>OX439388.1:842102-1028102 GCA_949319315.1 Zelleria hepariella
GAGGTGAAATAGCTGTGAGCGGAGTGTATAATCCGTGCGCGGGATCAGAATGGGATAATACCTTTTGGAACTGAGAAGCTCGCGGTCCTGTAGCGTCAGCTTTTCGGGATACTCTAGTTGTCTATGGCAAACTCGCGTCGAAACTTGCTTGTGTTTTCTGTGCGCGTTTTATCACGTTTTATTCAAATGCAATAACATTGAATCCTTTTAGATTACAACCATTAAACATTTTTGTGTATTTCCAATTTCATAACCTTATGATAGAACGTAGAACTAACAATTTTTTTACTGACGCTACTCGAGAACTGTCATTTTCGATTCAGTTCCAAAATGTACTATCCCATTCTGATTCCGCACGGATTATAGTCGACACGCCGAGACGAGGCGACGATGCAATCAAAGACTCGAAGTTGATGGTGCAGTTCCACTAATAGACGCCTCAAGAGGCGTTGGTTGGCAGTAATCGATGCTGAATGTTCGTTCAACCCTCGAGTAGGTAGTCGCCCGAGGAGTGAACACTGTGGACTTGACCAAAACTACTTTGTACGTAAAACTAGGTTTCTGCTGAAATAAGTTCACCATGTATGTATGTAGGTATACACTATTTTAATTGATTTTATTTACGAGTACATTTGTGTGCATGTATAAAGCGAGGTACCTAGTAATAATAAAATTAAAAGAGCGAGATATTATTAATAATATTATTAAATATGGAAATTTTGCATAACATTTTTATTAAGCAGTCTTTTCATAAATAAGATTGTAGGGCGTTTTTTATCCGAATGTAAATACAAAACAGCTTTATTTGTCGTCTCCGAGATGTCGCCTCAAAAATATTAAAAATAACAAAGTGACATTTCGGACAAAGTGTCCGAAAATATTTGGTCCGAGATATCGCCTACTCGAAGTCCGAGTTCGCCGAGTCTACTGGTATGGAACAATCCGGCCTTTGTATGTTTGTAGGTATGTATGTATGAGTGTTCTTTCGTTCGACAATAACTTGAGTAAATTTTAATTTACTCGCCTAGCAAATTTCATGATGATCCAATCAAATTTACTCAAGTTATCGTCGAACAAACATTCGTACATACAAACGCCGGATTGTTCGAGTAGACTCGCAGAACTTCGCTCGCTCGTTCAACAAACTTTAACCTATGGACGTGGTACCTTATTCATGCATATTTCGGCAGGTTCACAGTCAGCGAATAAGGTAGTGCTTGCTATGTAAAGTTCCGACACTTCCAGGCTATAAATCTACGGCTCGCGTGGTGACAGCGGGCATTAGCTGATTGGGGAGTTTGCCGACACTTTTTCATTGTTCTTGGTTTTAATGGCCGATCTTGTTTGTAGGTAAAGAAACTACGTAAGGACGCAAGTCCTGGCACACGAACACTTCTGTGGATGTACCTGCCTAGTGACTTAACTTATACAACACAGGGTCTAGTGTAGTGTAACAAAGTTGGTGGTAATGTTGAAACAATCCTCATTTCTACCACTGTATGACAGTAACTTGACTCGTTATGTTACTGACGGTAGCTCATGCTGTCCCAGCGACTGCACGGTGGTGTGAAAGAGGTAGCGGGTTCAAGTCCTGTCCCAAACGATTTTTTTTTTAACTTATAAAAGAACATTTTGCCTAACCGTACCCTCTGTTCATTTATGAAGACTTCTCATGTACCCAGATATTTGAGTTCCGTACTGGATATCGAATTTTATTTGGTCTATTAACATTATATCGAACATAGATAATGTGGGTTTTGCTATGTACTTAGGTAATTCATACATATTAGAATGTATACAAAATCTTCAAAGTCAGACCATACTAGCCACAACCTTGGCTTTAGGATCTACAGGGTGATACAGAAAGGTCCTGTGATACTGAAAGGGGTCGCTCAACTCACCAATACAAGCAACTTTTACTATCGGGCCGGATGGGAAATCTCGAACGAAGTATTAGCTGCTTGCTCCATACATTTGGTGCACGCATTGAATTTTAGCAAGTATGGAACAGGGAAGAGATCGGTTGGCAGAGACCACTAGAGGTGTGTAGTTCGCGAATGAATGCTTCGATTGAATGCATTCGTTATATGAAACCATTCATTCATTCATTCACTACCAATCTTTACATATCACATTCACTCTAGTCCACGTAGTTCATTCTTCAAGAAACATTCTTAAATCTACCTCACTAAGAACCAAAATTCTGTAAATCTTTATATATCACATTCACTCTAGTCCACGTAGTTCATTCTTCAAGAAACATTCTTAAATCTACCACACTAAGAACCAAAATTCTGTAACTCATGTGTCTCGCCTTTGTCACCTTTGTCATTCGCGGACTACCGTGAGTCAAAAGATACGTGAACGAACTACTGAGCTATGAACTATGAATGAACTGTGAATGAACTGTGAATGAACTATGAATGAACTATGAACGAGCTGTGAACTATGAATGAGCTGTGAACTATGAATGAACTAAAAGTGAACTATGAACTAAAAGAGTGAACTAGTTCAGTGAAGGAAATTAACTATATCATTTTTTTTGTTTTTTTTTTTTCTAAAGCACTAACCCGTGCTAGGGAATAATTTAAACAAAAATTCCAATGAGCATTTCATCTGCAAAAGATGAACGCATTGGGTGGTGTAGATTAGTGCAAACTAATCACATCAGATGGCGCCCCCCGTCCAGTTGACGGAGACTAGTTGAAGAAATTCGCATCGACAGTTACTTGACTCGGTAGCTCAACTGGTAGAGCGCCTGCACGGTTGCGGAAGGTTGCGGGTTCAAGTCCTGTCCCGAGTGAATTTTTTCAACTTATTATAAATGTTTAACTATATCATTCTTTTCTTTTCACTGAAGCGTTTCGCGCACCTCTAGAGACCACCAGCCAGATGGTCCGACGACATAGCCCAAGTAGCCGGAAAGCAGTGGTTGTGTCTGGCACAGGATCGTGAGAGGTGGCGTGAGCATCAAGAGGCTTTTACTCAGCAGTGGGTGTTAACAGGCTGATGATGATGATGATAATGAAGTATGGAACTCCCTCGCCCGTCGCCAGCCAATCTAGCAGGGATAATACACTCTTCAGCTTGGATTATACAAGGTGTTATAAAAGTACCTAACTCTTTTTACAGGGTGTAACCTACTGGTCAACAGAATGTCAAATCTGTAAAAAAAGTTGAAAAAAACAATTTTTATTTATGTTATATATAACCTCAAAATTGAAAAAAAAAACATAACTTTTTTGTTTTTGTTTTTACTTATTAGGTCAAATTTAAAAATATGTTTATGCGTCTAGGTGCATTTACAAAGCTTTGAGTAGTTAAAACATTGTGAAAGTCAATGAAAACAATATTTAAAAAATACTTTTCTCCCGCCACATCGTTCACATTTTATTAATTAAAAAATTAACGGAACGTCATAGAGCAAAAAAATATTTTGGTTGTGATCTCTATCACCGGGTGCTATTACCCTGTAAAAAGAGTTAGGTACTTTTGTAACACCTTGTAGATGTATACCAAAATCGAGTGAGGCGTTTGGAACAGCAGGGGGCAAATTCTCGGGTTTGTTACATTCGAGATTCTACGAAGAAAACCTTAGTAACAAGTCACATTCGAGATTGCCGAGGATTAGCCCCCTAATATTTTTTCAAGATTAATCTCACTTGTCCCCATAGTAAAAGTTGCTTGTAGCTTAAGCGACCCCTTTCAGTGTCACAGGACCTTTGTGAAACACCCTGTATAATGAATTTTCTCAAAGGAACACACAAGCAAGTAAGTTTTGGAAACTAGTCCAAACCGAGCCAATCATAACAATAATATTGGTCTAGTAGGGACTTGTAATTGTAAGCGTAGTGTCTTCTTATTGATTTGTATGTGGACAGCGGAGTCTTAGTAAAAGGGTCCCGTTTGGCACCCTTCGGGTACAAGACCCTAAAAAGCAGAATACAATTAATATTTAAGGGGGCTCTCAAACAACAAACGTGATTTTTTCGTCGCTTTTAAAGGTAATGGTACGGAACTCTTCGTGCGCGATTCCGACTCGCACTTGGCCGGTTTTTATTATTACTTTTGCCTTGTAGACGTCGTCCGTCTAGCTAAAGAAGTAGTTTGCATTGTGCCAATGTAGAGTTAAATTACTCATACGTTGCCTTGTAAACCAGTCATGGACGGGCATGTCGTGGGAGCGTTACCCCCACAACTGCTTATGCAAATCTAACGAAGAACATGCAATTTGACATTGTCTGAATCCTTTCTAGTGAAAACTGGAGAATCTCTGCGATATCATCGATGGTAGGGAGATACAGAACTCGTTGCACGCAAGCAAGGCTGGCATATCTACAGGGGCCTTAGCCTGTAACGCAATGGTGCCAAAATGAGCTCCCAGTTGACGGCTTCAATTACGATTTATTAATGCTGTCCGTTCTTTTAATGATTTTGTAGTTCAGCAAAGAATATTCTGATTCTAACTCTAGAGGATTAGTTCTCTGGTTGTAGGAGAAAAACAAGGAAACTCCGGTTTTGTCCTTCTGCTGGGACGCCATCGATTCGCCATTGCGTTACAGGCTATGGTCCCAGATTTTGAATTTACTGGAAAATGGTAGAATAGACCATGCAGCTTAATATAATTTATCTCCGGCTTTGCAAGTGCAATTCAGGATAAAATTAATTTCGCTACATACAAGGTGCTACAAAAGATCCTGCAGATGGATTTGGATGACATTTCGGTAAAAAAGTTTTTTGTTTTTGGATTTAGCTCAAATTCAAACACATGATTGTGAGTGTACGTAAGTTCATTGGCATAGTTTTAATCTGATAAAGCACTATGAATATCAAAACCTTCTTACTACACTAGCTGATCTATATTTGACTTGACTTGGTGTACCTATTTCTGTTTCCATCCAATTTGTTTTCTAATATGGAAGAACCTAAGTAGAGTTATAGTCCTAGTTAGTACCTAAGTACTAGTTAGTAAGAACCTAAGATACGTATCTATGTGAACTGAATCTTCCATGTGGAACTATATTCTACTACTTCGCCTTGTGTTTAGAATAAACTGATAAAAATCCTCGCCGAAAAAGGACTTTTTCTATTCCATTTGTGCAACTAACTGGCAATAGAGGCAAGTTGGGGCGAAATAGGCAATTTTGGCATTCAAATAATAGGTAGCGTAGCTGTTGTACCTATAGGTAATTTGATCATTTTGATAGAGATGACAATCACACTAAGGGGGCAAAGGCAGAAAGGGGGCAAGACCCGAATAGACCTAATCAACGTAGGTATGTTGTCTAATTTGATCATTCTGATAGAGAATCAACGTATGTAGGACAGCACGTCGACCCTTACACGCTAGCACTCTACTCGGTTACGTTACGGGCGACTTTACAACAAAAGTGTACCTACAGTCTGACGTGCTGCCGTGACTCGTGACCTATTGAGTTTTAATTTTTTTTTTATGCAATTTATTGGATCCTATTTCGTGTAGGGATGGCCGGGGCAAAATGACAGAAATCGGCAATAAACAATACAAGGTGTTACAAAAGATGCTAAATCTTTTTACAGGGTCATGGTACGGTGGTACCTGATGATAGGGATCACAACCAAAAAATTTTTTTTATCTCTATGATGTTCCGTTGATTTTTAAATAATTAAAATGTAAGCGCCTGTGACGGGAGAAAAGTATTTTTAAAATACTGTTTCCATAGAATTTCACTATGTTTTAACAGCCTGAAGCTATTAAAATGCAGCTAAGCTTACAACCATATTTTTTTATTGGAGCTAAATCCAAAAATCCAATCCCGCACGGATTATATCTATCGTCACACGACAGTGTGCACTCTAAGTCGATAGCGGAACTTTAAGCAGGCTTTCTATTGATCAATACAAACAACTTGTACTAGGTGGCGAAAAAAATAGAGCGAAAAAAATATCAGTTGTTTCATACATTTGGCTCAGTACTGACTCGACCTTTTGTATGGAACAGCTGATATTTTTTTCGCTCCATTTTTTTCGCCACCTAGTACAAGTTGTTTGTATTGATCAGTAGATAGCCTACTTAAAGTTCCGCTATCGACTTAGAGTGCACCCTGTAGTGTGGCAATTTGGTCTGAGGACGGATCAGTCGTTAGGACATTTTTACCTAATCTGGTTCTTGCTTATCTAAGCTACCCACATTTATTTTAAACCCTAATTATTTATTAGCCATTTTCTATGAACAATCTCAAATAAAACCCAATCTAGCCCATCCAAATCACCCAGCGATAGTTTACCGCCCTATTAATCTGCCAAGGCCACAAATACTGGAGCCTTAGCCTGTAACGCAATGGTGCCAAAATAGGCTCCCAGTTGACGGCTTCAATTACGATTTATTCATGTTGTCGGTCCTTTTAATGTTTTTGGAGTACAGCAAAGAATATTCTGATTTTAATTCTAGAGGATTAGTTCTCTGGTTGTAGGAGAAAAACGAGGGAACCCCGGTTTTGTCCTTCTGCCTTGGACGCCATTGACACGCCATTGCGTTACAGGCTAAGGCCCCTATTCACGCACGAGCTTTGGAAGAAAACATCCATTCACGCGTTTTATTTTATCGCTACGCATCCTGCTTTTTATGTGGATATATCCTTCTTCACAGACTGAGAACTGACAGACGCCTCACACTGCGATGTGCGTGAAAGCCAAACTTCGAAAAACATGAAGTACATATTCCAGCCGGAAAAAAATCAAATCGGGATTCCGCACGCAGTGACTGCATAGCATAAAAAACTATGGACCTACCACACACATACGGTTTTTTCTGTCCGGAATTTTCATAGATTTGTATTGTATGCAGTTGGTGCGTTCGGAGTTCCCATTCGTTTTTCCGTTACGGAAAACATCCTTCTGAATGTGGCCAGGCCAGCCTACTTAAGAGAAGCGTCCACTAGCGACGCCAATAAAAAAAAAAAACTTTATGGATGCATTTTTTGCTAAAATCGGACCGTCTAATGAGAATCTTAACAATGTTTAGGACCTAAGGCCTAGATTCCAGATCCTAGAACCTTCGAATAAATCCCGCACAAGAAAAAAACGTTCACTTTTCACTTGTCCGGGATTTTCCTCACGATGTTTTCCTTCACAATTTGCGAGCGGTATTGCTACCTACTACAAATTCTCAAATGCACGTAACTTTGAAAATAAACAGTCGTAGGTACATGCCCGCACCGGGAATCGAACCTGGGTCTCTTGCTACTGAGTGATGTTCTACCCACTAGGCCACTACCGCCGATTCAACTTATGGAAATCCCCTAACGAGTGCAGGCTGGAGTGAACCTGAAAGAACCTGGGGCCCTAGCCTGTAACACAATGGCGTATCAATGGCGTCCGAGGTAGAAGGACAAAACCGGGATTTTTTTGTTGTTCTCCTACAACCAGCGATCTAATCCTTTAAAATTTTACTCTTAGTATTCTTTGCTGTAATACAATAACATTAAAAGGACCGACAGCATTAATAAATCGTAATTAAAACCGTCAACCGGAAGCCCATTTTGGCAGCATTGTGTTACAGGCTAAGGGCCCTGAAAGAAGTGGTAGGTTGCGGGATGCAGATAACCTTCTGTCCCGCTCCTTTCTCCCTGCCTACTGTCCTCTCGATAGAGGCTTTTAATCGTCAGAACAAGGAAGGTCAACCCTGCGGCATAAACCTTCAGCATTTAAGGTTCGGCCGTGAGTAGCCCGGCCATAAACAAAAGAGGTCTGTTGGGGGTGATCTGTGGTTGGGCGACACTATTAGCTGCTGGATAATATTATAAGGCTGGAAGATAGCAGCGTGGCGGGAAAATCGAAATTTTCACAGTTTTTTTTCAATTTGTAGCTAAACTGAACTATTTTTGTTCAGCGATTTTTCGTTCGCGGCAATAACCTAGTATTCTTTTTTTATTGTAAACAACAGAACAACAATAATTCAGCCGGTTATGTGTTCTGGTCTACGAAGCAGTGGCATACTGCTCAAAAAACTTGTCGTAGACCAGAACACATAATCGACTGAATTATTATTGTTCTGTTGTTTACAATAATGAAAAGAATACTGTTTTATTGCCGCCAACGAAAAATCGCTGAACAAAAATAGCTCAGTTTAGCTACAAAATGTAAAAAACTGTGAAAATTTTGAATTTCCCGCCACGTTGCTATCGTCCACCCAGGTAAGTAGTAAACGTCCGGCGGAAGCACAAAAACAGAACTGCCGTTATTTGTGATTGGTGATTGGTGCCAAAATGGGCTTCCGGTTGACGGTTTTAATTACGATTTATTGATGCTGTCGGTCCAGTGTCGGTCCTTTTAATGTTATTGTAGTACAGCAAAGAATATTAGAGTCTAATCCTAGAGGATTAGTTCGCTGGTTGTAGGAGAACAACGAAAAAATCCCGGTTTTGTCCTTCTACGACGCCATTGATACGCCATTGTGTTACAGGCTAAGGCCCCTGCTCTACACATTGGGCCAAGACAATGATCACCAATGCGCGCCAGTATGGAACATCTCAAGATTAATCAATAGCTAGCTAATGTTAGTTAGCGGTAGACTGTACCTGAGTTATTCAACTTATTCATCGATAACGCCTGATAAAAACACTTTAGCAAAGAGTTGCGGTAAAAAAATTAAAGCTCCCATTTAATTTGGCGAGCTCTAAAGAGGCAACAAGTTGAAAGTTTTAGATAACCGGCAGCCTTCAATCATCATAGGCGTGCTTAAGCATAAAACGATGAAGTTAAAGAGGGTCAGACAAAAGTTGCTATCATTAAATCTTTCTGCGGGCCCGGCCTTGGCCCATTTGCAGCGAAGCCTTCAACTCTTTACGAATAAAATTTATTATCTCTCGGAATTAATGAGCAGCCGATATTCAGCTTTATTTATGGGTCAACTCACAAACTAAGCAAATGCAGGTGCGTTGGTTGTTAGGATAAAAAAAAAATCATAAACTTACGCTATAGAAAGCGTAAAGCGAATGAAGTCTCGTCTCAGTCGGCTACTTTTGATGCAAAACAAGTTATTGGTCCAACTTCTTCAACTTTCTGCATTTTTTCAAACTTCCAGCGGGCGTGGGTGGAGTTTCAAACCTCAGAATAAATAAACCATTTAAAACGGAAAACGGAACGCAAAATTTTAAACGTCACTTTGACAGCCCGTTATCAAACGTCAAACGTCTCGACCAATCAGCGTGCGCTCACCTTCCATCGCCGACCTCCATTCATCCTTCATCACCGTAATCTTAATTTTTTATCAATTTACCATCAAAACGACTGTAAAATAGCTTGTGGGAACCTTGGGAGTGACCTGTTGCTTCTTGTTTAAGTGATTTAGTGTTAAAGTACTCGCGAAATGGCTTTAAAATCGTCACCGCTGGTCGGTGTTCTGGCACGGTTTTCTCGGCGTGCCTTCTCGACTTCCAAGGCTCTATCCTCGAAGCCAGTGACTGTGAGAGATGCCCTCAACCAAGCCATTGATGAGGAGATGGAAAAGGACGAGAAAGTGTTCGTTTTGGGTGAGGAAGTCGCCCAGTACGATGGTGCCTACAAAGTGACGAGGTTAGCTTATTTCCTAATCTAAAACCAGTTTTGTGCCAGTTAACAGCCCCTCTGGTCGCTTTTGAGGGGTTTCGTTACTAAATTCTGGATTGGTAATGTCATTTTGAGGTTACCGAGTGTGCAGAAGCGGTAGAAATGGCTGAAAAGTATTATATAACCGGTAAGTTTGTTGACACAAGTGTCAAGATCAGTGTTTTATCGTTGATCGCAACTTGGTGACTGTATCGTGAAGGTTCGCACTGTCGTGCACTTTAATGACAACCGTGTAGGTCTGTTGTTTACAAAACAAGATTACGTTAGAAATAACACTCGATGAATTAATCTGCAAACCTAGGTTTAGAGTTTAAATCGATTTAATTTAAACTCTAAAACCAACCCTCGAGTCATGCTCATAACTTAATGCCAGACAATCTTGATGAAGCCTGAAACATCTTTTATATCATATTCATTGTAATTTTGTATTTCGTAAACGGTTAAACTATTATGTCGGTGTAGCCAACTAGTTTCGGTTCCCATTCGGAGACCTTAATCATGGAGCTGAGACGGCCCTCGCGACGCCGTGGCCAGTCTCAGACTGCGTGTCACTAGACGCCGCGCACACGCTGAAAGTTCTGGTGCGGTGTTCATTGTAATTGAAAAATATACTCAAACCAAACACAGTATGCGTGCAGCTTCAAACTCAAGTCAAGTAAGAAACGATGTTTTTTTTAATAGTAATACCTAAAATTAGCTTTGAGATGCTAATTTCTTATTATTATGTAGTGTTAATTTTAGAGTTGGTAAGTTGGTTAACAACGAATGGATTTTCATGGCAAGTAGGTGACATAGGATAACATTTCATTTTCTTGTCCTCCCATTTACAGAGGTCTGTGGAAGAAGTACGGAGACAAGCGAGTGATAGACACGCCCATCACGGAGGCCGGGTTCGGTGGCATCGCGGTGGGAGCGGCCATGGCGGGGCTCAAGCCCATCTGCGAGTTCATGACCTTCAACTTCTCCATGCAGGCCATCGACCATGTGAGGATATTGTGACTTCGACTTACTTGACTTAAGGCGCTGGGCATAGTGCAAAGAAAAATGCACAAAATCGATTCCTGTGTCAAATACACAAAAAAAAAAGAAAATGTTCACATATCAAACCCTAGAACTAGTTGAGACCTATCTAACACAGCCAGTTTTGTGTTAATATCCATAACAGATTGCAAGATATTTTGCTTGAAAAAAAGTGCGCCGCCTATTTTTTTTCAAGCAAAATATCTTCAAAATATTTACGAATGTCAACACGAAACTGGCTGTTTTAGGTAGGTCTCAACTAATTCTAGGGTTTGATATACGAACAATCGAACATTTTCGTTTTTTTTTTGTGTATTTGACACAGGAATAGATATTGTGCATTTTTCGTTGCGCGCGGGCGATTCACTATGCACAGCGCCTTAAATTCTGTTATTATCTTAAATTAACTTATCACTCAGAAGACATAGGGCTCGAAGAAGTTTTATCCACTTGGGACGATCTTGCGCAGTTGGTTCAAGGTCGTTCCAGACTGACCTTCGTTTGCCCTCGGGCAGCCAGTTTAGCACCTGTTTGGTTGGGTCGTGTCTCCTCCGTGTGTGTCTGAGCCAACCCCACTTTCTAAGGAGGATTTCTTCGTTAACCGCCTTCTGCTTGGTCAGCCTCCAGTGAGGATATTGTGGTTTATTGTTATTTGTAACCTAAGCCCGGATATGAGACTTTTCCTGGAAACAACCAATTCCAAAGATTGCCTGGGGAAAAGTTTTAGGCGATTTCTAACGTTTCTAGTACTCTAGTTGACCTCATAGAGTTTTTTGATCCTTACACGAAATAGGATCGATTGGCATGAAAAAAAAAGTTTTTTGTAGGTATTGAGCATTTTTTTCACTACCTACCTGTACTTTTTTCCAAAATCTGTGAATCAGTTCAAAATATCTCAAAAAAATATGAATGTATTCCTCTTACTATAATAATGGTTAAGTCCCTTACTGCCTCATCACATTAATCCACCCTGTATATTTTTGCCTTGCTTCATTGATTTATTATTAAGCATTCCAGTTTTTTTTTTTATGATAACCCATCTTCAATCCATCAGCATCAATAACCACACATTAACTATGCACATTGCACATTCCACGCTTATCCTGAATCAGTCCTCAAATAACCCTTCAAACCTCCCGTTCCAGATAATAAACTCAGCAGCAAAAACGTTCTACATGTCAGCGGGCAACGTGCCCGTGTCCATAGTGTTCCGTGGACCCAACGGCGCGGCCTCGGGCGTGGCGGCTCAACACTCGCAGTGCTTCGCTGCCTGGTTCAGCCACTGCCCCGGCCTTAAGGTTGTCATGCCCTACTCCTCCGAGGATGCCAAAGGTAATGAGACAATTACAACGTGTTACAAAACATCATAACTCTTTTCACAGTGTGTAACCTACTGTTCAACAGAATGTCAATACTGTAGAAAAAAAGTTGAAAAATACAAATTTTATTTTATAACCTCAAAATTGAAAACTTTTCATAACTTTTTTGTTTTTGGTATTACCTCAAATTTAAAAATATGTTTGTGGATGTAGGTGCATTTGCATAGCTTTAAGTTGTTAAAACATTGTGAAAGTCAATGAAAACAATATTTAAAAAATACTTTTCTCCCGCCACAGCGTTCACATTTTATTAATTTAAAAATCAACGGAACATCATAGAGCGAAAAAAATATTTAGGTTGTGATCCCTATCACCGGGTGCTATTACCCTGTAAAAAGAGTTAGGTACTTTTGTAACACCTTGTAGTATAATCCGCGCGCGATGAGAATGGGATGGAACCTTATCAAAGTCAATCGAAAATAGTATACTTTATTTTACTTTGACAATGTTGCTTCGATGCGAGTTTGCTTACCGCGCGCGTCTCAGTTCCAAAAGGTCGCATCCAATTCTCATCTCGCGCGGATTATACACTAGAAACACCGACTAAGCTGTCAAGATGGTATAGGTGCTGGGCAAGCCTACTCCATCTAAAACAATGTCCCAGGCACTGCAGCGCCGAGCGGTCTCTTCACCCATCTAGTGTGAGTGAAGGTCCCACTGGACGCTGTATAGAACCATCTCTTGTATTCGAAACGGGTCGAATCGCGATTGGTTTTTAGGCAAATTAATCACCTTATTTACACTCTCCGCTCCAGTCTACCCGCGACCACGGCAGCTGTAACGCGGCCGAAACGTCGGGATAAATAAGGTAATTAATTTGCCTAAAAACCAATCGCGATTCGACCCGTTTCGAATACAATAATGTTTAAATATCGCGAATCATTAAAAGTCAATAGAACCATCTCATTACGTAGATGCAAAGTGCTGTTTTTTTTTTAGAAAGTCCTAAGACCAACCTAGACTTGGACGAGATCTCTCTGACTCGAAAGAGAAGACCACAACTTGACCAGAGGTCTCTCCGCGGCAATCAGTAAATGTCTTCTCTTCTTTTCTTCAGCGATTCCTCACGTCTGACGATTGAGGGTCTAGGTAGGCTATGGCTGGGGGACACATAATGTGTAGCTAAACAGAATGTTACAGACACCACCTGGGACCTCTTGCTTCAGAGTCCACTGTTCTACCCACTAGACCACCACCGCTTCTGTATACACCGTGCAATTTTAGTGGTTTTAAAGCCGAAAGTATTTTGTTGCACTGGTGATTCCGAGCAAAATTACAAAATTTCATTCCAAAATGCGCGAAAAAAAAAATCACTTCTCCATACAAATGGTGTCGATTAGCGATAGTTTGTATTGGGAAGTGTTTTTTTTTTTTCGCTCGTTTAGAAGTAAAATTTTGGAATTTGGCTCAGAATCACGAGTGCAACTGAATACCTTCGGCTTTAAAACCACTAAATTTCACAGAGTATTATCGTCTGTATATGACGTCTGTATGTATGGTATCATTTCAGGTCTGCTTAAGTCGGCGATCAGAGACCCGGACCCGGTGGTGTTCCTTGAGGACGAGCTGATGTACGGCGTCCAGTTCCCCATGTCTGATGAGGCACTGTCTTCAGACTTCCTTGTTCCCATTGGTGAGCTATATAGGGTTGTTTTCAAGCTGCCATGCGGAATTTCGAAACGGAGAAAATCCATAGATTTGTATGAATTTACTGCGTTCGAAATCCTGAAGACGAAATACGACGCACAAATACCGCCGCTAATGAAAAAAAAATCGTTTCTTTTCGGATGCGTTTTTAGCAATAAACGCTCCTGCGATTTCTCAACGCGAGACTCAACCTACGAATGCAATCGATTCTCGCCAAAAGAGCCACTTTTCGCGAGAATCGATTGCATTCTTAAGTTCTAGGATCTAGAATCTAAACTTTAGGTCCTAAAAATAGTTAAGCCTCGCGTTGAGAAATCGCAGGAGCGTTTTTTGCTAAAAGCGCATCCAAAAAGAAGATTTTTTATTTTTTTCATTGGAGCTCTGCTCTAGTTGTGCGTCGTATTTCGTCTAAATCGATATTTCGAATCGAAATTCAGAAACGGAATCAATCTCGCGGCCTATACCATCTCAGGCATATTTTCTAACTCTGGTAACGAATTGTAAAATGTGAAATTGCAGGTAAAGCGAAGATCGAGCGGGCAGGATCTCACATCACGGTGGTGTGTGCGGGCAAGGCTGTGGACACTGCGCTACAGGCCGCCACCCAGCTCGCTGCCAAGGGTAAGTACTTACTTACTTACTTACATCACGTTGCGAGTGATTTACTGTCATTGACTTGCACATACATATACAGGGTAGATTTTTGAGACGGGGCAGTAAGGACAGGTACCTTAACCGTTATAGTTACAGGAAAACGTTCTTAGGAGACCTTCCATTACTTTTGAGATATTATGAACTGTGTTCACAGATTTAGTAAAAAATGTACGGTCAGCGAAAAAAAAGTAAAAAAAAAACAAAAACAGAATTTGATGCCAATCGATCCTATTTCATGTAGAGATCAAAAGACTCTAAGGAGCCAACTAAGGTTTGAGTACTAGAAATGTCAGAAATTTACAACAAAAAAAATCCCATACATTTTCTATGGCAAAAAAACTTTTTTATAATGCTATTCGATCCTCATTCGTGAAGGAATCAAAAGTCTCTAAGGAGCCAACTGAGGTTTGTATTGGTATGGGCCGGAAAACAAAGATATGAATTTAATATAAAAGGATTTTATTTTGGTTAGTTAATCACCATTGACAGTACATCAGAGAGAGACGATAGACAACATAGGTAAAATCATAGAGCCGAACATTTACTTTTTTAACAGTTTGAGTGCTAGAAATGACAGTAATCGGCAAAAACTTTCCCCCGTACAAAATGTACGTCGAGAAGTTTTTTGCGATTTATAACATTTCTTGTACTCAAGCCTAAGTTGGCTCCTTAGAGACTTTTGATCCCTACACGAAAGAGGATCGAATGGCATTATAAAAAAAAGTTTTTTCCATAGATAATGTATGGCAAAAGTTAATGTAAATTTCTGACATTTCTAGTACTCAAACCTTAGTTGGCTCCTAAGAGTCTTTTGATCTCTACATAAAAAAGGATCGATTGGAATAAAAAAAAAAATTGTATTTTAGATTTTTTTTTGCTGACCGTACATTTTTTCCAAAATCTGTGAATGCAGTTCATAATATCTCAAAAAGTTATGGAAGGTCTCCTAAGAATGTTTTCCTGTAACTATTACGGTTAAGGTACCTGCCCTTACTGCCCCGTCTCAAAAATCCACCCTGTATACCAAACAACTTAATCGGTCCAGTAGTTTAGGAGCAAATTGGCTGTGTCAGACGGACATACACACGCATGAGTGATCATATAATGGTCCCTTTTACCCGTTTGAAGTTCGGAACCCTAAAAAACACGGGTACTTACTGCAAAGTAACCTCAATTCGGAAGGCAAAGTTTTTTGTTCGAAAGTCCGTTATTGGCTTAATCTTATCTTTAGACAAAATTGAGAAACTAATATAAATATTTTTTTATTTTGGTCCAGTAGTTTTGTTTTTATGCGCTAAAATGTTTTCTTCCTATGACCGCCAACAGTATGCAGACCGTCGCGTGACGTCATAAAACCGTATCTTTGAAACGTTGTAAAATCCAAACTGCTGAACCAAAATAAAAAATATTGAAATTAGTTTCTCAATATTGTCTAAAGATAAGATTAAGCCAATAACGGACTTTCGAACAAAAAACTTTGCCTTCCGAATTTGACCCGTTTCGAACCAAGTTATTAACCAAACTGTCCTTTGCACAGGCATCGAGGTGGAAGTGATCAACCTGCGCTCCATCCGGCCGCTGGACTTCGAAACCATCGCGCAATCCATCGCCAAGACTCACCACCTGGTTACTCTGGAGCAGGGCTGGCCGCAGTCAGGTAAATGTCTCTCCTAAGGGACTAAAATGCCCCTCATAAGGGACAAAAATGTCCCTCCTAAAGGACAACTATACTTTGACACCATCGCGCAACCATCGCCAAGACTCACCACCTGGTCACCCTGGAGCAGGGCTGGCTGCAGTCAGGTAAATGTCTCTCCTAAGGGACCAAAATGCCCCCTCATAAGGGACAAAAATGCCCCTCCTAAGGGACAACTATACTTTGACATCATCGCGTAATCCATCGCCAAGACTCACCACCTGGTCGCTCTGGAGCAGTGCTGGCCGCAGTCAGGTAAATGTCTCTCCTAAGGAACCAAAATGCCCCTCATAAGGGACAACTATACTTTGACACCATCGCGCAATCCATCGCCAAGACTCACCACCTGGTCGCTCTGGAGCAGTGCTGGCCGCAGTCAGGTAAATGTCCTTCCTATAGGACAACTAAAAATAAAAAATAAAGGCCTTTTTGCATCTACGACGTAATGTGATGACTTATAAAGCGTCCTGAGTCCTTCACTCACAATATTAAACAGATGGGTGGAGACTGGAGAGACCACTCGGACTTTGTTTAAGATGGAGTATGCTTGCCTAGCACCTATACTATCCTGACAGCTTAGTCGGCCTAGCCCACAGCAAAGATGGGTCAATACCTGTGGAGCCAACTAAGTCGCGGGTTTCCTCACGATGTTTTTCCTTCACAGTTAGCAAGTGGTTTTGCTACTTCAAATTCATAAATGTACGTAACTTTGAAAATGAACAAAGTCATAGGTACATGCCAGCACCGGGAATCGAACCTGGGTCTCTTGCTTCAAAGTCCAATGTTCTTACCACTAGGCCACCACCACCACAGGACAACTAACACTACCAACAATTCGGTCACAGGAGTAGGAAAAAAGGGTATGAAGGTTGATTCGACGATAATCAGTTTTTTTCAACTTTCATTTTACATAATTGAGACCATATTGACCAGTACGTAACATCCTTTAAAAAAAGTTGGGATGTTTTGTAACACGTTGAATTATGATACTATAAAAATTAAAAAAATCTTTCTTTTCCCCGCAGGAATCGGCGCGGAGATCTGCGCGCGGACCATGGAGTCTCCGTCCTTCTTCGAGCTGGACGCGCCCGTATGGCGCGTCACCGGCGCCGACGTGCCCATGCCCTACACCAAGTCGCTGGAGGTGTTCGCCATACCGCGGCCCATGGACGTCGTCGCCGCTGTCGAAACAGTGTTGGGCAACAAGTGAGTGAGTGTAGAGGTCTATTTGTACAGTCGGCCACACGCCAGGATACCCCTTTTTGTTCGATTTGTAGACTGCCAGCACCCAAACAGCCAAATTCTAAATAAATACTTTTTGTGCCAGACTTTTGAGTTCTATTTTTGAAACAAAACTCGACATTAATGGATTTTCATACAGTTTTTCTGGCCGCAAAACACGACATTAATGAAATTCCATACAACTTTTCTGGCGCCTAATCAAAGTAGCCCGCAAGTCCTCCTTTGCTCAAAGAAGGTTGTCGAATTAATGACCACATTACGAGCTTTTTTGAGTAAAGAATATTATGAGTCTAATTCTTCCCCTTATGCCGCGCGCTGTAAGAAATTCCATGGGGTATCTGTGTCTGTGGCCGACCGTGCCTAGCGCGGATGTACCCGTGACTTTTTTTTTAAACATGGCGGATTGTACATGTGTAAGGCACACGCTGTGCCAAAAGGCCTATTACAGAATAGATGATTATCTAAATGACAAAGAAATCTGGCACTAAACACGATCACCACACTTACCAATGTGTTATTTTTGAGTACCTAGGTAGGCATTACAAAATGTATTATTTTTTTAAGCACGTTCATAGCTAGTGAAGCTGGAGAAAAAAAAAGTTGCTAGATACTTAGTATTAGATAGTAATAAGTATCTGATTTATATATTTTTTTACTTTAGATAATATTTTGACGTTCAATGTAAATAATTTATTTATGGCATATTGAATAAAACATCTTGAATCTTGATACATTAAAATAATTCTAAAGAAGCCATATCAGAAAATTTTGAATATTTCTTACAAAAAATGCAACCCGCAATAGTCAAGCCCTGTCCCGAGCGATTTTTTTAGAATAAGTCTTTGATTTAAATGTTTTTTTCTTTCTTTTGCAGAGTTAGTCAAGCGCAACAGCAGTAGTGCGGGGAATCTCTAGATGTTACGCCGAATTCCACAGGTTACACACTAAAAGCTATTATTGTAAATAATTTATTTATATTTTAATTTTTGTTCAGCTCATTTCTCTTTGTAACTGAAGGCACTGCCTTTATGTGCGGCAGTAATATTTTCCACCGATGATGCTTTTTAACTAAATTGACTTGTTCGTTTGAAAGATGCCTGTTCCTGTCACGAGATTATTTTATGCGAATAGAAATAGACAGATATGTCGTAATGAGCCGTTTTCAGCACAAATTCACAAAGCACAAAGCGAGGTTATAGAAGAACCGGAACGCGGCTGTTAAAATTAATCTGTGCTAAGCGAAATTTGACAGCCGCGTCCCGGTTCTTGTATGGGCACGCTTACAAGCGCCATCTATGAATTGCTTTGTGAATTTGTGCTGAAAACTGCTTATTTCGGATGTAATTTTCTTTAAGATGCAATAGGTCTCACAACTAACGCCACCAATGAAAAAAAAACCTTATTTTAGAGTGCCCAATTTTGGCGTGAATCGATTGCATTCGTAGGTTCTAGGATCTGGGAATCCAAACCTTAGGTAATAAAAATAGTTAAGCCTCGCGTTGAGATATCGCAGGAGCATTTTTTTTGCTAAAAACGCATCCAAAAAGAAGATATGATTTTTTTTTTCATTGGCGGCGCCAGTTGTGCGTCTTAAACGATTAAAAGTCATCATTGTTGGACGATATGCTATAATTGTGATGCAATGGCGATGTATTATGAATGGAAATTAAAACTAGTGCAATCGTTATTTAATTAAATACACATTACGTACGTTTGTTAGAAATTACTGTTTTTATTTTGTCCTGCAAGTTAGCGCCATCTATGTTTACTTTTCTGAACTTCTTATTAGTTTTATTTTATAGCAGCAGATGTCACTACGAGTACGATAATCGCTGCAATAATCCAAAAGTAGAAAATGTAAAAAAGTGGCAGGTGGAAACGAAAGTCATTAGGTAATTAGAACACGAACAACATTTCAGAAACAAACAATATTGCGCTTTTATTTTACTTGAATAAAGCTTTTTACGTACATTTGTAGCAATACCACTCTCTAACGGTGAAGGAAAAACGTCGTGAGGAAACCTGAGCGTATGAGGCGAATTGAGCATTGAGCATGCGTGGTATTAACCTCTCTCTCTCTCTCTGAGAGAAGGCCTTTGCCCAGCTAGTGGGACATGTACAGGCTACATCTTACTTTTTAAGGTTTTATAAAGCTGTCATGTGGCCAAAGACGAATTGACATGTAAAACTGACTTTTTACTGCATATTTATAGCAAAACTTTTGTGCAAATCATGATATCAAAATCGAGCACCTAAAACTACAACGGCCGTCGATTTGAACCCTCGAGCAAACAATCGAAAAGATCGCCCTCCCTGCAGCATTTCGCGTAAACAGCGGATTCTCGGGCCAAAATCGCGCATTTCCCATAAGATATGCCGTTGATCCATTGTGCGCGACCAAAGCGGGCTTCGCACACGTTGACAACATGATGGATCGAGACTGTACCGGGCAAATAGTCCATCCCCAAGCCGAAATAGGCTCCATTCCTAAAGCTTTAAGGTTGGTAGTAAAGTGTGGGGGTTCGTGGTGAATTTGGTCGGTTGCAGTGCACGTCATGGCTGTTTGATATCTTATTGTGGGTGTTTGAATAGTCGCTCCTGCGAGGTTCGCGATTTGATTTTGTGGAAAGCGCTAGATAAAAATGCTTTGAATATTCAGTTTGTCAGTTGGTAACCATGGAGTTTTTTTTATAACATCACTGAAGTTACGGATAGATTTTTCGGCCGTCTTCACCCATACTTTTCAAGACTATACAACCAGAACGTATCTATTTATGGCTGGCCTCGTCCCTCGTTTACTGAACCAAGTGAGACAAGGCTCAAGATTGTTCAAGTGTAAAGTCTGTCGAAATAAATGCACTGTATGGAGTACCTAATTATACTGATACATACTTCGATTAACCATTTGGATGATGACACCGTTTTGTTCGCCAGTGTCACTTGTGGTGTGGTAAAGGCCTGATTACATTACGAAATTACTTTCATGCATTTTCATTTTCGATTGGACAGGACGGTCCGACATGAAATAGTTTTTTGTGACATCAATGTATTCGAAAATGCATGAAAGTAGTTTCGTAAGTTAATTGCGTCATAATAAATAGTTTGACGACAATCCATTTGGCTACCTACTTACTTTGTAACATCAGTCAGTCAGTAAGCTTGCAATTTTCCGTGCGTAGAACATTCATCAATTTTTTAAAGATATTTGGGTTGAAATCGGCCAAGTGCGAGTCGGACTCGCGCACGACGGGTTCCGTACCATTATCTATAAAAAACGGCAAAAAGATCACGTTTGTTGTATGGGAGCCCCCTTCAATATTTAGGTATTTTATTCCGTTTTTTAGCAGGTGTAGTATATTTATTGTGTAGTATATTTGCGGCAACAGCCTAGTGACAGACGGACGTACGGACATATTCCGATGTCGGCGACCGGCTTCGTCGCGCGGCAACCGCGACCTATTTATATGAAGCGCGAGCGAAGCAAGCACAGACTTAAAGCGACTGCCTCCATATAAATAAGTAGGTCGCGGCCGCTGGTCGCCGGCATCGGAATCATGCAAATAGCAAACTTTAGTAATAGGGTCCCGTTCGGCACCCTTCGGGTACGGAACCCTAAAAAGGCGACTCAAACCAACAGCCATCTCCCACACACTTTTATCCGTCGCCAATTATTTCCCGGGGCTGCTGCTTCATCCCGCGCCCATCTCTCCACAAAGGCCGGGATCGTGTCAATCCCCGCACCCCCGCCCGGCCTGGCCGATCCATCAGCGCAGACAGCCCGGCTCCCTGCCCGGTACGTACCTATATTGTGCCGAACCGCACGTGCTTCCGGGAGAAAAAAATAAGCCATTTTCGGCAGAGAAATTGCTCATTTCTGCGGCGTTGACGGTAGGTACGGTCGGCCATAGAATTGGTGTAGTAACTCTATGCGGTCGGCCACAGTCACAGATACCCAATGGCAGCTCTTACCGCGTGCGGCATATCTAAGGGCGCCAATCGGACTCTTTCGGGAACTCTCAAGGGAACTCTTTTGCTAAACGCATAGTCCTCGGTAGCTCCTAATACCTATGCGGTGGATTAAGGCACTAGCAGCGCAGCCAATGAAAAAAAATGGCCATAGTGGAGTCTATTTTCGGTTGACACACACGCATTGATGCGCTGTAATGTGTGTGTAGACACACGGCAAGTGACTACCCCCCTACCATCTTTTCTCCTGAGGCCTAGTTTTCAGATAAGTCGAGGTCAAAGTTGCTATTTAGCAAAGCTCCCATGACCACGATCAAATTCGCAGTTTCGCACTGCCCATATTCCCACAGCAGTGACAGCAAGTAGCAACTAACAGAGCCATCCACAAGCGTGTATGACGAGAACAACACAAAAACTTGTGCATCAATCCATCAAGGCCAAACAAAGCGCGAGTTCCTGTCAAGAAACTTGAGACACAGTTTGTTGTGTCGTCGCGTCAAAAGTTTTCCGAAGTTTAGTTCATTTTATGCACACTTTGAGAACTTTTATGAAGTGTCCAAGTTCGGTATTCTTAGAATATTTAATCATTTTCTTTCTGAAAACATCCAGTCCGTCTACCTATTTCTAGAAAATAATCTCTGGCATGTTCTATCATAAGTTTCTTTAGGCTCCGTCCAAACGGGCGACCGACCACAGCCACTGGTGGCCAGCGACAAGCGACAACCGCTTTTCACGCTTTTTCATACATTTTGCGTCACGGACACTGCAGGAGCGATTGGCCGCCACCGGGCACACGTGTGCGGCAAGTCTCTGGGGGTACTGTCGCTGGCCAACGGTGGCTGTGGTCGGTCGTTCGTTTGCTCCATGGCCCCAAATAATGCTTAGCTACTGTTGGCCTATCTACCTCTCCTAGTTAGGCCAACAACCCTCTATTTGCATAATGCATATTATACGCTGCTACATTGCATTCAGAATTATCATTATTCACATTTTTTTCTTACACTATTTACGTTCTTTGACGAGCGACCTGCCTCAATGTGAATTCAGTTAATTTGTCAAGCAAAATGACTCACTAATGGGTAATCAATCCCTGAAATCCCCACTTAAGGCCTAGTGACACCCGGCAGGGATTTTCAACCATTTTATTGCGTTCAGCACCTCCTCTACCGCTGCAGTCGCTTGATGTTATTGCTGTGTCATTCAGTACTGTCCCGCTTCATATCTGGAGTCTCCAATCAACTAGCTAGCAGCAGAGCTCTCTAGTCTCCAATCAACTAGCTAGCAGCAGACCTCTCGAGTCTCCGATCAACTAGCTAGCAGCAGACCTCTCGAGTCTCCAATCAACTAGCTAGCAGCAGACCTCTCGAGTCTCCAATCAACTAGCTAGCAGCAGACCTCTCGAGTCTCCAATCAACTAGCTAGCAGCAGAGCTCTCTAGTCTCCAATCAACTAGCTAGCAGCAGACCTCTCGAGTCTCCGATGAACTAGCTAGCAGCAGACCTCTCGAGTCTCCAATCAACTAGCTAGCAGCAGACCTCTCGAGTCTCCAATCAACTAGCTAGCAGCAGACCTCTCGAGTCTCCAATCAACTAGCTAGCAGCAGAGCTCTTTTGCTACATGACATGTAGGTAAGTACCTATCAGGTTTTCTTTCAGAAGAAATGAGCAAAATCAATCAACGGTTGGTATAAGATTGTGAAAGTTGGCAAGAAGGCCTTCTTAACCCCGCAGTGGGGCAGATGTGGTCGGACGATGGATATAAATACTTGTTCCTAGGTAGGCACGTCCTGCAACTAGCAGAACAACAATAATTCAGCCGATTATGTGTTCTGGTCTACGAAGCAGTGGCACTGCAAAAAACTTGTTGATGACCAGAACACATAATCGGCTGAATTATTGTTGTTCTGTTGTTTACCATAATGAAAATAATACTATGTTATTGGCGCGAACGAAAAATCGCTGAACAAAAATAGTAATAATAATAGTTTAGCTACAAAATTTAAAAAACACGGAAAATTTTGTATTTACCGCCACGTTGCTATCGTCCAACCTTAAGCTGCTACAACCAGCGCTTATGGACAAAATGGTGGTGTTAAACAAAGGCATTTTAAACTCAACGAGGCTTGAAGCGGGCAATTTAATAACGCGAGAAGGGTGCACCCCTTAAACATAATATTATGGCGCCTTAAACCTACAATTCAATAGAGGGGGTTAACAGGGCTAATGTTATCGGTTTAAAGTTTTACGAGGGTTAGTGTGTGCTGATGTGTGAAGATAAGGCAAAATATTGCTCCGCTGAAACCTAGTAAGACGCGTAGAGAAGGTATGGGTTTATATTTAAGCCACGACCAAAAAAGAGGAAACGGCCAAGCCACAATCCACATAATTTGACTAAGGTGTAGAGTTTGTGAAGTCACGGCTTGTAGAGTCAGGGCGTGTACAGTTGGAGGCTGGACTCTACATGAGATCTGATAGCTTTTTGACAGCGCGAGGTGTATGGTCTCGTCTTGGCAACATTTTTGAAATGAAAATGATTTTGGTGGCCTTTTTTTACAGACCATAATATCCGAGCGCTTGTGCTGCGGAAGGCACGTTAAACCGCTGGTCCCGGTTATGTGTTGATCGTTAAGCCATGTCAGAGGCCCTTTGGGTGGCCTAAAAACTCAGACACCGAGTGGCTACTACTTCATACGATTACCTACCTACCAGTAGGTACCTATAGGTAGATCTAGTAGGTCTGCCCGGACCCTGCACGTCCACAATGCCGGCGAGGCATTGCTAATGGCACGTGACAGGCGCGTGATGGATCGGGGCACCCCCGCGCGCCTCGCCCCGGCCAAATAGGGACATTTTTCTAGAGCAGGGCTGGCCAAACCACGGCCCGCGGCCTGCCAACTACGTATACTGGGGGCACCGGGGCTTAAGGGTGGTATTCTAGAACGATAATTAAACTGAGTTTAAACAGAGTGCAGACCGTCGATAAAACAGTGCATGTTTTGATATGAAGGGATTCAAATCAAAACATGCACTGTTTTATCGACAGTCGACACTACTTATCTCTACTTAAACTGAGTTTAAACAGAGTTCAAGTCGCGTTCTAGTTTGAACTGAGTTTAAACAGAGTTTAAGTAGAGTTCTAGTTTGAACTGAGTTTAAGTATCGTTCTAGAATACCACCCTAAGTCTTTAACGCGGCGGCGTGTCGATGGCGTCCCAGTAGAAGGACAAAACCGGAGTTTCCTCGTTTTTCCCCTACAACCAGCGAACTAATCCTCTAGAATTAGAATCAGAATATTATTTGCTGTGCTACAAAAACATTAAAAGGACCGAAAGCATTAATACATCGTAATTGAAGCCGTTAACTGGAAGCCCCTTTTGGCAACATTGCGTTACAAACTCAGGCCCCTGGTCATAGCGTATCTAAACATGGCGATCAACTTCTCAGGTTCAAAGTAAAGTTGTCCTAAAAGGGCACATGAAAAAGTGCAAAATATCCCTCGGAATGTGAGCAAGTGGCTGGGCCTGAGTCTGTAACGCAATGGTGCCAACATGGGCTCCCGGTTGACTGTTTCAATTACGATTTATTATTATTGTTGGTTCTTTTAATGTTTTTGTAGTACCTACAACAAAGAATATTGTGATTCCAATTCTAATTCTGGAGGATTAATTCACTGGCTGTAAGAGAAAAACGAGGAAACCCCGGTTTTGTGCCAAGAACACAAAAGAACAATGATGTCAATACAACGGCATTATTTGTTCATGTATGGTATGGCCCGTGAACCTATTACCCACCCCACCCATCTGAGGCCCGCGGCCCGTGATTGGACAGCCCAGTTCTGCAGAACGCCGTGTATTTTTGGAATTTCGGGTCTGAGAGGAAAATGTTTCGGTGAAAATTAAAGTGATTGAGACGGGATAGAAAAAATAAATAATACTTATTGAAGAAGGAAAATGTGAAGAGGAATTCTTTTAGATACCTTCACGAGGCTCGAAGGGAAAATCACATAAGCCACCACACAGAAGAGACGTGGGACGAAGACGCGACGCGGACGTGACGTTTTGTTTGTCTGTAACGCAATGGCGTATCGATGGCGTCCCAGTAGAAGGACACTTGTAACTTTTTTTTATTTAACTTAATAATATTTTATTTCTTTATTGGGGTCTAATTTTTGGGACAACTTTATAATTTGATTGCTGTGCGCTATGCAGCATTAGTAAAATCTAAATTATTTCCTGGCTAGACGGTCGCCTTAGATAGCCTCCATAAAGACCATTTAGGAGTGACGCGCTCGAAATATTTCAAAATGCTCTCGATTTGATACATTGACCACTTTCGCGTCTAAATCTAGATTTTGTTCATGTCTCATCTTATGCAAGTATGCAACTGATTTGGATAATCTAGATGTTTCCGACTTGGTAATAAATAAAATACTTAGTAGGAATGGACTAACAAGTCTACCCAGGTACTTATAGCAGCCCCTCTACCTTTGACGCATTTTTTTCAATATGGCGGAATTTACAAAATTCAATATTTCACGAATTATGACTCAAAATAGTATTACCTTTGAATAAACATTACGAAGTATACAGGGTGTTAAAAGACCGCCAACAGACCCGAAAGCCACAGAAAGAAAATACTAGACACCAAAACAAAGTACTTTTTCGATAAATTTATTGCTGGGAAATGATTTTGGTTTTTTAGGTTATAATTTTGAAAATTATTGTACCACTCAATGGACGTGTAACGCACAGAAGTCATATTGCGCAAGCATAGGTATAAGTTTATGTTATGATGTTTATAATACATTGCGGGTTGCAATTTTAACGTCGTTTTTTGTAAGAAATATTCATAATTTTGGTATGGCTTTTTGAAAAGATATGTTAAGAACTAGATACTAAATACATTTCTGCAAAAAAAAAGTTTTGAAAAGTCTGACTTTGAACCTCATTATCTCGGAAACCTTTAATTTCCCAGGCATAGTTCCTTGGGAATTTTTTTTTCTTATGATGAGGACAATACGTGGTTTCCCGCTTTGTTGGCGGTCTTTTAACACCCTGTATAAAATCAAAGGATGACTATGAAATGTAAAAGATAAATTAATTTTAAAAATTTGTAAATATGAACGCAATGGCGTCAAGGGTATCTCCCCAGAAACCATGAAATACTTAAAGAAACACTTGAGCCCACCTCTATCCACTGGAGGGTCCATGGATGCGGATGGCTAAGGACCGCGAGAGGTGGCGCGAGGGGAAAAAGGCCTATACCTTGGTAATATACGAGATTAAGAGGAAACGCTCAATACAAAAAGGGAGACCTTTTTCCTCCCTGCATAATTATTTTAGAAAAAATATGTTTATGCCATTCAATTTATAGGTACCTCTGCCATGTCCCTATGTTATCCTTTTTTTCTTATTTTAATATATTTTTTTAAACTAATTAAACAATTTTTGTATGGAGCAGCGGCTACCCGATCACGAGCTGTGCAATAAAATTTCTTCAGGGGTATGTCGAATCGATCGATTGGAATAAATCGACATTTGATTATCATTACAGAGTAGACACTTCCATCCAACGTCCAACATCCAACGAAGGTAGAGCAGTGTTGTTACTAAACATAATACCGAGTTCTTAGCGGAGATATCATAGTTATACTCCGCGCGCGATGAGAACGGGATGGAACCGGTGGAACGTTTTTCCAAAAGGTCGCCGCATCCCAATCTCATCCCGCGCGGATTATAGTTCAGTTACCTACAACCGATAACAGTTTTTTCACAACATACCACTATGACTAAACGCTTTACGACTTTCAATGCTTTCAAATTGATTGTGATTGTGACCATGATGGTCACAATCACAATCGCAAAGAGGAGAGCAAGACTCTTTATTGAGTTCTGTCACTCGCGATGCGGATAAGTTTAATCATACAAGTTGTTACAAAATGTCATGACTCTTTTTACAGAGAAATGGGGATAGGGATAGGGATTACATCCTTTTTTTCCCTACGACGACGTTCACATGATTTTTAAATTAATAAAATGTAGGTATGTAACGTGGAATTAAGGTGGTTTTAAGGCAATCGATACGGATGGCTCTGCATTAGAATTACACGGTCATCTGTAGGTCACAAAATAATAAGACCGAGAAGGTTCGGTGTACACTCTAGCGATTTTCCAATAAGAATTTAAAAACTGTTACATACAATTCCATTTTATAATTCAATTCAATTCCATTTTAAAATTAATTCCATTTTATAATTAATTGAATAATGTATAATTGTATTATTATTATTTTTTATTTGTTTTGTATAAACTTCCATTTTAAAATGAATTAAATGTATAATTCTAGATAAGCATGCAAACATAAATGTAAAACCGGGGCGTGCTGAAAATCAGCGCTGTGTCGATGCATGCACACACAGCATTTAGCTGAGCACGCCCCTTTTATCATTAGCCGTTTTTTTATGTTATGTCTATTTTTGTGTTTTAACGTAGTTAATAATGATAAATAAACTTTTTTCACTTTTTTTTTTCACAATTTTTACTCTGCTGCAGATATGTTGAGTCTAGATATTATTATATTGCGTCTGAAATCAGGTTGCAATGCCGTTATTCAGTGATCGTTATTTTCATTGAAAAAGTCATACCTTGACCAATTTTCCGATAAATACCTTTTTTTTATACCACCGACATTTTAACTTCATATTAGCATATCTCATAAACGGCTGAACCGATTTTGACAAAACATATCTAAGAACACACGGTAGAAAGCCTGCTTTCAATTAATAAAAACCGCATCAAAATCGGTTCGCCCGCTTACGAGCTACGGAGCCACAGATAGAGACACCCTGACAAACATAGCTTTAAAACTTATAATTGATTTTGTCTGTTGTCTGTTCCATTTCCACTATGTATTACCATAAGCACTTGAACGGTCTTTCTGTATTCCGCATAAATAATTTCAAAGCGATTCTTCTAAGCCGCAAAATATTAGTTCATTACTGCTAACGAGTGAAGTTCTACTGGTGACATCGGACCTCATGCTTTTCTTATGACGAGTGGCAAACTGACAACCACATCGGTCTACTTCAATAAGATTAGTACCTATTACCATAATAGTCTTCCGAATGTGACCGAGTCAGTCAACGCATTAATAAATAGGCTGATGAAAGTGGCCAGTGTTTTAGTGGTCGCCCGCCACTTGCTGTCGATCGGCCGCGGCTGGTGCCGGTGCTCCATATTAAAAAATTAAAAACCTTTACGATCGAAGTTCTTTTTTAAAAGAAAAACTTTAGTGCTGGGAAGTGAGATTTTGTTCTTTTTTTGAGTTTTTAGATTGTGCCTGTGACTTTTTCATTGGATTGGTTAGTGGTTGAAGTTTTGAAGATGTTGTTTTTGACGGTAAGTTAAGTTTTTGTTGTTACTATTGTTATTAGGTTTACTTGCGTGTTTTTTTTTTAAATATTATTTCAATGGGTAAGCAATTAATTAAATAATAGAATAAAAATAACTCTACATCTACCTACTACGTACATATTTACAAACAAACGATGAGCAATAATATTATTGTAGACAATAATATTACGTGTAATTGTGTCATGCTCGTAGCTACAAATACAAAAACTGAATTTTTTTAGAAGTTTATCCATCGTCACCTATCCACTCAAACTCAACCTTAAAATCCTATACACTTTTCAAACTGGTTTTCTTACTCTCACTTGTTATGTTAAGGCAACGCACGAAGTAGATACAGACTGCCTGACGCATCTTTAACGAGTTTTCCCGCCATTTTCTTGCGCTGAGTACAGTCAGCAACGCTCTAGGATACCCCATGGTAGCTCTTAGAGCTAGCGGTATAAGAGCGTTAGACAAACAAAAAGTCTAGGTACCTACTTACCTATCATAAACCAAGAATTTTTATTACTACTTAGAACAGTAATGGCCACTGTTCCGAAATATAATTCTGATTTAAATCTACCTAACTATTACTTACCTACCATTCAGTTGGAAGTTGCATTGCATGTAAGTAATATAAATTTTAAAGACCGTCCGGCAAGCTTAAAGCATTTCATTAGCTCAAATAGTAAGTAAATTAAATTAATTTTATACAAGGTGCAAATGTTTTAAGAAAACTATCACTAAGCGTTCACACACCTGCTCATATAATTATTGTGCTTTTACTTTGTTAATTGAATAAGTTATTGTGGTACTTCTTACCCAATTAACTACAGATTTCTTACTAAAACGGACAAAACACCAACTGACGAAATATCCAGATCGCGTCAACAGATTAGGGCAAGCCGATTAATTATTGCATCCTTTAAAAAAGCGCCATTGCAAAACAATGGGAAAATGCAAACCAGGTAACGCACCTACTTGATCAGTCTGATACAATAGACATTGTTGCGATTTACCATCATAGCAAATTAAAAGGAAACTATTGAACAACTACCTTGTCTATTCATAGTTGTATAATTTGTATTATTCACAAAAAAAATATTTAAAGTATTATTACTTAAACTATTGAGATCACAACGATTACAATCAATTCTTCAGAACTTAACGGCGGAAGCATGTGTCATACAAAATGTAATTATAAACGAGTTTTTGCATAAAACTTTTAATAAGTATGCAGAAGTATTTCATTACCAATCATAATAAACATGAGCTAAAATCGTAACAAACAATAGAAAAAAACTGACTTTGACATAGATTTCATTCAATCAATCACACTAATTATGACATTAATTTAAGTACGTCTTTGGAGATTTTGGCAACGTCGTGGGGATAAATTGCCTCCAATGTTGACCTCTAGAACCATCTAAAAAAATTAAAAACTCCACTTAAAATGTTCCTACTAATCCTACTAATCGTTATTTATACTTAGTAGGCGGACTATCATTAAAATCAATAAATAATTAAATACCGATCTAGGTCATTAATCCAAATATCATGCATGATCTTGTATGTTCGTACAGTCAACTATTTAACATTTGCACTTGGAAAAGCAAAGCTACCAACTTGTAATACAGCCTCCAATTCATAATTATTGTTACGCTTGCTTGACGTTCTGAATAATTACAAAACATATCACCATCGTTTGACCTAGAGCCGTTTAAAAAAATCCGTAATTTGATACACAACAATCCCTCATTGAATTAGATCTGTTTACCAGATTGGTTTTTAGGTCATTATAATGTTGCCTACTCTAATTCCCACGCAATCCACTCGCTAACGGTGAAGGAAAAACATCGTGAGGAAACCCGCGGCTTAGTTGGCTCTACACGTATTAACTCGTCTTTCCTGTGGGCTAGGCTGACTAAGCTGTCAGGATGGTATAGGTGCTGGGCAAGCCTACTCCATCTAAAACAATGTCCCAGGCAGTGCAGCGTCGAGTGGTCTCTTCATCCATTTAGTTTGAGTGAAGGTGCCACTGGACGCTGTAAAAATCATCTCATTACGTAGATGCAAAGGCCTTAGTTTTTTTTTAGGTCATCATAATATTGTCTACTCTATTTCCCACGCACTATCACTGTCGCGTGCACAAGTTCGTAATAAAAACAACATAGTTTCATGTACACTGATATTAATCAGCATAAACCAGGGATGGACTTGAACTTGCTATATTACTGTAAAAGCCCGAACTGAGCCCGAACCGAGCCTTTCGAAATAGCTGGATTGACAATAATAACACATAGCCTCACATAGGTATTGTGAGGAAAGTCCGACTGGTTACCCCAAAGATTGAGATATCTATATACATTTCGTCATTTTAATTTTGGACTTGGAAATCTGGTTCACCTACAACATTTTAAGAAATTGAATGCTCCAACTCCAACTTAATTTAAAAGACATAATCGAAAAACTAAAAAAATACAGTAACATTTTGAACCAATAAAATTTTGATCCCCCTCCCCAAGATAGCACGTTGGCTTCGAGGTCGAAAACTTAGGACAGTCTTCCTTGTGTACCCCCAAACAGCCTATAAATGTTCTATTAATTTTGGTATTAATTCCAGCTCTCTATACATCCTTTCGACATCACTACTAGATCAAAAGTGAAAACAGTTTTTTCGGCCGAAGTTTGCCTTTCCGGGACCATGTGATGTCTGATGTGATGAGTGAAGTAGGATGAAAACACCAAACATTTCAACGTGCTGATTAGGACAAAACTTTTTCTCTCTAATGTAGAGTAGGTAAACGTGATGAAATGTTGTGAGATTGCCCCATTGCCCTGAGTCCGTCTCATGTCCCTCCTTCTAGAACCCACACATCCGATAATTACATCACTGCATTATTAGTTACTTCAACGCACATCACTTTCGTAAAGACAAGACCAGTTTGTGAGCGTAACCGTTAATTAATTAGTGAAAAAAGTGTTTCTACGCATCGAAGGTGAACGTCGACAGCTCTAGCTGCCTCTTTCACTTCGCTTATGAGGGAAAGGCTCAACTATAGTATCTGAAGGTAGACCTTGGTAGCGCGTGTAGCTGAATCGCACTGTTACGCTAAGGTTAGTGGATCACTGTTGCACTCTTTTTCCCAACAATGAAAACGAAGCGTGCTAAGAAAATAATTCGCCGGTTAATTGGATCACTCGGAATGATTAATGATTTCAGGTTAAGAAACATTGATTTCTAGTCGCAATGATGGTTGGTTGGTTGGTTTGATCTATTGGACGTTAATGTCTTTAAACATGTAAACTAAGCATAGCAAAAAAGGTTTTAATTATATCAGCTTAAGAGTAGATAGCATTAATACGGTACAAATAATCTACCATCCACCCATTTACCATGCAAGCATACAGTTATCTAATAATGAGTATAAAACAATAACAAATAATGTTCCAGATAGCGCTGATATGCGGCGTCACAGCAGTCAGCCACGCGCAGACAGCAGCCTCGCAGGCGCAGTTCCGCTTCGCCGTCGAGAACCGATACGACGACACCGGCCCCGGCGCCAAACAAAAGGAGTTCGCCTACAAGACATACTCAAACTACGAGGACGCCCTGATCGCTTACGCCTCCGACAAAGACACCAAACTACCCGAGGCAGACAAGGCTAGGGCATACAGAAAACTCGTCAGGCAAGAAGAGTACCGCATGCCACCAAGGTACGTCCAACCGCAAAGCGCCTTCCGAAACTTCCCAAAAACGCCCCAACCGCTGCGGTACCGACCCGACGAATTTAAGAGCTTCCAGTCGCAAGTCATGCGGTTCCAACCCAAACCAGTGGAAGAGTACACCAACACTTTCCTGAACAACCTAAGACTGGATATGCCCAAGATAACCGCGCAAGGGCCGCCCAGAATGGCACCTCTTCAGCTGTTACCTCAGGGTTCAGGCCTATCTTTACAACAGTCGCAGAGACCAACGCAACAATTTGTGCCGAAACTGAGATTCTCAAAGAAGCCACAGTTCTCTAAGCCAGAATTCCCGGTACTTTTGGAACTGAGCGACATAGATGGGAAGAGACTGCAGATAGCTAAAGGCAAAGGGCATCAGCTACTGAAAAGTTTGAAGCCCATCAAGGAGGCTCCGCTGAACCTAGAACAATACGCCAGAGAGCCTGTATACGAAGAGCCTGCACAAAATAGCGAAACAGAGCAAAACGCGGAGTATACTTTTTCGTACGGAGTTCATGTGAGTATGAATTTGCTTTGATGGTATGGTTGCACTAACAGATTTTGATCATGCACTGATCTAACCAGCCTGAAATTTAGAAGATAGAGCATGTAAAAATTGTAGAGCTAACTTCACACGCACCATTTAAATAACAACTAGGTAATGTTTCGGAATTATGTAGATTCTGATGTTCATGGAACATGATCTAAGGTTAACATGCTGAAGAGGTAGTGGCAAATGAACTTGTCGGATCATCCGGAGACACGATAATCGATGAGAGGCTGATACGCTTATGTTGGCACTAGAACCCCGGAAATTCCTCCGTAACCCCAAATTCTGGTGCCCGCCACATAATTTTCGTCCACTTTAAAGATCCACTATTGACTTAGAGTGCACCCTGTAGTAGGAAGGAAAAATACTAGGTAGGTACATACATCTAATATCAAATTAATTTGCCGCAAATGTTTTACAAAAAATGGTAAGTATCATTAGTTCATCTAACCAAATTATTTCACACTGTATCAAGAATGCAGTCCATTCGTCTCGTTGTCTGGGATTGATGAATGTGGGAAAGATCTTTCTTCACCATTGGATTGAAAATTGTACCGTTTTTGCATCTGTTTGCTAATCTTAGAAAGTAATACTGTTAACACATTGTCTTTGTCTCCCACATGCCTCAAGGAGGGATAGTACAATTTCGATTTCAATGGATTAGATTTTGCAGTTGTCTAAGGCGGACTTGCGTCACTCAGGGTTAGCAAACTAACTCCGAGTTAACTTGACATTTCAATATAAAATTTTGACGTTAACTCGCTAACTCTGGGTGACGCAAGTGGACCTAAATGAGTATTGTTTATGTGCATTACTAGTAAAAACTCTGATTGAAATATTAAGAGTACTTATAATACCTAAGTACCTACTTAGTCATTTTGGTTTGGAACGGGTCGAATCGCGGTACGTTCAACAGGTAAATAAATTACCTTTATTATCACGACGTTTTGGCTGCGTTGCAGCAACGTACCGCGATTCGACCCGTTCCAAACCAAAATTATGTGTGAATATCGCGAATCATTAAAAGTTACTACCTAGGTACTTACTTAGTAGTTCCCTAACTAACTAGTTTCAAGATCCCCCAAAAAAATCATGCATATCGCGAATCATTCAAAGGTAAAAGCGGAATTTTATTTCAAACTCAATTAGAGTACTATAATACCTAAGTACCTACTTAGTCATTTTGGTTTGGAACGGGTCGAATCACGGTACGAACGGGTAAATCAATTACCTTTATTATCACGACGTTTTGGCTGCGTTGCAACAACGTACCGCGATTCGACCCGTTCCAAACCAACATTATGTGTGAATATCGCGAATCATTAAAAGTTACTACCTACTTACTTAGTAGTTCCCTAACTAACTGGTTTCAAGATCCCCCAAGAAAAAGCCAAAAAAATCATGCATATCGCGAATCATTCAAAGGTAAAAGCGGAATTTTATTTCAAACCCAATTACCTACTAATGTAAAAATATGCTAATAGCCACCACTAAAACTATAAAGTGTCATAATAATATGGCCAAAATGACACAGTTTGATCTAGGCCAGCATGATGCTAACTGTGTCATCTGGGCCCTTAGCCTGTAAGACAATGGTGCCAAAATGGGCTGTCAGGTGACGACTTCAATTACGATTTGCTAACGCTGTCTGTCCTTTTAGTGTTTTTGTAGTACAGCAAAGAATATTTTGATTCTAATTCTAGAGGATTAGTTCTCTGGTTGTAGGAGAAAAACGAGGAGAGCCCGGTTTTGTCCTTGTGCCTGGAAGCCATTGACCCGCCATTGTCTTACAGGCTAAGGCCCCTGGTTTCGCTCATAATATCAACTATATTTGGCCATTATAACAATGTTACGCAAAACCGAAGTGTTTGCGTGAATCCATCCATTCCTCTGCACAATCCAAGCATGCGGTGTTTCCTTCACTAAATAAAACGGTTATGTAGGTAAATAAATAATTATAAAGTAAAGTAATTATATTGTAATTAGCAAACGTTATGAAATGACTGATAATATTCACGTATCCTAAGCTTACTAGAATCAAGGTTACTGATGCAAAACTCATTGGCACAAAAAAAAATTAAGGCTTTCCTACACGAAGAAAGATTACTTATAATCTTTCTTATACGCATTATTGAACGAGCGAGCGAAGCGAGAGAAGCTCTCCGAGTCTACTTGGAACAATCCGGTGTTTGTATGTATGAATGTTCGGTCGACGATAACTTGAGTCGGATCGTCATGAAATTTAGTAGGCGGGTTAATGAGGCAAAGATATTTTTTTAGTTCAAACATGATCCAAATCGGTCGAGGGGTCGCTGAGATATGGTGTCGCGAGTTCATAGTTCGGGGCGAACCACTAGTTCATAATGACTTTACGATTTACCTACATATCTTAGGTGGTGACTCGCCCCCATCAAAATCTGGCCTTAGGCGAGTCTCCACCGGAAAGGCCGAGACCAAGTTTTTGGCCCCATTTGGCACAACACAGAAAAAGGCCATTGGCTTTCTACATTTGGTCGAGATCACGCAACTCAAATATGCACTAGTGTAACTCGCCCTATTTATTCATATGAGTAGATTTTGAGCATCCGGCTATGTTTTAATCTATTCCTGGTCATAAAACACCTAGTTTCCGGGCAAGAGTTATTGCGATTGTTAGGTAGGTAAATGGAATAATGCCAAACACTTACTGCCCTATGCTAACCTTGCCTTCCAATGAAGAATGTCCGTGGGTCTGTTAAATCACTTGAAACTTTATGACCGTGTAGCCTAAAAATTTAGAAATACACCTGTTTTTGTTTCATTCAAATCGAGCCAGTAGTTTTAAAGTTACGACGGTTTTAGTTTCCGTCCTTTTGGAGTTTTTCGCGCGAGCGCGGCAAACTCGCGTGACGTCACAACTCTACACGCACCCGACACATACACCGTAACACTCATTCAAACGGCTGTATCTTTGGAACCGTACTAGGTAGCCAGTTGAAATTTTAAGAGATTATGTTTTATTATGGTGGATTACCCAAGAAAAAATAAAAATAAAAAAATATTAAAAAATAAGAGGGGTCCCCATACAAAAAACGTTGTTTTATACTTTTTGCTCTTTAGAAAAAACGGTAAGAAATACAAGCATCAAACTTGGTATGATTATAGGACTTACTCCATAGTATAACAAAAAAATATAAAAAACGGTCAAGCGCAACTCGGACTCACGCGCCGAGGGTCCGTATAACCAGTTTTTTTTTATGTATGGTGGTACAGAACTCTCAGTGCGCGATTTCGACTCGCACTTGGTCAGTTTTTATGTGTGTTTAGTCAGTGTTACAGTAGTGTTTTAATATAATATTACTTAGTTATAACGTTAAAAATTCGCTTGGGACAGGTTTTAAAGCCGCAAGCTCTGTTTAAAATATTCCCTAGCACGGGTTTGTACTTAAAATAATATATTCTTACTTAGCTATGGATGACGACTTTGAAAAATGAAAAATTAAAATGACAAAAAAACTGGCCAAGTGCGAGTAGAACTCGCGTACTGAGAGTTCCCTACCGCCATACAATAAAAAACTGGCTATACGGACCCTCGGCGCGTGAATCCGAGTCGCGCTTGACCGTTTTTAGGGTTTCGTACCCGAAGGGTTCCACACGGGACCCTATTACTAAGACTCCGCTGTCTGTCCGTCTGTCTGTCTGTCCGTCTGTCCGTCAGTCTGTCACCAGGCTGTATCTCATGAACCATGATAGTTAGACAGTTGAACTTTTCACAGATGATGTATTTCTAATGCCGTCATAACAACAAATACCAAAAATCAGAATAAAATAAACATTTAAGGAGGCTCCCATACAACAATTATGATTTTTTCACCTTTCTTATAGATGGTAAGGAACCCTTCGTGCGCAAGTCCGACTCGCACTTGGCCAGTTTTTATATTATTTTGTTATACTATGGAGTAAGCCCTATAATCATACCAAGTTTGTTGCTTGTATGTCTTACCGTTTTTTCTACAGAGCAAAAAGTATAAAACAACGTTTTTTGTATGGGGACCCCTCTTATTTTTTAATATTTTTTAATTTTTATTATTGATTTGGTAATCCACTATAATAAAACATAATCTCTGAAAATTTCAACTGGCTACCTAGTACGGTTCCAAAGATACAGCCGTTTGAATGAGTGTTACGGTGTATGTGTCGGGTGCGTGTGGAGTTGTGACGTCACAGCAGCTGACGACCGCGCGCCCGTCGCACAGGTAGTTTAAAATGAAATATCTCGAGAACTATAAGTCGTATCAAAAAAATTTTTTCACCCAAATTTTCCATTTTTAATAGAGTGTATGGTAAGATAAAAATCAAAAGTTGATGGTATTCTTCATTGCTATTGTCTTTTCCAGATTTACTCGCCTGGTATCTGAAGGTTTCCAATCCCGTCTACATTCATAAATCGAATCTAGATACTTTCATAAATAAATGAGCAATGAGCGTACATTGATATACACGACTGTAACACCTTTTCATCATCATCATCAGCCTGCTGACACCCACAACAGTTGGGTAAAGGCTTTTCATTAGAAAAAAAACATCACGAGTTACTAGAATATCACATCAGAATTTGTTGTTGATTTTTATTTCGTAAAGTCTGGTTTTTTTACTCGGATATTCGCTGTGTAAGAATCTGAGAATGGAGTCTCCATTCTCAGTTTCCTACACCCAACTGTTGTGGGTGTCAGCAGGCTGATGATGATGATGAAAAGGTGTTACAGTCGCAAAGTTCACTGATGGCCATTGAATACAGAACTGCAGCGCCATCATCATCCTCGTCAGTTACATGAAATGAAATGAAATGAAAAGGTGAAATGAAATGAAATGGTTGGTTTTGATGTAGAGACATCAGCGCCAACGCCAACAGCTTACATTCGAGGTCCTCTGTTAGCTCTAAACCACCACTGAGCTCAATGCTCAAGGTCGAAATGCCAAGAATGTTATTGACCGCACTGTCGCCTAAGCTTCTCTGTGCTCGAGTAGAATGACAATAGACGAGAAAGTTCAAACGTTACGAGTTGACAGCCGACTGTGTCACGCCTCGATAGAGTTTCTGAATGAGTCGCTTGCGTTTGACATATTACGAGTGCGACTCTGGTTACGACTGCGCTTAAATCAGTAAACGAAGAAACATAATAATACTAGTGGTTCGCCCCGAACTGTGAACTCGCGATGTGTAACTTTTTGCTTACACCATTCGCGCAGGCGTGCGCGCATTGCACATTTTTGCAATCCCATATCTCGGCAAGAAAACGGTTAAACTTATTTGTATTTGTGTCGGTGTAGTTGACTAGTTTCGGTTCTCATTCGGAGACCTTAATCATGGAGCTGAGACGGCTCTCGCGACGCCGAAAGCGCCGACGCGAAAACTGCAGTGCTGATGAAAGTTTAAGTGTAAAATCATTTTGCTATTATCAAGGTTTACTCTATTCACAAACATTTTAAACATAACACATACATACAGTCATATCCGCCGCGTCATGAATGAACGCACAAAGAATGTCGGACCACATGACCGAAATGTTGACCTTAACCTGTCGAAATTCCTTAATGACTACCTGTCAATTCCGGCCTAAGCATGACATTGTAATGAAATATTATCTCACATAAAGTATCTTGACGAGTCCATTCGGAGTTTGACTCTTTTCAAAAGAACAACAGAGGAACACACCATACTCAAACTCTAAATGAATAAATGAAAGTTTTATTACTCGTAAGTAAAATCTCTGTTGGTCTACAATGAATGGCTTGGGGGCTAAAGGTAAAAAATTGATTCACTGTTCAGGACTTTTCTGTTATTGCAAGTTCTTTTAGTAACGAAACGGCCAAGCCACATATTTTGACTAAGGTGTTGTAGAGTTTGTGAAGTTAGGGCTTGTAGAGTTAGAAGCTTGGCTCTACATGGGATCTGATAGCTTTTTGCCAGTGCGAGGTCTCGTCTTGGCATCATTTTTTTTATAAAAATGATTTTGTTGGGATAGCTTTATTCCTGAAACACGTCAACTTCTAAATGTGATTTCCAACAACTTTTGCTCTACAACTTTTTGCATAGCTCGATACGTTTTATTTGCTGAACGTTTCTTATCCTTAAAACTAATCCACTCTCTACCACCTCTCCAGCCAGCCTCTCCTGCTCCTATTTGTTATTACGCGCCAAAAAAAAAAAAAAATATAATTTGGAAAAAAAAAATATGGAAAAATTTTATTGCACGGTAGCCAAAGTCGCAGAACAAAAGTTGTTGGAAATCACATTTTAAAGTTAAGGCGCTGAGCATAGTGAATTAGCCCGCGCGCAAAGAAAAATGCACAAATCTGATTCCTGTATCAAATACACTAAATAAATCGAAAATGTTCACATATCAAACCCTAGAATTCGGTGAGACCTATCTAACACAGCCAGTTTGGTGTTTATATCAATAACAGATTGCAAGATATTTTGTCTGAAAAAAAGTGCGCCGCGCATTTTTTTTCATCCAAAATATCTTTAAAACGTTTATGAATCTCAACACAAAACTGGCTGTGTTAGATAGGTGTTACCTAATTGTAGGGTTTGATATTATGTGAACATTTTCGATTTGTTTAGTGTATTTGATACAGGACTCGATTTTGTGCATTTTTCTTGGCGCGCGGGCTATTCACTATGCACGGCGCCTTAACGTTTTTTAGGATTAAAACAATTGAAAAATTGTCCTGCATATTTTATCCTTTTACTGTACCTACCTACGACGTATTTAAAACCAATCAAATGACAGGACAGAACTGATTTCTTGTCAATGTATCCTTCTGTTGCATTGAAGTATGTGTGGCCACACCATTGTTTCTGACATGAGCGATCACGACTGAGATTTGATTGTTGCAAATTGAGCGTTGAGTTCATAACAATTAAAGTTTAGCTAACTTTTAACGAATGTAGAGTAATGGTGCCAGCAAAGGTTAAACAGACCAATTACCAACAAGGCTGTAGATTATTACCACCTACTCCACTATTACTCGTACTATAGTTCGAAATTATAGCCTTTCTCATAGCAACGTACGGTTCGCCACAGTCTTTCCATGGTAGCTCTAACTTCGCGCGGCATAAGCGCGCCAATCGAACAAAAAGGGGTATCCTAGCGTGTGGCCGACTGTACCAAGACTAATCCACATAAGTACCTGTGATCATGTTGTTTCTTGAAAGTGGAAAGCGGTGCTTGCAAACGCTGCTTGGTTTTCATTTAGCTGCATAGTGCATATGGTATGCGAGATGGAAACTTTTCAAATATCAAATTGGATTGTATGATTTGTATATGTTTTGTTATTAAACATTAATTTATACGATCAAATCCATTTTCCACTTTTAGATTTTTATTTCTAAAACACTAACCCGTGCTAACATTATAAAGTTTTTTGTTTTATTTTATAAAAAAATCTGTTGGGCAGTACTAATTGCGGGTTCAATTCCTGTCCCGAGAGATTTTTTTTTATAAAAAATTAAACTCTAAAATCTATTTTCGTTCTTTTTAAGATTTCACATAAATTTTCGTTCTATTCAAGATTTCACACGGATCCCATGTGGATCCCAAAGTTTCATTCTAATCTGTCATACCCATAGCGCTGGAAAACAATTAGTATATTAAAACAAAACTGCGTTATGCGTTTTAATGGGGGTTGAAAATGGCAATAGGGGACTTGAACTAAACGAAGTTTTTACGCCTGTTAGAGCCTCCTAAGCCTTTACAAATCACACCCTCCTCAGGCAAAATACCTGGCAAATTATAATTTGTTTCGAACCCAATAGCAAGTTGCAATCGAGTACTTTGGACATTGAGAAGTTGCAATTTTACTCACTTTCGATGTCACAGTTGGCAAACCAAACATTACCTATTAAAATGTAAGTACTTGCGCAATAACTTAAATAATGGTTGTGATGTGTGTGACATTAATCTAAAGATTTACAAGCATGTTAGCCTTTGAAGAGTTTGATTCAACAAATATTCTAAACTGAGAAACTCTACATGGATAGTTGTATCGATTTTTATTTTAGTGTCTAGGTAGTTCTTCCTTAGTTTTACTAATTATTTATACATAGCAATTAAATAACAAAAAAAAAACAAGATTTACAGACAAGTGTGCATTTGAATTAAAAAAAATACAAAATGCAGAACTAAGTTCATCTATGTTTAATTCGCGAGTAATTTTTGGGAGAAAAAACCATCGCATGGTAAGCGCCAGGGTCGAACCTCCAACTATTGGTTCCTCAGTGTCATCATCATCATTAAATTTGATGCACTCTGGTCACAGGCCAGTTCCTTAACCTCCTGGTACAGTCGGCCACAGTCTCAGATACCCCTTTTTGTTCGATTGGCGCCCTTATGCCGCGCGCGATAAGAGCTGCCATGGGGTATCTGAGATTGTGGCCGACCGTACGTTCCAACATCCACCTTCTCTTTAATTTGGTCGAAGTAGCTTCTCCGAGGCCTTCCTCTACCTCTCCTTCCTTCAAGTATGTTAATTATACATTTGTCGTGACGTAGCAAGTGGCCCAACATCTTTCCTCTTCTGTCTTCTATCGTCCTAATTATCTTTCTGCGCTCCTTAACTCCTTCCAGATCTTTTTCATTTGTCACCCTTCCCATCCAAGGATATCCTCCCAGAGCAACAATCGGCAAATGCCCCACAATTCATGTATGCTGAACTTGACATAGAGTAAAAGTGAACGTTGATTGCTCGCGCGCATTTGTAACAACGGGACTTACTCTGAATCGTCCCATTCTAGGTATCTCACTCATTGCACTCGCTCACTGGCTCACAATCACAACAGGCCAGCACATTATTAGGTAAGTGCAACTGTGCAAGACGTTGCGGGTTCAAGTCCTGTACCGAGTGAATTTTTTCAACTTATAATCTTATAAATGTTTATAACTCTCCTTTTATAAAATTCTTTGTTGGAACATGTGCATTCGCTTTTTTTTCAGATCGAAGGAAATGTAGGGTTAGACCAGAATTTGCTGTATTTGTTTATGTAGACACACAAATAGCGGTCAAACTTATAATACACCTCTTTTTTGGTCGGGGGTTAAAAATTAAAGATTCCGACGAATTCAGAACCTCCTCCTTTTTTTATGTCGGTAAATAAAGTTTCGAAGTAAGCTCCCTCTCTTTACGGGTGTGGCTCTGAGGCAACAAGCGCATAAACCGGCATACCCAAGTATCTATCAAATATTCGCAACAATATGGTAATAGATTCATACCGCTTTACGTGTTGCTAGAGTCGATTAAGGAAGGATTTGTTCAACGAAGTTATTCGAGATGTTGATATTTACAGCTAGGCAGAGATCAACCTCTCAACCATTTGCTACTAAAATCTATCAAAGTAGGTATTTTAATTAACTAGCTAACGCTTGCCAAATGAATTCCTAAGATAGATAATACTTAGTAGAAACAAAGCTGATTACAAGGTCGGCTAACCGGAACACCAGTAGGTAGGTAGTGCGCTTTTTGTGCGCCCTAATTAGAATGGTGTTTGTGAATTGAGATATAAGATCAGAAAGAACACGGACTTTCAATCATGGGGTCAGCGTTCGAACCACGGAAGCGCCTTGTACCGATCAATTATTTGAATTGAACCACGTTTGACTCACGATTTTGGGAAAAGGGTTTGTTGCACGATAGTATGAAGCTCGGGCTACATCTGAAATTTAAGCAGGACCTGAAAAGACAGACTTTAATTAAATGCTAAACCACCTTTTAACGAACACTCCTCAATATTTTCATCAGTTCTTGTGTATAAAATGTTTTAATTTCATCGCAATGCAACACACACTCAACACTACGTTTATGAGAATTATTCACGGGAACAAAGTCGCGGGAGGAAAGCTAGTCTGAGATAAACGTCCCAAATCTGAAGCAGCAGGACATCTAGGTATTTTTGATAACATTTAGACAGCTATTAGACATCCGTAATCCATTTCGATACCCGACTGATAAAGCATTTCAGGCACCTGTGTGAATCTCTGGATGTTGTTGTCAAACAACTGATTTTTCAATAGTATTTTCTTATTTTTATGATAAAAGTAGACAACTATTTAGATACCGGTAAGCCATTTTGATACCGGATCGATAAAGATTTATTTGCAGCACCAAAACAGGGATTTTGTTGTCAAACTTACAGATTTTTAAAAATGTAGATGTCCTTTCTTATCATTATCAGTGAAAGCATTTGTCTAGAGTTGTGATGACACGTCTAGTTTAGTAATTCATTAACATACTAAACTAACCGCGATTCGACCCGATTCGAACCAAAATCTTGACCATCACTACGACCACACCATAAAGCGATAACTTTTTGATGTATTTTCTCAATAACTTCATTTTTTTTCGGTTCACTAACAATCCGCCGGACACACGAAAGGATTTTTGCCCAAGCTGAAACTGCTCAATTTATTCGCTCGGTCAATAATGTGACTACAGGGTGCACTCTAAGTCAATAGCGGAACTTTAAGCAGGCTATCTACTGATCAATACAAACAACAAATGGAGTGGAAAACAAATTCTGCTGTTCCATACAAAAGGTCGACACAGTACTGCGCCAAATGTATGAAACTGTATTCGCCACCTAGTACAAGTCGTTTGTATTGATCAGTAGACATCCTACTTAAAGTTCCGCAATCGACTTAGGGTGCACCCTGTAGTAGGTATCTAGTAGGTACCCAACCAGCCTGTGCCATGTAGGAGGGTTAAACGATACACGACCACGTGTTGTTATGACTACCGACTTAGGACACGTTATGCGGTTTTGTCTTCGACTATCTGATTACTGCAACTTTGCACGGCACTGACGCGTGACTTTGCCAAATTGCCTCTACATTACTTTTCTGCTACTACATACCTACGACTTTAGATACATAGGTAAGTTGTCTTTTCCCCGCCACGTCTCTCGCCAACCGCATCCATGGACCATCTGACCATTGGGTTGCCAGTCTTCCTTGTTATTACCCTTAACCAACTGCCATCTTTTCGCTTTATCAGGTCCCCAGCTCATTTAATTTGAGACCTAAAACGCTACACAAAATATCACATGGCTTAACTTACGCCAGTGATTTCAACAAACCACGAACTCTTCGATTCATTTGGTAACTTCAATGGGCGAGGCAGTCCAACTGATTGCCAACCTCCGACAGCACTTTAATAAAAAAACAAAACCCATGGGCGAGAGAGTCCAACTGATTACCAACCTCCGACAGCACTTTAATTAAAACAAAAACCCAACTTTAACCCTTCCCCCGTCGCGTTGCAGGACCGCGTCACCGGCGACTCCAAGGCGGCCCACGAGACCCGCGAAGGCGACACCGTGCGCGGCTTCTACAGCGTCGTCGACGCCGACGGCAAGCAGCGGACGGTCCACTACACCGCCGATGACAAGCAGGGGTTCCGAGCCGTCGTGCACAGAACCGACACCAACGCGCAGTGAGCAGGGTGGCGGCGGAAGGGTTAAGGCGTCAGAAGAGTGTAAGAAGTCTGAGGATAAGGAGATGGTTGATAGTGGAGCGATGACAGATAAAGGTGAGACTAGAGGTGGAGATGTGTTATGTGATGGCGGTATTGGATCAGAGAACAGGACGTCAGATAACAATGTGACTCTAGAAGGCAATAGTAACACGACGAATGCTACAAGTCAAATGACAATGCTTGGATATAAGAAGGCGCCGTCGTGGGCTAAACCGTACAACACAACTGGTTCAAGACTTATAATGCAACGTATACGACCAGATGGATCTATCCAGCTGTTCTTCCCTTTCGTAATGGTTCTGAAAGAACCCAAAATGTCGTGGAAGCAAGTTAACAACACAAATTATACATTGATGAGATCTGAATCAGGAAAGGCACAAGTGCAAAATGTAGAGTCATCGAAGGAGAATATTTTAACTAGTCAACCTCCAACTTCCATTGCATATGAACCTCTTCAAACTGATTACAAAGAAACGAAAACGACACCCCGTATTGAGACATCTTACCCCTCTGCGTCTAAGAATACGCCAACACTATCCACCACGACAAACTTAGACTATGAAATTTTAATAGAAGAATTGACAACGCCACCTCCAAAACACTCAACTTCACAGAATATCGGTACTAAGGTACTGGACGTCACGATAAACCACTCCCAGCCCTTGAAGAGTTCAAGAAAACCTGACAATAGTTACGCAAAGACTTCTCTGTATAGTGTCAACGGCAAGAGTGCATATGAAACTAAAATAAGACATTCGTGACCAGGGGCCTTAGCCTGTAACACAATGGCGTATCAATGGCGTCCCAGGTAGACGGACGAAACCGGGTTTTTTGTCGTTGTTCTCCTACAACCAGCGAACTAATCCTCTAGAATTAGACTCATAATATTCTTTGCTGTACTACAAAAACATTAAAAGGACCGACACTGGACCGACAGCATTAATAAATCGTAATTGAAACCGTCAACCGGGAGCCCATTTTGGCACCATTGTGTTAAAGGCTAAGGCCCCTGAAGTTACTCACATCAGCTAATCACGCTAAGCAGCATCATGTGAATCCATCCATCCATCCAGTCGTTCCTTCAATGCTGAGGATCGTAACCATCACTTGAAGGTGCAGGAGGGTACCTAGACTTCTCCCTTGAGTTCTATCACTCGCAATGTGGATCAGCTCATGCAAGTGTCTTTTCGTAGCTTTGGTAATAATATCCGTCCATCTAGCAGGTGGTCTGCCTTGAGCTCTCTCATCATTTGAATAATTAGTGGCAAAATGAGCCCAAGTAAGTGGATATTTGCGTCTGGCACAGGATCGTGAGGCGTGATCATAAAGGGCATTTACTCAGTAGTGGATATTGACAGGCTGATGATGAAGTGAATACTTTCTTCGACCTTATTATGGATGAAGAGTGCAGGCATTCCTTACCCCATGATTACACTAAGCACTTTATCTATGAAGTGAGATAGTATGATGAAAAATTCATGCTTGTTGCGGATGGATTTGGCACTTTCATATGATTTATGTAAAACCCAGTATTACGAATAAGATTAGGTCTAGCTTTGGATGCCACTTCGCTTGGTTTGTATGTACAATAAAACCACAATGTACTTTGTTGAGCAATCATAAGTCTTTATATGATCGTTCAACATAGATGTAAACAGGTGATACCTCATTTTGTAGAGTCGGTTAGGCTAAGTAGTAAATGTCTAATTATTAGTTTGTATAAATAAATAAGCAAGCTTTTTTATGTATTTAATTTAATAAACGAACCTTTGTAACATACATTTGCGTTATCAATTCGATGAATAAAACGAAATACCCAAAACGCCTTTGTAAATTTTACTAGCAAAGTGGATCTATAGTGATTTTGTCTTTACTTTAAAACAAAGGCAGTACGTAAGTATCCGTGGCCTGGCCAAAGAGGCCAATGGTGTTATTATTATAAATTCCTATGTATTGCATCCCAAAATTGCCAAAGGCCACAAAATAAGCAAGATTTTGAGACCACCCTTCAATAAAAACTGAATTGAAAACCCGCTGCAGCTCTTAGCCCACCGACACAAGTTATATTTTCCTCTGGGCTAGCTGCAAAGTGAACTTTGTTGACCAACAATGGGATTTGAAGAGCATTGTGGTCCTTGACATGGAGCTACCGCTGATTTTCGGATAAACCCATTGTGATGGGGTTTGGCATTGTTGGCTTAGGGAGCTACGTGCGCTGATGCTGTTTGATATTGATAGGGGGCTTCGACTTTGTATACTTTTAGGCTTTTCTTTTGAATGTTTGTAAGTAAGAGTTTGTGTTTTTTTTTATCCTAAGCCTGAACTGAAAGTTAAATACTTTGCCAAGAAAATTATGAGGTCATTGTCTAACTAACCATTTTGATTACCTATCTATTTATGCAATACCTATTATTTTCTAGGTAGAGCATCAAATCTATAAGGTGTGGTGTTGTGATTTAATAAGATGATATTTATATGAAACTTTGATTTACAACTTTGGTCGTAAAATATCGAAATACCTAACTCTCCGTTCGGGGAGTCGGGTAAAAATACAGCACTTTGATCCTATTGAAAGAAATCCCCTTTCGGACAATCGGGTAAAAATACGACATAATCCATCAAAAATTTCGAAGATCTATCAAAAGTGTGAAATTGTTGTTTTTTTTTCGATAGGTAGGTACATATAGGTTTATAGGTATCTACTCTCAGATGTGAAAGGACTAACGGACCACTATTATAAGTGGTAGTATTCACATAAATTGGGGGAAGTAGACATCTTTTTGAAAGTTGGTCAGTCCGTTCGTTGTACTTGTAGTCAGTTGGTTGGCACCCTAACTAAGTGACTAGGTACCCTAAAGTCTGAAAAAGTCCCGTAGGTCTAAGTATTTATATCTTGGCTAGGTTTTCCTGAAAATAAATCTTAGCATTGAATAATAATATCACTCCTATCACTACGATCGCTAATACTATTATCAGTGCTATCTGATATAGACCTGTCAACAGTTTATCATAATTAATTAGCAAATTAATCAAGTTTTGTAGCTATTATCAGCCTGTCTGTGCAAGTCTACTATAGGTACGGCTACCTACGAGTAAGTTATGTAGTGTTACATGTAGGTACATTATGTAGGTAGTCGCTAATGCGACGCTAACATGTTGCGGCAGCAAATTTATCATTCTTATGTTGAGATTGCAATCAAAGCATCACAGCAAATAAGCCATAACGTAGTCAATAATGGTGTAAGGTTCCAAGCAATAACATAGTCAATGATGGTTTTGGTTCCAAGCAATAACATAGTCAATGATGGTGTTAGGTCCCAAGCAATAACATAGTCAATGATGGTGTTAGGTCCCAAGCAATAACTTGGTCAATGATGGTGTTAGGTTCCAAGCAATAACTTGGTCAATGATGGTGTTAGGTTCCAAGCAATAACATAGTCAATGATGGTGTTAGGTTCCAAGCCATAACATAGGCAATGATGGTGTTAGGTTCCAAGCAATAACTTGGTGTTAGGTTCCAAGCAATAATTTGGTCAATGATGGTTTTAGGTTCCAAGCAATAACATAGTCAATGATGGTGTTAAGTTCCAAGCCATAACGTAGTCAATAATGGTGTAAGGTTCCAAGCAATAACATAGTCAATGATGGTGTTAGGTCTCAAGCAATAACATTGTCAATGCTGGTGTTAGGTTCCAAGCAATAACATAGTCAATGATAGTGTTAGGTTCCAAGCAATAACATAGTCAATGATGGTGTTAGGTTCCAAGCAATAACATAGTCAATGATAATGTTAGGTTCCAAGCAATAACATAGTCAATGATGGTTTTGTTAGGTTGGCTATATGAGTTGCTGCGATATTGGTTTGGTTGGTAAGGTGTTGGTGTTGGTCTATCGTTCATCTATAAAATCAGGGATTTGGTAGAAGTCATAAGTGATTTGACTTTCAATTTTACCCATCAAAATCGTTGAAAAAAATTATATCACCCATTCTTTATTCTACAATATTTCTACATTGAATCGATTCGAGGCATTCCTTTGTCTCGTAATCCTGCCGTGTCCCGTGGAGAGAAGGTCCGTTGTTGGTCCGTTGTCCGTCCGTCGGGCGTCCCGCGCGCTGTCACAACAACGTCGACCTGTCGCGCCGGATGTGCAGTGGCTCTCAAACTGTCAGTCAGTCCAAGCGCTCACAGCCTAGTTCGACTAGCCATTCGGGCGCGGTCAGTCCATGGATGGGTAACCGCTAGTGGCAATAATATCTGAGCGCTGTTATCTTCCGCTCGCTGTGAAAAACATATTGTGAGAAATTAGAGAGCCAATTTTCGGGGATATAAAACATCTTATTTCCATTATTCGACATATTTACAGTCTCCATATTCCCAAGAATAAGCCGTTTTCAGCACAAATTCACAAATAAATGACGCCTACAGGCGTGGCCATAAAAGAACCAGAATATGGCTATAAAATTTCGCTTAGCACAGATTCATGTTGATAGCCGAATTTGTGCTGAAAACGGCTCATTGAGCCATCAAGAAAAAGTTTAAGATAATGCCCAAAAACAATTTGGGAACCAGTGCATGGACCTCAAAGTCGAAGGCTCGAAGGTATCGCTCAATGAATCGGAAAGGCTCGCGGGTGTGCCCAGCCAGGTAAGTTATGTCTTTATGATATTCCAAAAAATATTAAGTAAGGGAAAAAAGTTGACGTTGGACCGGTAATTCGTGATTCGAGGACCACTTTCGGCCTAGATTGACAGGTCTTGGGGACGAATTTGCAATGTTAACCACTGTTAAATGGTAGGTATAATCCACGGACGGTTATCAAAAGAATTGATGATTTTCTGCATTGCCGTAATAACATTAACTAAGCTGATTTGTTTTTGCTCGAAAACCTGCTGTTTGAGCAAATTTCATTATCTGTCAGCTTCACAGATTCGTGATCAGCTTATTATTGTTGTTTTGTGGTATAATCAAAAGAAAACTGTTTAATTGTCGGGAAAGATATATCGCTGAACAAAAATAGCTCAGTTTAGCAACAAAATTTTAAATAGTCTGAAAATTGTGCATTTGCCGCCACTTCGTTTGCCTCCGCTTTCGTTGACCCATTATGTACCAACCTATCAAGTCTCTGTAGTCATGCAGATAAGTAATAGTTAAAGGATTAACCCAAAGAGTAAAAAAATAGGTATACCAAAAGGGATTAACCCAACTTCAATTCAAAAGCGCAAAAATATGTTAGTAATTTGGACATCAATCAATACAAATAGGTACGAACCGAAATTTCTGAACTACTTTGCGACAGAAGTAAATTGCCATTCCAATAGCTCCTTCCAAGTGGCATTGCATCGCTTAACCTCCTGAATAAACCAAACAGCTGTCAGCGGCGGACATAGAAGTGTTGCGATCGAAACTACGCGATAAAACTTACAGACGAACGGACGGACACGCCAGGAAATTACACGTAGCACCCCGAGTGAACTGGGGTCTTAGCCTGTAATGCAATGGCGTTTCGATGGCGTCCCAGTAGAAGCACAACGCCGAGATTTCCTCGTTTTTCTCCTACAACCAGAGAACTAATCATCTAGAATTAGAATCAGAATATTCTTTGCTGTACCGAGAGCATTAATAAATCGTAATTGAAGCCGTCAACTGGGACCCCATTTTGGCACCATTGCGTTACAGGCTAAGGCCCCTGGATGTGTGGGGCTCGCACGCGTTACAGGGTTAGATGAAAACAAAAGTAAAAATCAAGGAATGGCAGACACGAATGCGTCGAAAAGCTCGGGTTGCGTTTACCGAACGGAAGCAAAAATCTAGAAAAGGTTGTAGCAGACACGATTGCATCGAAAGACTTGGTTAGGAAGTAGAAGCGTTCTACTCGTAGCATGACGCTGGGTTAGAGCATAGTTTACTCTAGCTATCCCGCTCTACGTTAAACAAAAGAGTGATAGGTATACACATAGTTATAACCCCCTATGTAGCTACTGCTAAAATACCGGCCTGAAAATTACCGTAGGCCTGAAAATTATTGTGTAGTGAATCTTATAAAAAAACAGTGGCATCGAAGATGTAGAGTAACTTCACTTCCTCATAAACAGAAGAGTTTTGAGTTGGGTTACAATACAAGGCCAGCCATAGAAAAACTGTCAAAAGGCAATCAAAATTGGAGATATTGATTGGTGTTGCTGGTTAGGTAAGTATTTAATAATATGGGATTTGATTTTAAATTAGTGCTTACTACAGCGAAAATATTTCTTCACTTCATTGCTCTGTGACTTCATCTTTCATCGTCATAGCCGTCATTCCATTTTACAGTACATGAAAAAGTGCACGACTTTGTTAATGTTCTTGTATGAGTGAATGGTAAATCCGGAAACACTTTATTTTGCTCCACAACTAATACCTAAATGTGTTTGGACGTATACAGGGTGTTAAAAGACCGCCAACAAAGCGGGAAACTACGTATTGTCCTCATCATAAGGAACATTTTTGCCCAAGGAACTATGCCTGGGAAATCAACGGTTTCCGAGATAATGAGGTTCAAAGTCGGACTTTTCAAAACTTTTTTTTTGCAGAAATGCATTCAGTATCTAGTTCTCAACATACCTTCTCAACAAGCCATATCAAAATTATGCATATTTCTTGCAAAAAACGACGTTAAAATTGCAACCCGCAATGTATTCTAAACATCGGCACTTCAAGCTTAAGTAACATAAACTGATACCTACGCTTGCACAATATGACTTCTGTACGTTACACGTCCATTGCATGATAAAATATTTTTCAAAATTATAACCTAAAAAACCAAAATCATTTCCCAGCAATAATTTATCGAAAAAGTACTTTGTTTTGGTGTCTAGTATGCGTGGCTTTCGGGTCTGTTGGCGGTCTTTTAACACCCTGTATACGAAGGCCAACGAGCGCGAACTGGCATAAAAAAATAACATGTCTCGTCAGCGACATCTAGTAACAAATTTGGAACTACAACTTATGAGCTGTCAGAAAATCCCTTATTGCCCAAATATCTCGATTTCCAAAAGCCAAATAATAATATAGCTTATTGGGAAATAATTGGATTACATTTTAACAAAACCCCAAGTCGATTATTTGCCATCAATGCCAGAATTTAATGATGCAAGAAACCCCGACGCCCATCACGCTGGCAAAAAGTCAAAAAATATGACGGGCCACGTCCGTCCGCCATCTTTTTTTTGTCTCAAAGGACCATGTCGACACGGCCGCCGAGATAAACAAATATAACGAACGCGCACCGATTTTACGCCTCGATCGGAGAGGACAAGTGCCGCGTCACAGTGTCACTGATGCTTATCGGAGATCTTTCGGTGACGAGACCCAAAGATACGGCCCTGTATCTAGATACTTGACCAATATTCTGGGACTACTACCACTGGCCTGGGTCGAGAATCCAACCATCTTTCATAATTATTACGACCTAGTTTATTTCTTGAAATTGAACAGGTTATCACATCGCAATGGGGTTTTTTCCAGGCATCAAAAATAGCCCGAATAACTGTCAAAATCAGTCTATTAATCTGTGGTTTCCATACAAACCACAGATTTAGTTGCGCAATAATTCGCGAATCGCTGTCAAATTTGACACTTGGAAAAATCCCTATTCAGCAAACTCTCGGGATCACCATAACGGCCTAGTAGTAAAAAAAAAGGTCAAAAAATCCCTTTACTACAACTTCTCGATAGAAACAAAATTATTCTCGATAGAAACAAAAACCGTATTCATTAAAAAATCAAGTCGGATGCCCTAGACTAGATTGAGCTGCCGACAAAACAGAGCTTTATTCCTGAAACATGTCCTCTTCTAAATGTGATTTCCAACAACGTTCACGACTTTTAAAGCGCATATTTTTCCATACAAAAAAAATATACCTACTTAAGTATATAAAAAAATAATGTAAAAGTGTAATGTAATATTAGTGCTGGGTAACAAATTGTAGCAGAGGAGAGGCTGGAAAGGGTGGTAGAGAATGAAATGGATAATAAATGGTACAAATAATAAGAAACGTTCAGTAAATAAAAAGTATCGAGCTTTTCGAAAAGTCGTAGAACAAAAGTTTGTTGACTTGTTTCAGGAATAAAGCTATCCCACCAAAAACAAAGACAAGTCCATTACACCCTCGCACTTTCAAAAAGCTATCATGTAGAGCCAAGCTTCTGACTCTACAAGCCCTAACTCTACAAGCCCTAACTTCACAAACTCTACACTACACATTAGTCAAAATATGTGGCTTGGCCGAGAAAAGCTTCGAGAAAATAGTGCCCCTTGAGCTTCGCTACTCTTCTTGGCGGGGGGGGGGCCTAGCGTGCCCCCAGATTTAAATATTGCCCTGTATATCAAATTCTAATTCTAATAGGAAGAAAATAGGCCTAAGCCCAAATCGTAAAACCAACTTTCAATCAAACTCTCAAGAATCTGTGGTACAGAGTGCGGCGCCAGCCAGCCATCCCGATTTTCCCCGTGTTTTTCGATTGATGCACTTATGCCCCTCGCGATAAGAGCTACCATGGGGTATCTTAGCGTGTCGCTGACCATGCGTGAAACTGATACGATGCTGTTTAACAATATTAACATGAACAGCCGGACATCAAACAACACTTCCTAGCGATTAGACGTGGGGCACTTTTATTGCTTTTAGTAGCTTTGGGATGTAGCTTTAAGGCTGGGGAGTTACCCTTGACGCTATTGCGTTCATATTGACTAAGATTGTTAATCAATATCCCTTTGAATTCGCATAGTCATGCTTTGATTTTATATAGGTACATTGTTATATTTATTTAAATGTAAGGCTATTTTGTACTATACAATAAAATACATACTGTGAACTATTGAAATTTTTAATTTTTAGGGATGATCGGTAAAAAAAACGTGATCTCAAGATTTTACACTCTTCCAAAATTCTAATCAGATTTTCACTGGGGGGTGTCAATTCATTCTCTAGGTACAGTCGGCCACACGCTAGGATACCCCTTTTTGTTCGATTGGCGCCCTTATGCCGCGCGTGGCAAGACCTGCCGTGGGGTATCTGTGTCTGTGGCCGACCGTACATCGGTTCAGAGAGAGTCAAGTTAACAGGACAGACAGACAAATAAGCCACACTCACTACCTAGGAACAGTTTATTGCTTTATTGGGGTGCGAAAGGAAGTGACAGAGTCGTACTAGTAAGATATACCTCAGGTTGTCTCCTCCATAGACGATGCATTGAGATAATACAACTCCGTAACAAACTTTCTGTCAAAGCACGATTTTTCTCTTTTCGAAGTTTTCACTATCTTTCTCTTTCAGTCGCAAATGTCTCGAAACGATGGAAATGTAAAAATAACGATTGATTAATTCGTTAAAAATTAGCCTAAGAAAATATTAATTATCTTCTAATTTTCGTTGCAAAGTCGCCAGTAACGTACACACGACAGCACGTCGACCTTTACACGCTAGCACTCTACTCGGTTACGTTACGGGCGACTTTACAACAAAAGTGTACAGTCTGACGTGCTGTCGTGTGTACCTAACTGAATATAGTGCACACATAATTTTATTATATAGATTAAATAATAGAGTGTGAATGGTGTTAGAAAAAGTTACAAATCTGTAACTAGGGTCGCGAGTTCACAGTTCGGGGTGAACTACTAGTTATTTCAACATAACTTGACTTATGTAGGACAACACCTCACATTTTAGGCCCAGGGTAAATCGTCATGATCAGGTTTTTATGGTTAACCAAAACAAAGGTCGAGTTTGTCATGTAACTCTATCCCTAAGTTTTATTTTGGAACCTATCGCGTTCGACGTGGTTTGTAGCTACAAAACAAACTACAACCTTTTGTGGTTCACCACCAACACGCGCTCATTACGTCTTGTCACCGATATTTTAATAAATTTCGAAACAACTGTTCTTTGGGTCACTTGTACCTACTAATTATGAAGTACAAAGTAAAAAGTTTCCAAACGAAAGAAGCTCGAAGAGCGAAATAGCCAAACCTTTTGCGAACTACATCTCCGATAGGAGACGGCCTGAGACGGAGATATAAGAAGTACCTAGAAAGCGTTTACAGTACATACCTAATACCAACGGTACGATCCTCCTTGAATAAAGGTAGATACCTATTAAAAACAAAACTTTAAGGGAAAATTGTGATATTTAAGGGAAACTTTAAGAAAATTGTGATCACTAGGCCCTCTAACATCAAACATCTCCAAAATCTTGTAGAATGGTTCAACACAAGACACACACGTAGGTACGGTCGGCCACAATCTCAGATACCCCATGGCAGCTCTTATCGCGCGCGGCATAAGGGCGCCAATCGAACAAAAAGGGGTATCTGAGACTGTGGCCGACTGTACAACCTTCCGAGCCGCAAAATCACTAAAACAAAAAGCCAATGTGGCCGTAATGAAAGCTGACTTTCTTCTTTCGGTGCCGGAGACAGCACCAAAAGAAGAAGGCCCTCTAATAATCATCTATCTATCTATCCAACACATAACTAACGATCTTCGCTAACTTGCTTGATGGATAGATATAAATACCAACGTAGGTGTTGAACAATTTTTCAATAACCATACCAAATTAAATATAGGCCTCTGAGAAAAATTGCGAGCCAAAAAATATTCTATAATTCTTTAAGTTTTAAAATTCTATAACTCAGTGAGACTTTTATTGGCCTCAGCAAGGTGTAGGTAGCTAATTTAGATCTGTATCAGCATCGCCTTCAAACTGTTTGATATCACTCTGTTAATCACACGGAATGCCTACGCTGCAAGTGTACACTCGGCCTTAGTGTAATGTACTTGTACCTTTATCCTTTACTATTGTTGTTGGCTCGATTTGACAGTGTTGACACCGTTTCTCCAGTTTCCAGGTTCGAGTCCTTGATCCCGTAAGATATATCCAGATTTACAAATAAAATGGTATCATTTGGGTATAATGTAGAGTTATTGGCGGTGTTCATTTTATAGTGAGCTGGCTCGAAGTCCATTGTGGAATGGCGGCCTCGAGAGGGGAAGAGATCGGTTGGCAGATCACCAGCTAGATGTTCCGATAACATAGCCCAAGTAACCGGAAAGTAGAGGTGCGCGAAACGCTTCAGTGAAAAGAAAAGAATGATATAGTTCATTTCCTTCACTGAACTAGTTCACTCATTTAGTTCATAGTTCACATATAGTTCATTCATAGTTCACAGCTCATTCATAGTTCATTCATAGTTCATTCACAGTTCATTCACAGTTCATTCATAGTTCATAGCTCATTCATAGTTCATAGCTCATTCATAGTTCATATCATAGCTCATTCATAGTTCATAGCTCAGTAGTTCGTTCATGTATCTTTTGACTCACGGTAGTCCGCGAATGATAAAGGTGACAAAGGCGAGACACATGAGTTACAGAATTTTGGTTCTTAGCGTGGTAGATTTAAGTATGTTTCTTGAAGAATGAACTACGTGGACTAGAGTGAATGTGATATATAAAGATTTACAGAATTTTGGTTCTTAGTGTGGTAGATTTAAGAATGTTTCTTGATGAACTACGTGGACTAGAGTGAATGTGATATGTAAAGATTGGTAGTGAATTAATGAATGAATGGTTTCATATAACGAATGCATTCAATCGAAGCATTCATTCGCGAACTACACACACACCTCTACCGGAAAGCAGTGGGTGCGTCTGGCACAGGATCTTGAGCGGTGGCGTGAGCAAGAAGAGGCCTTTACTCAGCAGTGGGTGTCATTTTCGCTTTTATTAAATAATATTAGTGTGATATCGACTAATAAATAAGTGACCTATTTGCACTTCCCTCATAGCAGAACCAACCTAAGTGTAAAATTCCACAAAAACGTAATGTTTTACCTGTGGGCTACAGTACGGGCAACAACGCAACGCACGTATCTTGTACACTTCCGTCAAAATTGATTAGATGCCTAGCCAGATAATGAAGAAAACAGGTTTAAAAAATATACCTTGTACTATCTTATCGGGCCTTGAGGTGTTTAATTTTTGACCAAACAATAATATTTGGGTGTGCAGCTAACGTAGGTACTGACATCACTGAAGAAATATTAACGTGATATTTAAAATGTTAGCCCTTAACAGAGCGTTAGAGCACCATTTTCCCATACAAACGTAGTTCCGGTTTAATTTCTAATCTACAGGCTGGATTTTGCTGAAACTTGGTTTATGTCAGTAGATGATCAATACGGAGGTTTGCAAATAGTTGTTATAAAAAAAAATTGCCTGAAAGAAATTAGAGCGATGCGTTTTTCGCGCCGAAAAAGGGGTTACTTTCAGCTGTTATTTACTTACTTTATTACACTGCCTATTGGAGTCTAACTACCTTGGGAACATCAATAATGTATTGTACGGTCGGCCACAATCTCAGATACCCCATGGCAGCTCTTATCACGCGCGGCGTAAGGGCGCCAATCGAACAAAAAGGGGTATCTGAGACTGTGGCCGACTGTACTTGTCAGAAAAAAAAGGTTTTTGAAATAGCTAATAAAATGTAGAAATGGCAGTGGAATTACGAAAAAATTTGGGAAAATAGATATATGTATTACATTACATACAACTACAACTACATAGTCGCGAAAGGACACCAACACACGTAAACTTATACAGGCGCATTGCCTCTCACTTTTCCCGCGCCCCGTCTCGCTCTGGGTGAAACAGCTATAGAAAACAGTGTTTCACGCGCTTGGCCATCGCCGAGTTCCCACGGTCCTACAGGGGATTCTTAAACCCTTAACTAGGTACAATGGTAAATTTAATTTACACCTAGTAATGGTAAATAAACTTCAACACAAAACTAAATTATCAGTACTTACCTACTAACTCTAAAATGCTGGAAGCCATGTCGTCTATTATACGGGGTGCCACGAAAGGTCTGTCATAGCATACATCGTCGTTTTATTATTAAACTTATTTAAGTATTGCCTATTTATAAGACACAGTACAAGATGTTAGTAATAAATAATTTAACAGCTTAATTATTGTTGTTGTGTTGTTTAGTAAGTATTTATGAAAGAAAAATACAATTTTACTGTCGTGAAACAAAAATTGCTCAACAAAAATATCTCAGTTTAGCTACAAATTTGAAAACACTGTGAAATATTTGGCTTTTGTGCCGCAATTACAATTTAGCTAGGTTTGACAGCAAAAAAATCCTCTGACCAAAGATCTAATTTAATATTTCAATTTTATCTAATTTAATTTAATTTCAACTACTAACGCATAGGGTAAGACTACTAACAAAATGTATGTTTTTTTAAACCGTGCTTTAATAGAAAAAAAAAAACAATAAATGAAGTTTAATGTAAACATTTATAATAAGTTGAAAAAATTCACTCGGGACAGGACTTGAACCCGCAACCTTCCGCATACCGTGCAAACTAATCACACCAGATGGCGCCCCCCGTCCAGTTGACGGAGACTAGTTGAAGAAATTCGCATCGACAGTTACTTGACTCGGTAGCTCAATTGGTAGAGCGCCTGCACGGTATGCGGAAGGTTGCGGGTTCAAGTCCTGTCCCGAGTGAATTTTTTCAACTTATTATGTTTAAATTATTCCCTAGCACGGGTTAGTGCTTTAGAAAAAACAAAAAATGAAGTTTAATAATAAAAAAAATAAAAGAATGACAGGACCTATCTGCAGCATCCTGTAACTCGTTGTTTGTTTATCAACATCTCAGTGACGTCTACCCACAGCGTCTACCTGACCAAGTGACCATTAGGACGCTCCCACGGGAGATGAGGAATGCGCGTGCGTCTGGTGGCTAGCTCTGCGTCACGCGGACTGGAGGTTAAATGTCTAACTATAACCTCTATCACGATCCCTTTCAAAATTATCGTTTCACTTTTACCACTACTACCACTAGTACCACTAGTGAGTGGCCACTTTTAGGATCTGGACTCCAAACCTTAGGTCCTAAAAATAGTTAAGCCTCGCGGCGTTGAGAAATCGCAGGAGCGTTTTTTGCTAAAAAAAAACGCATCCAAAAAGAAGATGATTTTTTTTTCATTGGCGGCGCTAGTTGCGAGACCTGTTGCGTCTTAAAGTTAATTATTTCACACGTAAAAAAAGTTTACTTAAATTAAAATCATATTTAATACTTACCTACCTACCAATAAAACACATCGAGCAAGCCCCGTGTTGTTTGATCAAAAATTACAAAAAATTTCGAAAGATAATTTTTTTCAAAGAAGTGAATAGTAGCGGGACAACAACTACTTATTTGCCATAATAAATCTCAGGTATTGCAAAATATTCACAACATAATTCTAATTATAAATACCCGCGTACCAACAGTGACATTTCTGACTTTACGCAACACAAACGCCCCTAGAGGCAAATCTAAGGGCGAAAAGGTATTCAGTGAACTTGCGACATTACTTATTCACATCCTTTAAAAAAACCTTTAAGTGACTCGCGACCACGATCACGATCGGCTCGTGTCAAATAAATGCGGTCTGAAATCAACTGCTTCAAAAGTCACATTGAAAGCGATCACGAGTGGTGTTAAGGCTCCGTATAAGGCTAACTAGCGCCACCAATGTTAAAAAAATCATATCTTCCTTTAGAAGAAGTTTCTGAAAAAATCCTAAGATGAGCCTATGCGCCATGCTTTTCTAGATTTTTAAGTGTAGATACTCTCTTCGAAATTTACTTTTAAGCTAAAAAATTTTCGATAACCGCCAAAAGCGGCCGTTTTTGGCGGTTATCGAAATTTTTTTAGCTTAGGACTAGAAATTGAGTTGGGTACCTACACTTAAAAATCTAGAAAAGCATGGCGCATGAGCTCATCTTAGGATTTTTTCAGAAACTTCTTCTGAAGGAAGATATGATTTTTTCAACATTGGTGGCGCTAGTTAGCCTTATACGGAGCCTTAAGTTTGAAAACTGGGCCGTTGGCTGCAAAAGGTGGGAAACAAGCTTAGATACAAGACACTAGTAACAATTCCGTTTGGGACTAGCTCTAGATTGGCTCAACACCTACCTAGATTAGACTTTAAAATTGGAACATAATCTCAGTGCCCAACAAAAAATGAACGTAGGCGTACCACAGAGTAGTATACTGGGCCCGACCCTTTTTATCGCGTACATGAACGATATTATATTGCTAACATTTCATCACTTGGCGTTGGCGCTGAGATGGTTTGCTACGCTTGACGCTCTCACAAAGAGGGCACGAGTGTATGTTGTGGTTGTGAAAAAACAACAAATTTTAAATGCGTCAAACTGCTAATCCGACTGCGCCAATTAACTTGGCCTCAATAATACCCTCATCCCATGGGTGTAAAGTCAGCGACAAGGTAGGATAGCCCTTATTGTTGCAAAAGGCAATGACGCACTTATGCCCCCGAGATAAGGGCTACAGGGTATCATCGTCTGTAAGGAGGGTGAAAGTGCCAAAGTCATGTGTTCAAATTAATACACGGCCCCGGATTATGAGATTACCACGCATTAGCCGAGGGGTTTGCCTTTTGCTAGTATTTGATTGCTTATGGTGATGGTGGTCAATAGTGGCCAAACTTGAAATGCTCCAGAGATAGCGCTGCAGACGTTCGAGTGGTCACTTCACACATCTAGTGTGAAATCATCTCCTAACTTCAGTAAAAAGTTTGGTGAGATGTGATGAAGAACTTCGGAGATGGAAAACGGAACTCGTCAACGGACGGCAGCAAATCGCTCGAAATCAGTTCAGTAGCTTAATAACAGTGAACCTTTTCATTAACTTCTTTTTAAAAAAAATCTAGTTTTATGATGAATACAATGTAATAGCTACAGCTACATACTTAAATAATGTTATTCAAGTATGAAAGTTTATGCCATTGTTACATGATTTTAGTATGTAAGTAAGATTTGATATTCACTCTAATAATTCAACTTTATATTAGATAACTTTACTTTAGTTTAGATTAGATTTAGTGTAGATTTTATTATAATAATATTATTTGAATTTCAAAATAATTAATTAGTTAATAAAGCATAAATAAATTCTACAACTTTATATTACCTAATAATTAATTATTACGAATGTTGTGTGAGCCTATAATTGGCATCCTTATCAGACCAAAAACCATGTACCTAATTATAATTTTAATGTTTATTAAGGATTCTGTTGGCTTTCCTAATTTAATAAATAAAATAAATAAATAAATTAGTGGAGTCTGTTTATTTTTTTATTTTGTTAATTTTGTATTATTATTTTCCTAGAAGACATTTTGGGCCACTTGTAAGGACTGTAAAGAAGATGAAGACAGGCAAAGGAAACCTGGAAAATTGGAGAACTTATTATGATAAAATAAAGAAAATGTTTTCTTGCAGAACAATTTGCCAACATCAATAGGTATTTGGATACGTATTGTGATGTATGGCTTATAAAATTAAAATAAAAATTGGATACGTTCTCTTCAAAGACAATCTTTCAGAAAGGTCCTATCCTTCGAGATTTTGCACTTGGCTTCATAGTAAAAGTTGCTTTTGTTGATGAGTTAAGCGACCCTTTTCAGTGTCACAAGACCTTTCTGAAATACCCTGTAGTGTAGACTGTAGAGAGATAGAGCCCTCTTTATTGTAAACCAGAAAGTGTACCCTAATATCCTGAGGTCTATGGAAGCACCTGTACCGCACTGCAGGAGCAAGGACCTTAAGGCTGAAAGATAGCAATGTGGCGGGAAATTCAAAATTTTTACACTTTTTTTTACATTTTGTAGCTAAACTGAGCTATTTTTGTTCAGCGATTTTTCGTTCGCGGCAATACAACAGTATTCTTTTCAATATTGTAAACAACAGAACAACAATAATTCAGCCGATTATGTGTTCTGGGCCCTTAGCCTGTAAGACAATGGTGCCAAAATGGGCTGTCAGGTGGCGACTTCAATTACGATTTGCTAACGCTGTCTGTCCTTTTAATGTTTTTGTAGTACAGCAAAGAATATTTTGATTCTAATTCTAGAGGATTAGTTCTCTGGTTGTAGCAGAAAAATGAGGAGAGCCCGGTTTTGTCCTTCTGCCGGGACGCCATTGACCCGCCATTGCGTTACAGGCTAAGGGCCCAGGCCTACGAAGCAGTGGCACTGCCCAAAAAACTTGTCGTAGACCAGAACAGAACACATAATCGGCTGAATTATTGTTGTTCTGTTGTTTACAATAATGAAATTAATACTATGTTATTGCCGCGAACGAAAAATCGCTGAACAAAAATAGCTCAGTTTAGCTACAAAATGTAAAAAACTGTGAAAATTTTGAATTTCCCGCCACGTTGCTATCGTCCACCCTTAACCAAGCTCCGCCAATGAGGAAACGGAAGTTCAATAACCGATAGCGACACGATAAAATAACACACGTGATAACCGACCGACAGAGTTTGATGACACGAGATCAAAATTAAAGTGCTCAAAATAAAAGACTTACGCTTTCATAATAAAAGTTGTATGGCAAATAGGAGAGTTTTTTTATAGCAAAAAACGCATCCAAAAAGAAGATATGTTTTTTTTTAATTGGCGGCACTAGTTTTGCGTCCTATTGTGCCTTAACCAACTGAAAAAATGTTTTCATTACAGTTTAGTGCCTGCCCGAGACTTATTTTTTAGACTGTATGAAAAAAAACCTACTTTCGCGTATTGGCGAAAACTATCTCCCTCCAGGTTCCCAAAAACGCCTCTAGCTATCTCCACGCGCAATAACTTAACGCAAATCCCGCCTGCGAGATATTGTAGTGTGCCATGTAGACCCGTGTATCTGTCAGCGGCGTCCCGCGGGAATCGAACCTGCGACCCGGCGGGGCCATCCGTCTTGCGCCGCGTCAGCCCAACGGGAAGTTTGGCGAAAAACTTTGTCTACGTGGAGCGGTCGGTGCCTCGCTGGTTGTACTCGTAAGTTGCGACGACCGAGTTACATGAGCCAGGATGGCTAGGAGAATATCCTGGCTAGACGTGAGAGTTACCAATGCCATAATACTCTACTATAACTCTGCAGGCTGCGCGCCAGCCGCAAAGGCATCTGGCGTAGCGTAAGGCTGGGTTTGGTTTATAAATCTACAGGGTGCACTCTAAGTCGATAGCGGAACTTTAAGTGGGCTATCTACTGATCAATACAAACAACTTGTACTAGGTGACGAAAAAATGGAGTGAAAAAAATATCAGCTGTTCCATACAAAAGGTCGACTCAGTACTGCGCCAAATGTATGAAACAGCTGATATTTTGTTCGCTCCATTTTTGTCGCCACCTAGTACAAGTTGTTTGTATTGATCAGTAGACAGCCTACTTAAAGTTCCGCTATCGACTTAGAGTGCACCCTGTAGGTATGCCGCTCTACGTGAAACAAAAGAGTGAGATACATACAAGGTGTTACAAAACGCTGTTACAATTGTATTTATCGGCAGGATCTCAGCTAATATATCGTGACGTCACAAACACACTTAACTCCGTATCTGAGAAGATGTGTCATTGACTCTCTAATAACTGGGCCAATGTCACTGAAACTAGGTATCACGAAGTTTTACAGAAGATGGAAATGATCGCTTTGGCCGATAAGATCGCCATCTGTGAATACTTTTAGGACAAGATTTTTTTTTGGGAATTTCTTTTTTTGATAAACATACAGTTTTAATATTCCAATCTATCTTATCTCTACTGCACCTACCTAACAAAGTTTCTTATACATGGTGAATGTTTAAATACTATGGGATCCGACTCATTACTAAAAGCCCAATGTCCATCTGTATTGGTATACCTAAAGTGTTTTGTAAAGTGCATAATATGCAGGGTAATTGTTAAATAGCTTTATTCCTGAAATACGTCAACTTCTAAATGTGATATCGAACAACTTTTGTTCTACGACTTTTCGAAAAGCTCGATAATTTTTATTTATTGAACGTTTCATTTCAGCTTGTTCTTGGATAAATTACCCTATACTTATATAGGAGGAGCGGGTGATCGTGCTCCTCAACTATAAAGGGAAATTTCCCGCCAAGCAGATCTCATGCTTGAGGACCGGCCGGGTCCAACTGAACATAGTTGGACGTTCTATATATACTCAGCTACGAAAGATATTTTGCTGGCGCGATGCAGGATTGTAGCGAGTAGCGATTGACAGCTCGAGTATGTAGCAGTTTCCTGAGCGCCCGACAGGGGTCGCTACACTTACTAAGTATCAGAATATCGCGCATACTTTTCAAATACCGCTAGGTTTCCACTACAATCACCTGCGGCAAGCTGTAATGATGCATGGGAAAATAAAATTCCGTGCCTAAATCACGTCGGGCTCTTATCTATGAGCTTATCTAAATCTGAGACTAAACAGAATGACGCGGTGGTCCTTGCGGCTCCTTTACAGTAAGCTAAGTCTTTAATCGCACCATAAAACGTTATAAAGTCGATATTTACAGCCGTGGGAACAGGCGGCGTGACAAAGAAAGCGCGATAAAGAGCGATGCAGTAGCGATGCTGTCGCGCGCTCGTATCGGTGCAGTCGCGATGCTGTCGCTAGCTGGGGCCCTAGCCTGTAACACAATTGCGTATCAATGGCGTCCCAGGTAGAAGGAAAAAACCGGGATTTTTTCGTTGTTCTCCTACAACCAGCGAACTAATCCTCTAGAATTAGACTCATAATATACTTTGATGTACTACAAAAACATTAAAAGGACCGACACTGGACCGACAGCATTAATAAATCGTAATTGAAACCGTCAACCGGGAGCCCATTTTGGCACCATTGTGTTACAGGCTAAGGGCCCTGTGTGCCCTCGCCCACCGAACCACGATTCATAGATGCAAACGCGATACCGTCGCGCTTCTGTCGCGATCCAAACGCGATACCGTCGCGCTTCTGTCGCGATCCAAACGCGATACCGTCGCGCTTCTGTCACGATCCAAACGCGATACCGTCGCGCTTCTGTCGCGCGATCCAAACGCGATACCGTCGCGCTTCTGTCGCGATCCAAACGCGATACCGTCGGGCTTCTGTCGTGATCCAAACGCGATACCGTCGCGCTTCTGTCGCGATCCAAACGCTATACCGTCGCGCTTCTGTCGCGATCCAAACGCGATACCGTCGCGCTTCTGTCGCGATCCAAACGCGATACCGTCGCGCTTCTGTCGCGATCCAAACGCGATACCGTCGGGCTTCTGTCGCGATCCAAACGCGATACCGTCGCGCTTCTGTCGCGATCCAAACGCTATACCGTCGCGCTTCTGTCGCGATCCAAACGCGATACCGTCGCGCTTCTGTCGCGATCCAAACGCGATACCGTCGCGCTTCTGTCGCGATCCAAACGCGATTCGCGCGCCACCCTTCCTTCGTTCTCTCCCCGATGTTGTCCAAAACGTTCGCGCGTTTGCATCGATACAGTCGCGATGCGTTAGCGCGTTAGTAGCGCGTTGGAATCGCTTCTGTAGCGCGTTACAAATGCGACTAAAGCGCGTTAGTAGCAATGCTGTTATCGCTGACCACATCGCTACAAAAAGTTGCTGTGGGCTAGGGCCCAAAGTTTTAGTGTCACATTGTATAGAGATTCACTTCTTTTTCACTGGGTAATTTTTAAATATTTTATTCCTGAAACACTTAAACTTCTAATTGTGATTTCCAAAAACTTTTGTTCTACGATTTTTCGAACAGTTCTGTTGTATTACATACCTACAATAAAAAGTTAGGTACTTACAGCTCAATACTTTTTATTTATTGAACGTTTCTTATTCTGAAAAGTTAACATTTGTACCATTTCTATTTTATTACACCACGCCTAGAGAAAAAAAATTTTTTTTTCGTGCTCTACTCTACATATTTAGATAGGTACTTTATTTTACTAAAGGCCATCAGGATTATCTGGATTTCCTATCGCTTACTTAATCTGTGTAGTAGGGTGGGCCGATTTTACTTTTTTTCGAATTTGGTATGACAAGAGCACTTAAAACTTGCATTAGGGTACGTAGATTACAGGAAAAATAACAATAAAAATCCAGCATACTACTTTTAGCCCTCTACTAGCGATTTAATATTTATTAAATTGTAATTTTTCAGTCAATTTGTGTAATTTGTTTTATGTACTTTCCAACTATTAGTTTACTGTTTTATTGCACTACCCACTATATTATGCCTTATATTAGTGTAATTACCCTATTTAAAGTAGTTCTGACGTGACTGCAGAATCAAACAATATGAGTTTTGACACGATTTCCGTCGCAAATTCGCTGTATGAAACTAGCAGTTTGTATCTTGTGGTGAATAACATGCCAGTAGCTGGAAACGTGCCACAGATTGAAGATGATGCTATTAAAGACCTTAGTACCGACCAAAAATACCTGTATGAGATTTGCCAGGCGGTTACTTCTGGCATTTGCTCACCAGAGTTGGCTAATCGGCAGCCTGGAAAAATGGCTCATTCGAGGTGGCTTACCTTTTCGAATCGCATTTTGAGACTATACATAAGCACATGCAAGCCTTCAGAGCATCGTGGAGAACATTATGAAAGTTTATGCACCAGTTTGGCTCTACATAATGGCGCAACCACTATTAAAGGACGGAGCCCATCACATTTATAAATTGATTAAATTTTCAATGGATTTGCCGGAAAATGTGAAAGCCATAACTGACCCTGTGATAGAAAAGAACGCATAGGTACTTCAGCCATTCCGAAAATTTGCTTATAGCAACGCTCTATGACGAGAGAGAACATGTGAGACAGCTCGCTGTAGAACGAATTGAAAACGCCAGGTTAACGGCTTCTAGCAGTAAAATCCGATTTTTTAAGACCCTAAAGAGGCCACAATAAATTTTTTTTTGCTGCAGATTATACAAATCTTCTAAATTGGCAAGATATTAACATCACACCGCCGCCAATTCTCTCGAAATACCCCATTGACGAATTGAAAGAAATGGCTAAAACAAACGGACTGCCACCACATGACTTGACTACCTTTGCCATACACAAAGTGTAGAGAGATGTGTGAAGTTGGTGACAGAGGCTGCCCAGAGGGTCATAGGAGAATCGGCGAGGGACGGGCTGATACAAAATACATTAAAATCTCGCGGCGAAATGCCCGAGTTTGACCACAAAAATCTGTTGAAAATTCCTAAGAAAACATTTTGTTGATATTATTGTATCTTGCATTTATAATTTGAATAAAACTTTGCATTATTACTTTCTTTATTGTTTTATAATTATTCCTACACTATAAAAGTAATATATAATTAAAAGAATTAATAGTAACAGCTGTCTGATTATTTACTGAAATTTCAAAAAAACTTGATTTTTTGACAGCTGGTAGAGGGCTCAAGACAGTTTAATTTTAAAAACCTGATTATACCTTTAGAATCTACTCATTAATCTGCAACTTTTGACACCTCTTGGGTTAGAAAATTCGAATTTTTTTTTTTCCCCATACTTCATCGGCCCACCCTACTGTGTAGTTCCTGATGAAAATAGACTCTTGAGATAGTGTTTTGTCACGATAGGCGTCACGACTTTCCCAAAGCCAGGGGCCTGAGTCTGTAACGCAATTGTGCCAAAATGGACTCCCAGTTGATGGCTTCAATGGCCCGTTTTCAACTGACAGTTAAAAGCTGAATTCAAAGCCCTTGGTAGATGGCGCTCATAGGCTTGGCCATACAATAACCGATGTGGCTGTCAAATTTCGCTTACACAGATTAATAATATCATCAGAAAACGCGAAATTTGACAGCCGTGAAAACGGCTCATTACGATTTTTTAATGCTGATGCTGTCGGTCCTATCAATGTTTTTGTAGTACCTACTAAGGCCTTTGCATCTACGTAATGAGATGATTTATACAGCGTCCAGTGGCACCTTCATTCACACTAGATGGGTGTAGAGACCACTCGGCGCTGCAGTGCCTGGGACATTGTTTTAGATGGAGTAGGCTTGTAGTACCTACAGCAAAGAATATTCTGATTCTAATTCCAGAGGATTACTTCGCTAAAGAAAAATTAGGAAAGCTCGGGCTACTTCTTCTACTGGGATGCCATCGACACGCCATTGCGTTACAGACTTAAGCCCCAGATAGATAAGGAGATACAAGATTGTGTGCAGATTGACAGCCTCTCTTATGCACTAATGCTGTGAGATTGGTGAAAATCAGTTGCAGACAGACTAGTAGCTGGCAGCTGGCTTATGTTGCCAATCTTCGTTACTGCGATTGAAAACAAACTATCGACGCCACGATAGGAATGCGTGATAAAATCCTCAATTTCTTTCATAGGACAATGCCATAAAGGACACCGCAAGAACAACCCAGGAACTAAGTCTTCAGGCAGGTTCAATGTTGGAAAGAAGTTAAGGGGCTAAAATTCTAAATCCAGTATCTCTCTCTCTCTCTCATTATTTAAGGTGTTGGCCAAGGCACACTAGAGCCGCCAACGAAAAAAAAATCATATCTTCTTTTTGGTTGCGTTTTTAGCTAAAAACGAGCCGTCAAACTCTTAGCTAAGCCTACATTCCAGATCCTATAGGTAACGAATAAATCCCTCACAAGTCAAAAGTAACCGCTTTTTCTGGAATCTAGAAAGAAAATTAAATACATTTTGATTTGTTTATTTTTCTTTTTTCTTTTATAGTCAATACTCACTCAAATAAAGAGTAAATGCTCTATCTGAAGAACATGTTGTTATTTCCTTAGCTTTATTATTTAAAACATAGTATGGCTTGAAAGGCAAAAGTGCGCACAGTTGCCCTGAATGACTCTACTCAATGTAAGTACGAGTACCTACCATCGAATTGTCATAATAAACTATTGGCCCGGTTTCTGAGTTGAGAATTTTGCTAAGCAAATGGGTCAGTATCGTCCTGTCTCTTCAGATTTCTCACAAAAGAGCGTGACAGAGCGATACGTAAGTATGTGCTTAGAAAAATTCTCAACTCAGAAACCGGGCCTATGAATTGTAGATTTATGAAACGCGCACCAGTTAGTGATAATAATTCGGAAGGCAAAGTTTTTTGTTCGAAAGTCCGTTATTGGCTTAATGTTATCTTTAGACAATATTGAGAAACTAATTTCAATATTTTTTATTTTGGTTCAGTAGTTTGGATTTTACAACGTTTCAAAGATACGGTTTTATGACGTCACGCGACGGTCTGCATGCAGGGCCCTTAGCCTGTAACACAATGGTGCCAAAATGGGCTGTCAGGTGACGACTTCAATTACGATTTGCTAACGCTGTCTGTCCTTTTAATGTTTTTTTTGTAGTACAGCAAAGAATATTTTGATTCTAATTCTAGAGGATTAGTTCTCTGGTTGTAGGAGAAAAACGAGGAGAGCCCGGTTTTGTCCTTCTGCCGGGACGCCATTGACCCGCCATTGCGTTACAGGCTAAGGGCCCTGGTGGCTTGGCGGTCATAGGAACAAAACTTTTTAGCGCATAAAAACAAAACTACTGGACCAAAATAAAAAATATTGAAATTAGTTTCTCAATATTGTCTAAAGATAAGATTAAGCCAATAACGGACTTACGAACAAAAAACTTTGCCTTCCGAATTATCATAGTCAAACCTGAAATCGCGACCTTGAGCTTCAGGTGTCTTGGTGTCACTCCTGACAGCTGGCAGTGACAGGCTGTCAACACTCGGCGACAAGTGACATGATTAATTAGCGGGTGACTAATTGGTCCCGCCGCCACTCTTCAGACACCCTCTCAATGGCGGCTTTTGAACAAATTGACTCATCAGCGTAGACCCAGACGCCTACAAGACTTACTGCCGGTTTCTGAGTTGAGAATTTTGCTAAGCAAATGGGTAAGTATCGTCCTGTCACACTCATTTGTGAGAAATCTGCTGAGACAGTACGATACTTACCCATTTGCTTAATGAATTTCTCAACTCAGAAACCGGGCCTTAGGCCGGGCCGGGCAGAAACCGGGCCTTAGTGAATTTCTCAATAATATTATTCAGAAATCGGCAGATAGGTAGTGGATTGGTGGTTTCTTTGAAAACAGATTATTTTATTCATGGCACAGACAATTTGATTATTCATGCAACCAAATGTCAATCAACACAAAATCTAAAAACAATCATCACACTTTTTTTATGTAAATAAATGAGGAGAGTAGTTTTACTTAAAGGCAGTGGATTTTTCAGCGCATCCTGAATAACAAAATTCAAATAAAAAACTGAATTTAATCGAAGGAACGAAAAGGATTATCTAGAGTCAATTTTAGCTCATAATCTCTATCAACAGTTACTGGAGGCTTCAACCTACTCTCAAAATAACGCCACCATAGAAAATGGATGATTAGTTTTTTTGAAATTTTGAAAAAATTTAAACTCAGTTAGTTAGTCCTGGTAGAAGTCCTATTTTTAGGACCTAGTACCTAGGACATAGAGCCAAAAAGCGTTTTTGGCCTTTTTTGAAACTCGTCCTAGGTTCTCGGCTAGGTCCTAAAAATAGGTACCTACTGCCGTACTTTGTTTTTCATTATAAAGATTTGTTTTTATATCTTAGGTTAAAAAATTCGCTCGGGACAGGACCTCTTGCATACCGTGCAGGCGCTCTACCAATGGGGCTATCTAGCGAATTTTTTAAACGAATAAAAACAAATCTTTATAATGTGCCCAAGCACGGGGTAATAGTGCTTTCTTCTTATTCTTGGCGTGCCTCTCCACTAATGAAGGTTGGCCGTCAGCTCTTCATATTCTTTTCTGTTATTTGCCAAGCGAATTAGATTTTCAACGCTGGCTATCTCCGTCCATTCCTTGATGTTTCTGAGACATGACTTTCTTCTTCTACCAGCACGCCTCTTCTCTTTCCAAAAACGTAAGAAACTATAATAATATGGTGGCGTTTGTTACCCCTATAAAGACCGATCCATAGTAACGTTGTTTGTGGTGCGTTGCGTCAAAAACACGACTAGTCCACCTCCGATACACAGTTAAGTTTCGAGATAGTGCGATAATAAATGAAGTCAAAATTTCGTCGCGCTAATGGTGTGGTCAGCCGAGAGCAGTCTTTATCGGACAAAACTCTGAAACAACATTAACGAGGGGCGAATCGACACCATCACGAAGGAACATACAGAACGGCCATTAACTCATTTCATAAACTGCCGTACAATACAAGTAAAGGATTTGTATTGAATCTGAGTGTGGCAGAAATACTCATTTCATAGTCATAATTACTTTTCTAACACAAACGGAAATTTAATGTATCTATGCATAATGTATTTTTTTGGAGGTTGATATTTTGTTAGTGGAAACTGGAAAGATACAAATCCGCCGGCCCCAACTCCCAAGGCGCTGGGCGGATGACTTCTGAAAAGAGCTAAGCTATGACTGAAAGAGAAAGATAATAAAAAAATCGAAAGAAGCCATTAGTAGAGAAATGGGCCAATAGAGGCTACTAATGATCCAAAAGGCTAACCAAAGTTTTCTTTGCTTTTGTATGTTAAGCCTACAATGAGACAAAATTAAAAAGCTAAGCTATAGTTATCCTAATCTATCACATAATTAATTTCTGGTGTGCAATAAAGTGTTATCTATCTATCAATCTATCCTGATCCAGCAATCCTTACTCTGGTAAGAAGAGATTCTGATCTTCTGCATCTCTCTTCTCAGAAAGCCTTCTGCGTCTTGTTAGTTGAGGGAAATCGAGCCAATCTTTATCATATTCGAGAGACACAATGAGCGTCGGTTGACAGTCGATGTCTTCATACCCCATTCACGTACAAAAACAAAGCCCTATCTACTAACACGCTATTAGAATCACCACTAAACTAATACTCTGTACAATAATGTATCTTATATTGATAGAGTCAAAGAACAATTTTGGTTTTCTTATCGATACTTCGCACATCACTGAAAGGAAGCAACTGAAAGGGCTGACACGATCGAATTTCGACTCTACAATGACGGCACAAAGTAGAAAATTCAATGAATACGAAAGGGAATGGGTTAATATTGAATGACAATATCGTAGTGCTGGGCTGTGACGTGTCCGTTGATTAATAATGGAGCACGCATGTCCACTTGAGTATTTTTTATAAAAGTAAAAAAAAAAAACCTTGAACATTGTGTGGTAAAATTACTTGAATTTTAATTATTTCATTGGGTGTTGCTGAGAATTTTCAACTTGTTATCAGTTCCTCTATAAATGTTACGAAATACATATGGTTAATTTTACGAAAATAACTGCCTTAATAATTGCTCATCAAGGACGTAAAGGGTTTAATTTTGTATGGAATTGGTCCAACGATAGCAGCGTGGCAGGAAAGTCCATTATTTCACAGTTTTTTTAATTTTGAAGCTACACTGAGCTATTTTTAACGTTTGTATTTTAGCACTAAACCGTGCTAGGGAAGGTTGCGGGAAGGTTTATAAAGGTTGCGGGTTCAAATCCTGTACGGAACGAATTTTTTAGTCTTATAAAAATCTTTAAGAGCAATTTTTGTTCAGCGATTTTTGTTTCACGGCAACAAAATTGTATTCTTTTCACTATTATAAACAACAGAACAACAATAATTAAGCTGATTTTGTTTTGTGGTCGACAAACTAGAGGACCTGCCCAAAAAAACTAGTTTTATGACCAGAACACTAAAATCATAGAGTACTGTAGAGCCTAGCTCTATCTATTAATATAAAATACTATAATATTTGGTCTGCGACTGGGCTGCAAAATCGTGCAGCCCCACCGCTGCCACTGCGGAGAACACGTGGACGAGTTTGGACACCACGGACTTGCTTGTCAACGCAGCGTAGGTCGTCTATCGCGCCATGCGGCCTTAAATGACATCATCCGGCGGGCCCTTTCCAGCATCGCCGTGCCAGCCATCCTGGAGCCTACTGGCATTGCGCGGGATGATGGAAAGAGGCCCGACGGGATGTCATTGGTGCCGTGGCGGAGTGGGAGGCCGCTGGTGTGGGATGCGACATGCGTCGACACGCTGGCGCCCTCCCACGTCGCACACACTAGCAGGGCTGCTGGCGCGGCGGCGGCCTCGGCGGAAAGCCTCAAGCGGCGCAAGTACGCTGTCCTCGGGGACGGTTACGTATTTGCGCCGTTTGGGGTCGAGACGATGGGTCCGTGGGGCCCTGAGGCGCGGATACTCTTCAAAGAGCTATCAACGCGCCTCATTGACTCGTCCGGTGACCCCAGGGCCGGCAGCTACCTTGGCCAGCGCATCAGCCTGGCCATTCAAAGGGGAAACGCTGCCAGCATTCTGGGGACTCTCCCCAGTGGCAGCGGTCTGGAGTTTTTGTAAATATTTTAGTTTAATTTTAATTTTAGGTTTAGTTTATTTTAAAATTATTTTAGGGATGTTTTAGAGTTTAGATTAGATTTAGTGTAGATTTTATTATAATAATATTATTTGAATTTCACTCAAGCAACATATAAAATTTATTTCTTGAAAATAATATTACAGAAATTAAGTAATAGATAAATATCCTGCATAATTATTATTATTAAACTATAGAAGAGCAGAAAAAAATTGTAAACATAAATTGGTACCTATACTAGCCATATAAAGTGAAAAAAATCGTGTAAAAAAACTTACAGTTTTTAGAGTCGTTTATCAATTATTATTAACGATATTATGATTTCCCTCATTGTTGCCTTAAAATACTTGAATCTTTTGGATATTTTTTATATTTCTCATTGACCGTGTCGGCCCCTACCTAACATTAGACTATCGATTTTACCACAAAAACGTCTGCGCTTCTTGATCGCCTTCCAATTTCGATCTCGACAGCCTAATCGGCCAGTATGTCCACGGAGGTTTGCCTCGTTACAGTACATGCCCGCACCGGGAATCGAACCTGGGTCTCCCGCTTCAGAGTCCATCTAGGCCACCACCGCTTCTATGTAGATAGGAGGACTACCCGTCTTTAAAAATATAAAGAGAAAAGGTAAAGGTAACAAAATAAAGAGCAATATTTTCCACAACGACATGTCTCAGATAGAACCTAGCCGGCAAACCCCTCTCGATTAATCATAGCCGGCTTCCGTTGCTGCAGGCGGGAGAGAGACACCAGATACCACAACCAAGAGGGTAGACGAGGAGGGAAGATTGCATAGTCGACAACTTAATTGAAAACAAGAGCGGCGTAGAGATGGGAAATGTTATCGATAAGACGGAAAACTATTGCGAACGTGGTAGTACCTACTAATAAAAAAACTTACAAGTTCAAGAAAATACTTATTATGTAAACATCTGGCGAGACGTACTTACCTACCGATGGTAGATGGACAAATTCCATTGCGGAATGGCGATCCCGAGAGGAGAAGAGATCGGTAGGCTGACCACCAGCCAGATGGTCCGACGACATAGCTAGCCCAAGTAGCCGGAAAATAGTCGTTGCGTCTGGCACAGGATCGTGAGAGGTGGCGTGAGCATGAAGAGGCCTTTACTCAGAAGTGGGTGTTAACGATGAGTTATGGCTATTCGAACAATATTTTTCTGAGACAGAAATCAAAGTGAATCTAACTTCTCAATAATGCATAACCACAACGGCTCTAATTTTCATAATAATTATGTTTAGAGCCTAGCACATAGCACGGTGTTTTTGGTCAACACAAACTTAAAACAAGATTATTATTTGCGTTTTGTATTTGCGTATTTACAAGAACGATATAGTAAACTATCCAAAGGGGGTAAAATAAGCTATCTAACCTAGAAACTAAATACCTGCCCCGTTTTCAATTCAATATGAGCTTTAGTGCTTCCAAAGTTTCATATCGATAAAACGTCCCGCGAAGTTACACCACTTCACCGCCTTCACCGTTACACTCACGGAGCATTATCTGTCCCGTCTTGAGCATTAACACGTCCAAGCTCATTATAACAACCCCGATATAATTTATCTTCAAACTTAAAACGGGCAAAAAATGCTCCTCTGCTTTGAGAAATAAGAACTACTGGGACGGCATATCATTTGTTTGTAATTTTAATGCAGCAACGAGCAAATGTCCCCAGTGTTTTATCTGGACCTTTTTGACGGGAGAGGTGGGTGAAAAATGCAGTTGGTTTTTTGACAACAGACCTTTTTCAGAGGCAATAAGGTCGACGATAGAGGCAGGGTTTAAAGTTGTAGATTAGGCTCCAAGTGGCTAGCTGTCAGTGTTAAAGTTGCGGCCATTGTATGATAAATTGTTTTGAAATGTACCCGTTGTCTCATGTCGTAATTGAGCGAATGATTTGATAAAGGTAAAGTGAGCTTCGGAAATGACGAATGAGTTAAAAATAATGAGTCGCTCATTATCTGGAGCTTTCGCCGAGCTTTTAGTGCTAAAACATGGTAATCTTGATAAGATTTCAATAAATCGCTTGCAAAGGTAAATTCTCGTGAATTTGGCTTTGTTTCTGGAGATTCGTTTGGATTTTATCTATCAGATCTGTGTAAGAGCGCCAGATAAGATATAAGTATCTAATAAGATAAAGAAGAGATCACCTAGTACCACCAGTCTTTGATTTGTTCGTCATCAGAATTTATCTTGACGTTGTTGTACGTTTTTGTGACGATGTTGAGTAATTTTGCATTGTCATGAAACAATTTGCACAATACTTAAAAAGATGCCTATATCGCCTTTTGGTACAAATGGAACGAGAAGGCGGCCGTAACATAACATTGTGGTAGTTAGTAGGTAGGTCTCTATTCGGGGTAGAGTACATATTACATCTAGGCAGTGCCACCCTCGAATTTATTCCTACATAGCAGCAGCTGACAGCACGTCCAGATTGGGCACAATAGACCCAGAGCTGTTCGCACCTTGAAATCGATTTCTGTCACGGATGAATTAAAACGTCTCGCGTAAACCGACAGCTAGGGACATTCAGCAACATACACAGTAAACAGAAAAACATCCGTCCGACACATCCAGCCTCCAAGATTCGCACTATTATCTCGCTGCGACCAATCCGAGAGGGGGATCTAAACGAGAGCTCCCTATTGGTCGGATGCGCGCGCTCGCTCCACCCACAAACAGCGCTCCTCCTCGCCAAAGCAAAAACTTGCCAGAACAGCTCCTTACCTGCCCGCGAGGACACGCAGTCGGTGAGACCGACACACTCGCAAGAAACCCAGCTATTAAAACCATTCGCCGTGACCGGGCATCAAGTTTTTGCCATAAAACCATTACTTTCATCGCATCCTTATCGCCGTTGTACAGCCGATACCGATAAGGCCTTCTCCGTCGCGCGTCCGAGTGCCCTCCAAGTGTGAGAGGGACGGCCGAAACGAACATTTTTAGGTGTGGTAACGAAAAACTCTATGTGATGTCGGTGCGTGTCGCGATCAGTGCAGGTCTGCTCACGTGGCGAGCGGGCGCGCGGTCGATAGCGCGGCTCTGAGCCCGAGCTCGATACTACGCGGCTAGTGATGTGTGTGTGACTGTCGATAGACGCGGTGCTCGTGACAAACATGATGACTATGGACGTCGGGATGTACAACAATCAGCAGAACGGGTACAGCGGCGAGTATTACCAGCAGGGCGCCGCGTACCAGCCGCCCTACGAGGGCTATCACGAGGGTTACTACGAGCCTTCGCACTACTATGACCCCTTGCTTCACGGACAACCGTCCCACGAACACCCGCCGCCTCCCGTCATCAGCACGGACACGGGGCTCTGCTACACGAACCTGGACTACGGTGAGCTGCAGCAGAACTACGCTCTACACGCCATCCCTCCGCACACCGAACCGTTTAAACACCGAGAGGAACCGAGACACGACGACATGCACGCGCACGAACACAAACTCGACGGACACTATTTGGAAACGAAATACAACATGCATTTTGTGGATGAGAGCACGATGCAGTACTCTGGGTCGCCGCTGCCTTGTGCGGAGTATGAGCATTACCAGCCGAAGGACGAGTTCGGTGGCCTGAGGGACGGGTTCCCGCGGGAAGGGGACTGCATGCCCCCGCACGGTCACGTGGCCTCGGGCCATGTGGCGCACCACCAGGCGCAGTCGGCGGTGCCCACCTACAAGTGGATGCAGGTCAAAAGAAACGTGCCTAAACCAAGTGGTGAGTACTTACCAGTACTGGTATCTTATTTCTGAAAGGGAATGGAAAACAACGTAGTTTTTTTATGAAAATGGTATCCGACCTCTTTTGCATCTGCAACAAGGAAAAAAACATGGTCATAAGCTCATTAATTTTAACGTCCTTCAAATAATTTAACTACGGTTTTTCGCGTCGTCCATGTCCTTTACGTCCAATAGTAATCAAACCATACCATGACCGGCATGGGAATAATTACAACATTTCTAACACAAGACCTCGTACAGTCAAATTGGAGGTAAAAGTAACCAACACATTTTGCTCTAATCTAGCGTCAATATCCAACTGAAAAAGAGCTGCCACAGGTATTCAGTCCACAGCACGTTGACCCTTACACGCCAGAATTTTACTCCGTTATAAAGTTTTTTTATACCTAAGGTTAACTAAATCGCTCGGGGACAGGACTTGAACCCGCAACCTCTTGCATGCTGTAATCTGTAATAATGTTCCCTAGCACGGGTTAGTGCTCTAGAAAATACAAAAAGTGTTTATAATCCGTGCGGAATCAGAATGGGATAATACCTTTTGGAACTGAATCGAAAATGACAGTTTTGAATGAAAATTTGTTCTACGTTCTATCATAGGGTTATGAAATTGGAAATACACAAAAATGTTTAATGTTTGTAATGTATTGTAATGTTTGATTCAATGTTATTGCATTAATTGAATAAAACGTGATAAAACTCGAGCAGACACCCACGCGCACAGAAAACACAAGAAAGTTTCGACGCGAGTTTGCCATAGACAACTAGAGTTTGCCGAAATGCTGACGCTACAGGACCGCGAGCTTCTCAGTTCCAAAAGGTATTATCCCATTCTGATCCCGCACGGATTATACTCGGTTACCCACCTTACGGGTCACTTTACAACTAAACTAAACTTAGTCTGATATTCTGTCGACGTTACCACGAAACACCTGCTAGAACGAGCGACAGGCAGCGCAGTAACAAGTTAACAAGTGACAGTTACGAAGAGACTAGTGATGTCCGTTAGACTGACTGTTTTGACGCGCGTCAGAGTCAGGAGTCAGGGGTTGCGACACCGCGCATCGCTTCGCTGCCGACGCGGGCGGCAAATAATTTGACGTTCATGAGACAGAAGTGAACGTCTCGCCGTGAAAGAGGAAGCTGCAGATAGACCGCTTAGGACGTAGTCTGTATGTCGCTCAATCTGTAAGACCCATAAGAAGTGACCTGGATCCCCATAGCACATGAGGTTAAGGACATAAAACACTGTCGGGTTAACACTTTTCTCAAAGATAAAGTTAGAGACAAGAGCGGTACGTTTTGCCATTTCCTCACTGTATTACCTTTCTTTAAGAAGTGTTGTGGTGGACCACCACTAGGTTTTTTTTTTTCCATCAGCATCCACCCCCAGCGTTTACACCAATTTACTTTCTTACATCTTAAAAAAGATGCACAAATCGAAATTATTGTTATGTCAGAAACACACAGAAAATTATTATCCAAAAGGGCAAAGACAAAGACTCTGTCCGAAATGCCATTCTTCTGCAAACCACAAAAATGATGGACCCTCTGTACAATCCTACTTGATGATCTCACCGAGAGGTGTCTTAGAGAACAGACAAACGGTAACGCAACTGTACGGCACCTATCTATCTAATAAATAAATCTCGCACTGCGGATGCCCGTGGCCGGCGGATAATTTATTCCACTGCGTGAGGTCGTGGTCGAGGCTTTTAATTATCAATTAGTACTATGCGTAACTTCTTTGATGAGATCCAATTGTAATTGCTTCATTGAGTTTAAAGTGTTTCCCCAAATTCTTCAGTTTGCAATAAGTTTTCTGAGATTAGATCAAGCCTCACATATCTACAATAACCTATTATTATTTTTTAAGTTATTCAATTTGTCAAGTAATAAAGTCCTCCTTTTAGGCTTTGCCCACTACGGTCGGTAAAAACGGAAAAACTATGCTTATTATTATAATCAATTAAAATGTAACACCTCCACACAACATGGGTGCATGAAGTAACCACTTGGACTCACTAAGCTTTTACTTGTCCTAACATAAATATTTGCAATTTTCACTTGTATGTACCAGGAAACTAATTAACCCATTATCATCATGATTTTTTACTTTTTAATCGACTTAAAAAAAGGAGGATATTTGCAATTTTCACTTGTAACTAACGACTAACCCATTATCATCCTTTTGTACTTTTTAACCGACTTAAAAAAAGGAGGAGGACGGTATGTTTTATTTAGGTGTGTGTGTGTTGAACTTTTTTCTACCTGAAACGATGTTGGTGACTATTTTTTGTTTGAAAGGGTATTCTTCCAATATACTTCCAATAGTGGTAAATAGTGAAGATATGATGAAGAACTTCGGAGATGGAGAACGGAATTCCTCAATGGACAGCATCAAATCACTCGGAATCAGTGCAATAGCTTAATAACAGTATACCTATTAAGAAGAGCAGTTTTTTTTTTGTATTAGACCAAGTACGCAACGATGTCTTGATGTTAAAACAAAACCTTGAACATTCAAAATGTTTAATCAAAATTTATTATGAATTTTACAATCCCACTATTCCCTAGAGCTTCTTCGAGTCAGTGTTAGTTGTCAATGTGATGCGGCTAGGTGCCAAGACTTGTTACACACAGACGGACGGACAGGCTGAGATGAAGCTGAAGATAACTGCTCGATATGCAGGGTTTGAAATGAAATGGAAGGATCGGTAGAATTTCTTTCTACATACTTATAATAAGATGCCTAGCTTGGCACTAGATAGCGAAGGGTTTCTCATGGACTTTGAGTTAGATGTTCACCCTATACAAACGAAACGTCAACAACGTCATAAACATCAACTTAAGGCGCCATACGTTTCACAACTAGCGCCGCCAATGGGAAAAAAACATATCTTTTTTTGGATGCGTTTTTAGCAAAAAACGCTCCTGCGATTTCTCAACGCGAGGCTTAACTATTTTTAGGACCTAAGGTTTGGATTCCAGGATTGGATTTTGGCGAGAATCGATTGCATTCTTAAGTTCTAGGGTCTGGAATCCAAACCTTAGGCCCTAAAAATAGCTAAGCCTCGCGTTGAGAAATCGCAGGAGCGTTTTTTGGTAAAAACGTATCCAAAAAAAAGATATATTTTTTTTCCATTGGCGGCGCTAGTTGTTAGACGTATTTCATCTTAAATAGACGTTTGAAGAATCTGTCTTCATTTATTTTTTTGTTTTTTTTAATTGCATCTGAAAGTAATCTTTTTCATGCCACCGGATTTTACAGACAGATCTAAGCCTAGTAGATTATAGAAAGGTCCTGTTAAACTTGTTTTCTTTCGTGCCATGCTATTGCTAACGCAAAATCTCAAAAAATATTTGAATTTTTAACCGACTTCAAAACAGGAGGAGGTACTACATTCGACCCGTATTTTTTGTGTATGTTACTTCAGATTTTTGTTATAAGTGGACCGAGTTGAATGATTGTTTTTTTTTTTCTTTGAAAGGATTTATTTCCCATGTATTCTCATAAAAAATAGTAAAGAAAGATCTGAAGATGAACTTCGGAGATGGATAACGGAACTCCACAATGAACAGATAATTCGGAATCAGTAAAGTAACTCAATAACATTGTACCTTTTCACCAGTGAAGTCGTTTTATTAGTTATTCAATTCACGCTAAAATTATGAACCTACTTCAATAACTGTAATATCCCGAACAATAAACTATAGATTTAGAAACACTCTCTATGATATCGATAAGTAGCCAGACGACATTATTTTCCCATCACTAGAGCGCCTATGAATGACAAATAGGTTTTGGACGATCAAATGAAAATGTAATCATTTTAAGACCCATACCGAGCTGGATAGAACTAAACATAAGATCGAATTGAAGAAATCGCTTTTAGCGATAAGACCCACCTTTGTGCTTTTAGATGAATATTTTTTCTGTGTGTTTTTTTTTAATACACTACATCATCTTTTTTTTGCCATTACCTAAAAGTTTTTTTCAATCCGGCCAAGAAATTTATGAAATGGAACTAGAATCAAATCATACTAAAACTGGATCTCACACATTGCTTCAATATTTTCAAGACTAAGCTGTCAGGAGGTATAGGTGCTGGGCAAGCCTACGATTCCACCTCTAAAACAATGTCCCAGGCACTGCAGTGTTCGAGTGGTCCATTCAACCATCTAGTGTGAGTGAAGGTGCCACTGGACGCTGCATAAATCATCTCATTACGTAGACGCAAAGGCCTTAGGCCTTAATTTATGGTTTTGGTTGGGTTTTTATTTGTTTTCAAAGCAAACTATCACAAAATCCGGCGCCTCTATTCTCCAAAATATCCACTCAACCGTTGAACGCCAATACACTCGAAAATAGCCCTTATGAACAATCTTCTTTTGACATTTAAAAACGGTTATTTTTACGGTGGATATTTTAGTAAAGAATACAGGGGCTGACGAAAATCGTTGTCGTGCTGTCCACCCTATAGCTATAATTTTCCAGGGTGTTCAACTTAAACTTCAACTTCAGGGGGCTATTCTCGGGAATCTCGCATTTGACACATCTCGAAGGACAAATCTCATTTTGCGGCAAATCTCACATCTACTATTCTCACAAAGTAATCCTCGACATAAGGCACGACATTTCTGTGAGATCTTTGCCTTTTTCGCTCGACAAGACACGACATGAGTGGTCGGGAGCAGTCGAGATCGAAATGACATGAGATTTTTCCTTCGAGATGTGTCGAATGCGAGATTCCCCAGAATTAGCCCCTAGAAATAAGTAGTTTCCCTTCCCCATGTTTGCCACGTGAAGTGTCAACCGCCCCGTTTCCATTCATGTCGCGGCGAGCGGGCGTTTTTGGACAAATCACGCAACGACACCGGTCGGCCGGCTCAAGCTAGCCACACAAACTAAACAACCAAAAGCACAGCCCCTGTATCTAAGGCCTTTTTGCATCATGGTAATGAGATGATTTATACAGCGTCCAGTGGCACCTTCACTCACACTAGATGGGTGAAGTGACCACTCGGCGCTGCAGTGCCTGGGACATTGTTTTAGATGGAGTAGGCTTGCCCAGCACCCCCCTGTATTCTCTAAATCTAAAATATCCACCGTAAAAATAACCGTTTTGAAATGTCAAAAACAAAATGGTTCGTTTCAATAAGATCAATTTTCGAGTGTTTTGACGCTCAACGGTTGAGAAGATTTTTTTAAGAATAAAGGCCTATTCTCAAAAAAAAACCACGTTGAGCGTCAAAACACTCGAAAATTGATCTTATTGAAATGAACAATTTTTTTTAACGGAGCTGGGCAGCCTCACGTCCAAATAACGCCACCATAGATAAATACTAAATTGAAGTTAAAATACCCCGACATTTTAACTTCAAATAGCATGCATACATATCTCACTAGCTAGGTATAAACTATAAATTGCTAAGTAGCTTTTCTTTTGACTGACGTCGATGGGGGGGGGGGGGGGGAGCTGCAACTGTTAATCTTAGTCAGCGCGAACAAAGTCGCGGGCAAAAGCTAGTAGGTATCTCATAAACGGTTGAACCGATTTTGATAGAACATTAAATTTATCTAAGAACCCTCGCTACTCACCCTCATCATCAATATCATAGGCGATAGCGGTGTCCTAGATACGTTGTAGGTACTAAGTAGGTATACCTACCTACATCACAAATAATGTAGGCTTAAGGGTGGACGATAGCACGAGCCGGAAAATTCAAAATTTTCACAGTTTTTTACATTTTGTAGCTAAACTGAGCTATTTATGTTCAGCGATTTTTCGTTCGCGGCAATAAAACAGTATTCTTTTCATCATTGTAAACAACAGAACAACAATAATTCAGCCGATTATGTGTTCTGGTCTACGAAGCAGTGGCACTGCCCAAAAAACTTGTCGTAGACCAGAACACATAATCAGCTGAATTATTGTTGTTCTGTTGTTTACAATAATGAAAAGAATATGAAAAGAATAATGAAAAGAAAATTTTGAATTTCCCGCCACGCTGCTATCTTCTAGCCTTAAGCTCAACTTAAATTAGGTTCTTCTGGTGGTATTTGTTTTGCCCCTAAGCCTCCTGTAAAATGTGTTATCTGTATTTGTTTCTATAATTACACGCAACTTTGTATCGACTGTGATTCTAACATGGAATTTTTGTTAGGATTTTCTATTATTTGGGTATCATAGACTTTTGACCTAATTTGACAAACTCGGTACAAGTGGGCCCTGTTATTAAATACGATGAAATTAGGTAACTTACTCCGAATTTCAATTTTTTCTTTATTTATAAAGAAATTTATATTTGTTTAAAAATCTTAATAATGCTTTATTTATAAGGATTTGAACCCGCAACCTTCTTGCATTCCGTGCAGGCGCTCTACCAAAGAATCTCTCTCTTTATAAAGATCCCTAGCACGGGTTAGTGCTTAAGAAAATACAAAAAGTGTTTTCTTTATTTATAATTCAAAATCAGTAAACCGAACTTTATCCTAGGATTAAAGTTATGGGTCCAATATTTATTAGGATATCTATGACTCTACTTCGAAGCGTCATAAAAATGTTTTAGCATCGTGCTCTCTAGCCAATCTCTAGCGATAGATCTCTGCTTCAACATTTAAATAGCATACATCTAAAGGGCTCAAGTAAGCCCCCCAAAAGCATCTGAGACAAACAAAATGTTGTTTGCTTTTTTATCTTGAAAACCAACGCTTATTGGGTTCAAGCCCCCGCCAAACCAAAATCCTGGATCCGTCACTGGTTGAGGGGATTGTGCCTCAGACGCTCCAGGTTTCCTCACGATGTTCACAGTGTAAAAACTTTATTCCAGATATGCAGGTAACTACTACATCTTTGTTAGTTTAAGTAGTATCTGTAAATAATATCATCTCATAAAATAAATTAAGTAAAGACCACATCGTCCACGAACTTAACAACCGTTCAATTGGCAGTAAAGTTTTAATAGCACCATCAATTGCGAAATTAATTATTGCAATAATTAGCTTTAGGCCGTGTGCGAGTACCGGCAGAACCTAAATAAAACTAAGACCAAACATACAGAAGGTCCATTTTAGCTGGCTTTGCTCTACATACTGACTGACACAGAAAAACACCATACAATATAGTAGGAACCAACGACCCCATTTGAATAGCTTTAAGTTCATAAAAATCCTGAAAATCGAAGAAAACATATATACATTTTACAACATACATACATACATATACATACATTTCATTTTTATTAAATTTGCTTACATTTTATTTATTTAAAAATGAACGGTAGCAAAAATTATATTTGAGATGTGATCCCCATCACTGGGTGCTATTCTAAAATCCTCTAGAAAGAGTTAAGACCTTTTGTAACACGTTGTGTTTCAGGGCAGGAAGTCGTAAAAGTCGCAAACCTCGTTACAGACTTACCTCCGACCGCGAGGCAACGGTCGTGTGACGTTACTTGCTCATTTAATAATGATACTTAATATTATTAATTTTATATGAGAACACGCTTTTGTTACTTTGTCGCTAGAGTCGCTACCGATTGAACTGGTACCTAGAGCAGAGAAATGTGTGGAGACAATTTCGTCTCACGAGTTACTAATTCGATAAAAGTTTGGTGCTGTAATATTGTACCTACTAACAATAGCAACAATGCTCGTTACTTCATCCACAACACTGTTAATATTCCAAACTTTCAGTTTTACAGTTGCAAACTTTCATTCACTATCATCATCACCATTCGTCTGTTGCGGGTGTGTGGTTTTAAGAATGTTTTTCTTGAGGTAAAACAAGGTTTCAATTGAATGCCATAAGTGATGTTTTTTTAGAATGGAACGTATCTTTGTAAGAAGTACCTACCTACCCATTACGCCTTTTAATACAAGGCCGATTGTAGATAAACGTTGCCTACCCGGAAATCAATAACAAGCAAGCAAAAAGACTCGAACGAAATGTCGAAGTAGACTACCCCGACTCCACGACACCCCTGTTCCGTGAATATTGTCGTAAAAGCACCAGTCACGGTGACTAGCCGGCCGGCGTGTGCGACAACATCACCAATAAACGCAACACAAACGCGAATTAACAATGTCCCTGCGTAGTCACTGCCTACTTACACACATTTGAATGCGCCCGCGCCGCCACCTAGAAGAATGCTCATTCTGTGAAATCTCGCACTCGACACATCTCGAAGGAAAAATCTAATTTTGCGGCAAATGTCACATCTCCTATTCTCACGACGTCATCCTCGACATAAAGCACGAGATTTCTGCGCGATATTTGCCTTTTCCTCTCTCAGACTTCTCACCTGACATGATCGGGAGCACTCGAGATCGAAATGACATGAGATTTTTCCTTCGAGATGTGTCGAATGTGAAATTCCCGAGACTTAGCCCCCTGGGCTGGCTACGTATGCCGCATGAGCAAACACAAAAGGGCAAAGATCGCTACCGACATGGTCCCACATGACGGACAACGGTGACGATGGCGGGACCAGCTGAATAAGTTCTTGCCCCGATAGCCAGAGGTGGCCAAGTTCAGAGATGTGGAAGACGAGAGGGGATACATTTGCCCAGCAGTGGGACACGAAATTCCAGGCCAACAAAAAAAAATCCTCTATTTTTAAAACACAATATGAAGTTAACAAGTCCACTAAATAAACCCATTTTGAATTCATAACACAAACGTAATGCGAAATTTCGTATGATGTTTCGTAAAACGTATGATGCAAGGTAGAAGAATCTGGTAGAGTCAGACAATGAAAGAAAACTCCATGAAGTTTTTCACCAAGGAGCCAATCCTTGGCGAAAAAAAAAACTGGATCTCAGGGAGTTGCTTGACAGTTTCGAGATGACGTCACACCCTTCGATGACTTTGCAAACGACTTAAACTTATTGTCAAAAGACCACACATACACCTCGCTGTTTGGACAATTCCGATGCTTATCTATTCTGCAATGGCAAAGCGCTTAGACTTCACATTAAAGACCTTATGACGATGGGGTAAGAGCTAGCTTTGTATGCCAAGAAATACGTCAATCCCGCAAGGAATACATGTCAAATCGCAAGACTGTCGCGCATGACGTTTTGGTATTTCTTGGATTCTTCGTTTGTTTATTTTTAATTCTGCTGGTAGTTTGAATCGTTTGGATTTTTATGGATGCATCGACGCGATAATTTGAAGTTTTAGTTGACACTAATTTTGCTTCGTTGTTTTCTAATTTATATTATTCTGTTCACATGAATCCATTTTGTCCAGCTTTTTTATAACTACTTTACTTTCAGAAAAGTACCTAAGTACCTACCGGTAGATGAAAATATTACCCGCCCGCGTCGCATTGAGTTTTTAGATCTTGAATCACAGTTTGAGTTATACGAGTATTAGCCACACTTATCGAGAGCTATTCGTATTTACAACATAATCCAGTGTACTCTTCAGTTAATCTGAATCCATGAGGTTGCCCGATTTAGTTCCAAACTCAGCTGATTCGGAGATACGATGACTATCGGAGACTATCTCTTATCAAGATTGTTTAGGTACGTGTGGGTTTTTTCTTGACTGACACTACCATATCTAACAGAGTATGTATTTTTGCGGTTTGTCGAGTGCTGTAAAGTTAGCAAAGGTCTTTCGAAGCTGCAAACTTGGATTAACGCTACTGGTAGTGGTCCCAAAAACATCAGAACTAGCCGTATCTAAGCTGGAAAAGTTTCTAGGGAGGTATAATTTGACTAAAAGTAGGCCTTAGATTGCGGTGCGATTGGGGGGCATTACGTTGTTAATGGATTTCTAGAGTCAATTGCGGCTACGCCTCGAATCATTGCTTTTAATGTTAATTCAGCAACATTCTATCTGGAAAAAGTGCCTGTAACTGCAACTCTACCTAGTCTAGGCGGGCGAAAAGACAGTCTCCCGATGACCGCTTCTGCTAGGATATTTTTTTCCTCCAACTCTTTGCCAATCATTACAAAGCTAATTAAATCAGGAATAGTCACAGCGGAAAAATATGCGTCTAAAAAGAGAGAAACCCCAGCCAACACCAAAATCCGTTTCCCAAGTCCAATATTGATATTAGCGTTGGGTCATTACCACGGGCGGGCGGCGGGAAGTAGTCACGTGAGGCTAGCGTGCCAGATCGCCCGATAGCACCCACCAGCCCTTGCGACGGGAGCTGGAGGGCTGGGGTGTCGGTGATAAGCGCTGGCCGCCGTGCCTGTACGGGCAGCATGGTAAGCCCGAGATAGGCCCTTCTCTATGCAAAACTGTCAACTTGTCGGTCGGGCTCGAGTTGGCTCTACGCCAACATGGCGATGGAGACAAAAATACAAAATTTTTATGAAAATGGCTATAACTACTTTTAGCTTGACATGACCCTAATCCATCTCAAGTCCCGCCTGCCATGCTCGCACAATAGACATGGCACGTCTGTCTCTCGAGTTCGAGAGAGTGTCAAAACGACCATGCTAAGCATACTGGAGGCTTTTACAATTAAATTGTCGAAAGAAACACTTGAAAGTGTCTCCCTTGTTATTGCCACGTTTTGAAGAAATCAAAGCAAAGCAATTATTGCGCAGAAATCAATGATCGCTGTGGAACCAGTACCTACCATATTATTATATCGATCGTATTAGTTTCCGATATTGCTGCGCACATTCGGAAGTACACACGACAGCACGTCGACCTTTACACGCTAGCACTCTACTCGCTTACGTTACGGGCGACATTGCAATAAAAGTGTACAGTCTGACGTGCTGTCGTGTGTACAAGCTTAGCGGGGGCGGTACCTAAGGCCCGGTTTCTGAGTTGAGAATTTTACTAAGCACATACTTACGTATCGCTCTGTCACGCTCTTTTGTGAGAAATCTGCAGAGACAGGACGATACTTACCCATTTGCTTAGCAAAATTCTCAACTCAGAAACCGGGCCTAAGCGTTTTTTGAGGTAAGTATTGCAAAACCTACGCTCTTATCTGTTATGTTATGTTTTTTCTTGGCATAGAAAGCAGCGAAAATGTGCGGCACTATGTACCTAATCTTTCTAGATTAGGTACACAGGTACCTTACTTACCTAGGTATTAATTGCAACCAACCAACCATCCGAAAAATGCTTTATTTAGGCTCTAACTACTGCTAGATCGAATTTTTGACTCAGGTCGGTCGTTATTTGACCCATGTGAAATGATAAGGTGAAATGGGCTTGCCTATCGCCTGTAGCTTATGCCTCAGACCACGCAGTAAGCTCACAGCCTAATGCACAGGTGACTTGCACCCACTTCTGTCCAAGAGGCACTTTAACGCGACCCGTTCTATTATAATCGCCGGCAAAGTGGATCATTCAATTGTTCCTAGGCTTTTAGCGGGCTAAGGCACAGGCTGCCACGTCACCTAGATCTACGTGTAGGTAAAAGTTTTAGCTAAGAATACCCTTCACCATCACCACTCACTTTAATTAGAAACACACGACAACACGTCGACCCTTACACGCTAGCGCTCTACTCGTTTACCTTTCGGGCGACTTTACAACAAACGTGTACACTCTGACGTCCTGTCGTAGGTACCTAAACATCTAACTAGGCAAATTTCCATTCCTTGCAATGCTCTTTTTATGAAAATCTTAAAACATGTAAATTGATGCCAGGAGATACGGCACTAAATGAGGATAACTTCCTAGGATTATAACAGGACATCTTGCCACTTTGTTGCTTTTGGTCGGAACATCTCTAGTTCGTCTAGGTTGGCGCCGTGTGGTTATATTTATTTGACCGATTTCTGCATTGAGAAATTCCCTAAGCAAGCACTTGAGTATCGTTCTGTCTCTGGAGATTTCTCGCAAACGAATGTTACAGAACGATACTTATGTATTTACTTAGTGAAACTCTCTATTCAGAAACCAGGCCTTAGAATACCTAATGCCTACTTATATTGATTGTTTTAACTCCTTACGCAACATCGTCTATCTAATTCCGTGGAGTTATCTGAAGTTATTTGGGCCATTATACGGATTATAGCCGCCGAGTCACCGTTCGACCACCGCACTACGCGCACAGATACTACGCGTATGTAAATGAGACTTTGTTTCGGCTTTGTCATGTATCGTTACTTATACCTACTTACCTTTATCTGACGAGATGGATTAAATACAGTTGAGTGTTTATTGAAGCGCTCCTAAAATTATGAGTAGTTTTGTAACTTGTTAGAAATTACTAAGCTATCATCCTTCTTCGTTTGGTCCATACATATTGGACTACATTTAGAATATCCACGCACTATAGAAAGCTGTTGTTAAAAATGTTGAGTTTAAAGAGAAAGTAAAGGGTACTTCATTTAGTCACAATGCAATTAGGGCGTTTTGACATTCGGTCCTTACGGACCGGAGGGCCTCAGTTCTCTATTGAAGAACTCCTAAAATTATTCGTAGTTTTGTAACTTGTTAGAAACTTCGTTTGATCCATACATATTGGACTATATTTAGAATATAGGAGCCCACAAATTATAGCAAGCTTTTGTTAAAAAAGTTTAAACTTTCGTAAGCACTGCACATTTTAAAGCGATATAAAAATGTAGAGTTTAAAGAGAGAGTAAAGTACCTATCTTCTCTATCTACCGACCGACATACATTATGTTGTAAGATCTCAGATCCACAGAGCTTACCTACTCTTTAAAACAGCCCAGTCAAACAAAAGCATGTGTACAAAACCCTGCTACAACGAACGATACCTCAGTTCTCTATTGAAAAACTCCTAAATGATGCGTATAGTTTTGTAACTTGACAGAAATTAACTCAGCTATCATCGTTCTTCGTTTGATCCATACATATTGGACTACATTAAGAATATAGGAGCCTACATACCTACTATAGCAAGCTGTTATTAAAAATGTAGAGTTCAAAGAGATAGTGGAGTACCTATCTTCTCTATGTCTATCTATCTCTACGACTTACATTATGTTGTAAGATCTCAGATCCACATACACAGAGCTTACCTACTCTTTAAAACGTGTGAATGTGTGCAAAATCCTGCTGCAACAAACTATATACCTACACACTGTCACACTGGATTTGATCTGGATTTGCAGAGAAGATTTTTTTTTCTCTAATACCTATTAGAAGCAGGCCATAAACTTCTCTCCTAGTTTCAACATAAGCAACAATGGGTCAAAAGTGAAGTGGTCTTACGAAGGGATTAATAATAACATTCTAGATAGGCCCACGCACGAGCCGCTCGGCCGGAGATAGTAAATGGATCATTAATAATTTAGATATATCAATAGTCAGCGGTCCATTTAGGTGGATTACGTTGGGAGAAAAAACAATGAAAGCTATAATAGGTACTTAGGTACCATGGGCTGTTTAGGGTGAGGAACGAATCGAGATTAGCTATCAAGAGGGAATTTCGCACGAAGGATCACCGATATTATACTCTAAGGCCCGGTTTCTGAATGGAGAATTTTACTAAGGACCTAAATAAGTACTACCATTTTGTCACGCTTTTTTTGAGAAATCTGCAGAGAGACAGAACGATACTTACGTACCTTTTTGCTTAGTGAATTTCTCAATTCAGAAACCGGCAAATAATAAGTTGCACAGCTGCAGCGTGGCGGTTACGACGCTCTTGTTGAAAAATTCTGCGCATTTTCACTGTTTTTGTCGCTTTTCATCAAGACTAACACATTTAGGGGAAAAAATCCTTCATAGCAATACAAGATAGAAGAGATAAGACTAGGTATTCGTATCAAATTAAAAATGTACCAGCGTTTTCCATACGAAGATGTGATGTACAAAAAAAGAGTTTTCAAGAGGTGACTTCAAACATTTTAATCTTCGAGAAAACTTACACCAAATTCCAGTTTCCAGTTTCCATTGCCAAAATTTTAATTTGGTAGCATTTCGTAAGAGCTAAAAAACTGAGAAGTTCAGTTAACAAATCGTCGGAAAAATTCGTTCCTCCTCTTAAACAAAGTTTCTGCCTTTTTGGGTATTTTTCAATTCATCAATAGTACAAGCTACTTTTACTACGGGGAGAACATAGTTCGCTGCAGCGTTAAACCTAACACTTACAAGGGAATGGAAAGTTACGAGAATTATGCAAAAGTCAAAGAAAATTGCGCAGCAATATCAAACTATGCTTATCTCCAATAATAACAATTATTTGTCGAAAGCACAAGTGAAGCGACCATGGACGCGTCAGATAGCATCGAAAACACTGATTATTACCCACACACTTGCGTCAGAAAAGGATTAGCAGTAGCGAAAATAACAAAATAAATGGACGAATAAAAAAAAACTTAAACCTCCCAGATCAATATCGGCTTTACCTCGTAATCAGAACCAAATTGGACAAATTTTGTCGACTGATATACGATTAGATAAGTGAACGTTGCTTGTTACCACTTTTAAAAAATCACTAGTCGAATCTTATCGGACGGGTGAAGTGCTATAAAACTGTCTAGAAGAAGCTCGCTTACTCACTACACACACACGTGGTTGGAAATCACATTTAGAAGTTGACGAGATTCAGGAAAGAAGCTATTTAAAAATTGCCCCGTAGAAACTCAGTAAGCTTGAATATACCCCTACATTTGACAAAAAAAGCCAACTGATTTACAGGGGGGTTACCCTTGACGCTATTGCGATCAAATTGAAAAAGTTTTAAAATTAATTTATCTTTGAATTCGCATAGTAATGCTTTGAATTTAAATACTTTGTAATGTTTATTCAAAGGTAAGGCTGTTTTATTCAATAAAAACACAAAATGCATCTTAATCTATAAAATATTAAATTTTGTAAATTGCGCCATATTGCGGCCGTATTGGAAAAATGCGTCAAGGGTAGAGGGGCAGTTAGTAAGAGTTAGAGGTAGCCTGTACATGTCCCTCTAGATGGGCAAAGGCCTTCTCTCAGAGAGAGAGTACGAGCTTAATAAAATCACCTCGCGTGCTCAATGCGGATTGGTGATTTTCGCGTTAAGGGTATAATGCCTCATACGCTCAGGTTTCCTCACGATGAATATTGGGTATATTTTTTATTAAAATGAGATGGGTTCTATTTTTAACCACCTCTTGCTCTATCTATATAGTGGTGGAAATAACATTGTTTCAGGAATTAAGCTAAAATCACCCTGTATCATATTATTGCAAATCATTAAAATTTTCAATCATTGCGGGTATAGCGGCATTTCCATGCGCTACTTCTATCCGTTACTTAGGTCTAATAATATATCAAAAGTCACAAAATATTTTTATGATACGGTATCGATAATAACATACCTACTGAGGCCGAATATCAGTAGAAATGGAAACACGAAAATTCAACACAGATAATGGCGTCTACGGACAACAAATCTACGATTCGTGGATTATGTGTTAATCCTTATATCTGCTACTTTTCATACGAAAATAAATACACGTACGAAGGTTAAGCCTCGCGTGTCAATCTGCAAAATCTAAAAAAGTATGTAGGTACCTATAAAGGATGAAATCTGTATAGGGCGATTTTTAAATAGATCCTGAAACACCCCAACTTCTAAATGCAATTTCCAACAACTTTTATTCTACGACTTTGGTGAAAGCGCAATTGTATTATTCCATACAAAAAAGAAGAAATCCTAGATATATTTTTTTGCAAAAATATCTGCGCATAGTAACAAATATTAACTAAATTATTTTGAATAAAAATAATTGCTTTGTACATTAAAAATATTATTATTAACAAAAAATTGCAAACAGAACCAGTTTACAACAATGAAGACATCACGTTTGACATTTCGGGTGGCGGCGGCCATATTGGATGCAACTGGCACAAAATAATAATAAACAGAAGGTCTCCTTTAAAAACAGTAGTTAATTCTACCAATGGGTTATTTCTATGGGGCATGCGTCGATTGTATGGACGCCATCCACCAGGAGTCCAGGGGCCTTAGCCTGTAACACAATGGTGTATCAATGGCGTCCCAGGTAGAAGCACAAAACCGGGATTTATTCGTTGCTCTCCTACAACCAGCGAATTAATCCTTTGGACTTAGACTCATAATATTCTTTGCTGTACTACAAAAACATTGAAAGGACCGACACTGGACCGGGAGCCCATTTAGGCACCATTGCGTTACAGGCTAAGGGCCCAGGACGCCTTCCATTTGGACGCATCGTCAATGGTGTCTTAGAGTCCGCGCCACCCACTCACTGAAGTCCGATAGACGCGGCGCTCTAGCGCACTGCAAAAAATGTTGCCAGTGCTAGGCGTAATAGGCGTAGTTCCCAGGGTTAGCAGACGCTAGCTTGATCTTGACATTGACATTCAGCCAAGGTCTCAAGTCGCAGATTTTGTTTTCTGAGATCACCTACTTATTCGAGCTTGAGCTGACGACTATTAATGCCACCCTAAGAGACAAAATAATGTTGCCTTGCTGCTTTGTCACTAACTTCAATTATAAGTTTCTGGTGAGTTTACTGCCAATACAGTAGGCAGCATCGAGGAGTGGTAGGGTAGGTAATCGTATGAGGTAGTGGTTACCACTGGTGTCAGAGTTTTCAGGCCACCCAAAAGGCCATACAAGGATTAGATAACGATTGTTATTATTCAACAACAACCGGGACCAACGGCATAACGTGCCTTCCGAAGCACGGAAGCGCTCAGATATTATTGCCACTAGCGGTCACCCATCCATGGACTGACCCCGCCCGATGTTGCTTAACTTTGCCAATCGATTAAAAATGGCTAATTCCATGGGGCTCTGAGCGCTTAAAAAATTGTATTTAAAAATCGCGAGTGGTCAAGTCAAGCTTTCGCCTCGTTTTCTTCTGCAGCCGGGTCCGTCTCGAGTCATCGATTACTGCGCACGCACAATCGATCATCCCCGGACACGAGGCACCACTATCGGGTCCCGGTATTCAGTAATTTATTATATTTGGAGTAGGTACGGCTTCCGGGCGCACGGTCCACCGTTTTACACTGTCAACACTCAATAAATCAATTATGTGGAGTTAACATCTCTGTCTAGCACCTGATAGTGCTAGCTGTTTGGACCGAGCCGAGAGCATAGGATGCGTCTCAGACGTCAGTAGGATATTTTTTTTCCAATTTGGTGGCAGATGAATCTGACCAGGGGGGTTACCCTTGACGCTATTGCGATCAAATTGAAAAAGTTTTAAAATAAATTTCTCTTTGAATTCGCATAGTAATGCTTTGATTTTAAATACTTTGTCATGTTTATTCAAAGTTAAGGCTGTTTTATTCAATAAAAAAAACAAAATGCGCCTTAATTTGTAAAATATTAAATTTTGTAAATTGCGCCATATTGCGGCCGTATTGGAAAAATGCGTCAAGGGTAGAGGGGCAGCGGCATTTTGGATCAATTCAGTTTTAAAACTCCAAATTCATAAAATATAAAAGCGGTATAACTTTTTTTACCTTCATTGATTTTGGTTTAGTTAGGTAATCATATTAAGGATATCACACTCAAGGAAAATTATAGTCAGGTAAATGATTTTCAAGTCTCGTGTTTCTAAAAGACAAATTAAAATGGAAGCTTCAAACATTTTTCTTTTGGCGGTTCAAATTAAATTGTGCTTTCCATAGAGCTTTCGCGGGGAGAGTATTCTTTCTAGAGAAAACTTGTGTCTTTACTTAATGGTCTACGGTGCCTATTTCGATGATTTGTATTCCCTGACAAGATACTCTCGATTTGCTATGACATTATTACACAAAAAAAAAACGTTAGCTCCCCTTGTCGACTGGCTCCTTTAATAGGTATCTATTGCATATTTCAAGGGAGCAATACAGGAAGTTTCAAAAAAATATCTGGTCCGCCACATTCCGATTTTGGACGACTAACTGCCGGTGTCTGAATTGAGAAATTCGCTAAGCAAATGGGTAAGTATCGTCCTGTCTCTGCAGATTTCTCACAAAAGAGCGTGACAGAACGATGGTAAAGTATTTGCTTAGCAAAATTCTCAATTCAGAAACCGGGCCTAAGGCGCGGTTTCTGAATTGAGAATTTTACTAAGTAAATACTGAAGTATAGTTCCGTCACGTTCTTTTTTGAGAAATCAGCAGAGACAGGATACTTAAGTGCTTGCTTAGCGAATTTCTCAATTCAGAAATCGGCAGTAAGTAAATATTATACCATAGGCTTCATCTCTTTTCGAGCTAGTTTCCTTCGCCTTAGTTATCTACCGTCACGTCCGACTCCGTTATCAGCTATCGTGTGTTGATGATCAGTTAAACGTTGTATAATTGTGTTGTACGTGACGCATCATCCATCATCGCGCTATCTGGTGTATTTCGGCGTGTGATAACGAACCGTGTCACTCGTAGGCCCTTCACCAGTCACCACCAACGTTTCACGTTATTGAAGCGAGGTGTACAGCTCGATGTAAGTAAGATGGAGCCGGTAGAAGTGTACATGTCCCACTAGCTGGGCAAAGGCCTTCTCTCAGAGAGAGAGTTCGAGCATAATCACAACGCGAGCCCACTGGGGATTGGAGATTTTTGCGTTGAGGGTATAATGCCTGAAACGTTCAGGTTTCCTCACGATGTTTTCCTTTCCAGTTAGCGAGTGGTATTGCTACTACATATTTACATGTAGTACTTTCCAATAAGGAGTTCTTCCATGTATTAGTAAGATGGCCATGGCCATTCAAAGTTCGTCTGGAAGATATAGCTTTAAGCAAAAATACCTACAGTTAGATTAATTTTATTGAAGATCAACGGATTAGAAAAGGAAGATTTGCGGTACTTTGTAAATTTCATTATAATATGTAGGTATGTTTAACACAAGGCACGTTCAACCGTTGCAACCGATTGTTATTGTACTTGTTGTTGATTAAGCCATTTCAGAGGCCCTTTGGGCGACCTTCAAACGCTGACAACAGGGGTGGCCACTACCTCATACGATTACCTATCTACGGGTGGTATTCTAGAACGCTACTTAAACTCAGTTCAAACTAGAACGCTACTTAAACTCTGTTTAAACTCAGTTCAAACTAGAAAGCTCCTTGAACTCTGTTTAAACTCAGTTTAAGTAGAATTTAGTAGTGTCGACTGTCGATAAAACAGTGCATGTTTTGATTTGAATATCCCTCCCTTCATATCAAAACATGTACTGCTTTATCGACAGTCTGAACTCTGTTTATGTATCAACCTACATTAAACGTTTAAACTGAGTTTAAGTAGCGTTCTAGAATACCACCCTACGAGTACCTACACAGTATCTTTGACTTTAATATTTCTCGACGCATGCCCAACAGTTTTGGCTCTCACTCGACCATTTTACTTTCCGTGAAAATACAAGTCCCGTGGGATGATTTGTGATCACTGAGAGTGGTGCTACACTCTCCAGTTAGAGTAGGACGTACGACACGTTCCTATCAATATTAACGCACTTGCACTCTATTTCCTTACGTTATGGGCGACTTTGCTCTAAAAAGTATGGAGCTGACGGAGCTTGCGTGAAACAGAATCAAACAGCTTTACGAACGTAGAACATGGGTGAAGGAACAACTTGGAAGCCTGGGACATTTTTTTACATGGAGTAGGCTTGCCCAGCACCTATACCATCCTGACAGTTTAGTCGGCCTAGCCCACAGGAAAGACAAGTCAATATCTACGTGCGGAGCCAACTACTTACCTAAGCAATTTTTTGCTAAATGCAAGTTTTGGTAGCTTAGTTGAAAACGAAGTTCGCAGTGTGCAAAGCGCGCGCGTTGATGTCTATTTCATCGAGCTATCTGTTTCGAATAATTTAACTATTTGTTTCAAATAATTTATGGCTAAGTTTAGTTTCCGATCTTTGGCAAATTAAATAGTAAACAGGTATTTTACCATACAAAGATTTAAAGTGCAGTTGGCTTCTAGGCCTTTGGAAGAGTTCAACAGAGCGCACAGTAGCAGCTACCTACGTATTACGGGTGCCAACCTATCTCCACATTCATTCTGGGCCGGGAAAGTCGAATGTTAATACAATAATTTCATACTCGAGTATTGCATTATGCGGCCGAGACAGCTCCTATGACGGATCACCCGCGCTGCCGCCCTGCCGCCTGCCAGGGCCTCCTGACAAAGCCCGACTGGGATAGAAGGACGACTTGACTCGAATTTCCCAACTCTACTGATCTTACACGAGTGTACACTATGTACAGCGACATTACATGGTATTTTATCGACTTATGGCAATTGAATGAAGCTGTAGAATATTACGACAATGAAATTAATTTAAATAAATTGTGCTTATGAGATTTTTATGGAGGCGGCGCGGCGGTTTAGGATAACAAAACTTTTTACCCAGTAGGGTGGAAATTTTGAAAAAATATTTAAATTTAGTTAGTTGATTTTGATGTAGAGTATTTATACCAAGTTACAAAACAATCGGAGGCAAAAATTGCGTTCTACATACATCGCGGGTTTTTTAATTTTTGACCAGGTTGCGCTCGGCACTCGAGGTCACAAACTTGAATTATTCGTTGGGCCAACATCATAAACAAGTCGGCAAACAATCAGAACTATCGGATATAACGCAAGTACCCCATACATTAAAAAAATATTTTACTTGGATACATAAGTGAGTCATGTTAGTGATAAAAAAAAAAAAAGAGGCTACCTCTTTTTACAGGGTAATAGCACCCGGTGATAGGGATCACAACCAAATTATTTTTTTTTGCTCTACGACGTTCCGTTGATTTTTAAATTAATTAAATGTGAACGGTGTGGCGGGAGAAAAGTATTTTTTAAATATTGTTTTCATTGACTTTCACAATGTTTTAACAACTCAAACCTTTGCAAATGCACCTACACCCACAAACATATTTTTAAATTTGAGCCTATAATAATAATAATATCTTTATTTATTCAGATAACTGAGATCAGTTAATTAATACCAAGAACAAAAAAGTTATGAAAAAATTTCAATTTTGAGTTTATAAAATAAAAATTGTTATTTTCAACTTTTTTTTACAGAATTGACATCCTGTTGACCAGTAGATTACACCCTGTAAAAAGAGTTAGGATGTTTTGTAACACGTTGTATGTCTGTATGTCCAATGAGAATACCTACTTCTGTTCTTTCTAGTCAATGCAGTTAGCGAAAAGAAATAACATAAAAAGGTACCTAGTAGGTAAGTACAGTTAGTGACAGGGTAGGATACCCCTTTTTGTTGGAAAGGCGCACTTATGACTCGCGCGATAAGAGCCACAATGGGATATCCTAGAGTACAGCTGACTGACCGTACCTTTGCTTTGCTTAGCATGTATGGGACAGAGTCAGGATGTGTGCGTGAAAAAATATTGAGGGGAATGGGCGAAAGCTTCTTCAGGTATAATATTAAGTAGGTACCTACTCGATTTTTTTTAAAGAAATTGATGACGCGCCGCGAAGTGTGACGAAACGGGAGAAGATGAAAAGAAAATTAAGAAATCTAAAAGTTCCAATCACTTTTTCATAAAGTGTCGTCTCCTATCGGAGGTTGGCAATCATTTTTGCTATTTCGCCCCGTTTCATCAGTTTTTATAAATCTGTTAGTTTTCTATCTAACATTGTTCCCCGCGCTATCTTAGTTTTTGACTGGGGGATGGGTTGTACAACTACATAGGCAAAAGCAAAAGTCGGTTTGACAAAAGCATCTTTATGAAATCACTGTTTTTTTTGTGTGTACGTACACATATCATCATAATCATTGGCAGCCTATGTTGGTCCATTTCTGATCATCAAAAATTTCAAGTGTTGGCCTTTCTCATCCAGTCGTAACCCGCCTGTTCGCGGGCGTCATCCGCCCAGCGCCTGGGTGGGCGGCCTCGTGGCCTGGTATTTGCCATGGTCTCCATTCTATGACCCGCCTGGTCCAGTGGTTCTTATCCATTCTGACTATGTGGCCTGCCCAGATCCATTTGCTTCGTGTGATGATGCTAACTACGTCTCTGACCTCCGTTTTTCGCCGAATCCATTCGTTTCTTATCCTGTCGCGTACCTAATGTTACTCCGAGCATAGGTCTCTCCTGTGCACACACATATCGTACATATATCAGTAACCATAAGATAAGTAGTGGTTCGCCCCGAACTGTGAACTCGCGACCCCATATCTCAGCAAACCCTCGACCGATTTGGCTGACTGTGTTTATTATGCAACGCTTATTGTGGACGCTTACACGCTAGCACTCTACTCGGTCACGTTACGGGCGATTTTACAACAAAAGTGTACAGTCTGAAGTGCTGTCGTGTGTACCTACAAATCTATCAAACCTGGTACATCTATTTATGGGCACGCAGATAACGTTTATCGTTTCCGAAATTGGAAAGCTACGCAAACACCCGGATCCAATACACTTAAGCCGGTAATCCTTTCGACTCCTGTTACAGCTGATATTGTGTTTGGCTGCGTTATGCTTACCAAGTACCTCGATAGACCCAAATCCAGCCATAAAACCTGCCTTGTAGAGATAAGGCGCTAGTGTAACATACAGGGTGTTAGGGAGCTAGTGAGTGAGGTGTTAGATAAAGAAAAGTCCTCTCATCAACACAACACAAGCAATTAACTATGGGACCAAGTGCGAAATCCAAAAAAAAAACAGCTGTTCCATACTGAAATTCGGTATACCTGCTGCACCAAGTTTATGGAGCAGCAGATATTTTTTTCGAGACTTGTCCATAGTAAATGTTGCTTGTATCCATGAGTTAAGCGACCCCTTTCAGTGTCGCAGGACGTTTCTGAAACACCCTGTATACACGATTCTCCAGCCGGGCATAGGCCTTCTGAAAGTTTGAATAGAGTCAAAAGAAAATGTTGGACCATAAACAGGGTGGTAGAGCACCAATTGGAGCGATGTATCATTGAATTAATGAAATAAACATGCAACAAATTAATGTGTAACAAGTCATTTGTAATTCAATTCCCCGATCGGAGCGTCCAATTCATCATTATTCCAACATGGCAGAGGAATATTCCAAATAACTGCCCTGCGACTCAATTACCATACTTATTTACGTACCCGATGTCCCTACATAATTTAATACGGTTTAATCTTTGCATCTTCTGTCAACTCTCGCCACGGCAAATTGAAATGTTGTCAGCTGCGCTGGAAAAAAACCGCCCATGTTTCGGTAAAGAATTTGAGCAAACATGGCCGGCAAACGGCATCCGATCTTTATTGTGTAAAAAAAAAGTATGAATGTAAACGCATCTGCTTGCATTGTCCAATTTTCGGCCAATAGAGTGCGCTCTAGCTCCCCTCGCTGTCATGTCGCTCGTTCGAAGTTTGAAATGTATTTTTTTCCTCTCACGGGAAGGGCGTTGACGCGCCAGTGGCGGCCAGTCCTCGTGTAGCACAATTGAATTGATTGAATTATTGTTAATTTGAAACGCGCTGGGATGTTATGGATTGCCGCCCGCATTGTCGTTTGGTAAATAAGCGTTGAAAAGGACACGCATTTGTAGCTTTCATTTCAATTTATGAATACCTACTTCACCCGTAAAGTAATCGCAAGTAGCAATGTATCTTTTTTAACTAGCGACCCAACCCCGGCTTCGCACGGGAGAAAAAAAATGCTCTACATCCCTATGAACCTTCCGTGAAATACCGAAATATCAAACTATCGGTGAAAACCGCAACAAGATCCGTTGCGTATACCTAGTTTAAAAAAATCTAAGCTTACACAAGACTGCACGTAGACCCTTACACGCGTGCACTCCTATTCACTTACGTAACGGGCCACTTTGCAACGAAAGTGTCGTGTGTAGAGAGGAACAGACAGTTGCGGGAAGTGACTTTGTTTAATACTATGTAGAGAAGAAATAGAGATTCTCATTTCTCGTGAACTGGGTTCCAGCTTGACACAATTTTGTATTATGATGATGGACCAAAGTAGCCCTTCACGATGGTTTCAGTGCGGCCGATGGCTGGAACCTTAGATGTGTTTCAACAATATTTGCGCAATCTCCCAAAAGTGCAGTTAAATCGCAAGCTGCAAGCAACCCGTCTCCCGACCAAACAAACCGCGAGTGTGTCGGTCTGTTTGCACAATCCATGTGGGTGTTCGCAAACAATCACACGGACTAGATTGGGTAAACCTGAAGAGTGGCATACTTATTTCAATTAACACATAACAGAAATCTCACTTACTTCTCTACATAGTTCAATAACACAGCAAAGTCACTTTCCTTAGGGGTTTATCCTTAGGGTAGTGGCCTAAAGACCTTGTTCATTTGCCAATCAACACAAGAAAGTAGAAACATAGAGGCCGCACACAATAATATCTAAAGACAAACTGCCGGTTTCCGATTTAGAGGCCGCACACAATAATATCTAAAGACAAACTGCCGGTTTCCGATTTGAGAAATTCGCTAAGTAAGTACTTAAATATCGTTCTGCCTCTGCGGATTCCTCACAAAAGAACGTGACAGAACGATAGTTAACCTACTTAGTCAAATTCTCAATTCAGAAACCGGGCCAAAGACATTTAACTTCCGAAACATGGACACTTAGGAAGGAGAACATGCACCGTATATCTAAAATAAAAGTAGCACAAAGGGCTATAGAGCGAGCAATGCTAGGCCTCAGACTTGTGGATCGAGTACCAAATGTCATCAGCCGTCGTCGAAGGAAAGTTGACGGTATTGGTGATCGAATCGCGAGTCTCAAGTGGAAATTGGGCGGGACACCTGGCGAGGAGGGAGGATGGCCGATGGACAAGGGCAGTGACAGAGTGGAGGCCCAGAGTAGGACGGCAGTCGGTAGGAAGACCAGGGGCTCATTCTGGGAAATCTCGAATGTGACTTTTTACTAAGGTTTTCTTCGTAAAATCTCGAATGCGATATACCCGAGAATTCGCCCCCTGCAGCTCGATGGTCAAATGACATCGTTGTGTCGGGGGAGGGTCCATGGACGCGGATGGCGAGGGACCGTGAGAGGTGGCGCGAGGGGAAAATGGCCTATAACCAACAGTGGGCAGAGGTGAGCTGATGATGGTGATGAGAGGCCGCACAACCTTCAACGGCTACTAAAGATCTTTATCTAGGTGCTATCGTGCAACGACTCAACCCTTCCAAAAGTCCCTATCTATAGGAGGCACATTTAAATAACCATAACACCACGCTCTAAATGTAGTGTGTGCGCAGTGTGCGTAACCTCAAACGCCTACGTCAATATTGACAGTGACGCAAAACTAACTAACTCATCAAATAATCCGTGGTTAGTCGGTACAGCCGGGGCGGTTTGGCTTGCCCACTCGGCCGCCTACGTGCGCAAATAGGAATAAAAGCTTCCGCGGTACTAAGAAATGGATATTAGGTATGGGGACAGAAAACAGAACAGGAAAAGTTGCACGTGCCGTGCATACCTACGGTTAGTAAGTATACAAGGTGTTACAAGAGATCCTAATTCTTTTTAAAGGGTAATAGCACCCGGTGATATGGATCATAACCTTTTTTTTTGCTCTTTATCATAATCGGTTCAGCCGTTTATGACTATGCTTATGCTAATTTGCAGCAAAAATGTCGGAGGTATTTTCCTTTTTTAATTTAGTAGTTACTTTTTTATATCGCTTTAACGGTTTCACTTACTTGCAGTGCTTACGAAAGTTTAAGTTTTAGTAGTTACTAACGTCATAATACAATTAATATCTAGGTACTCAATAATCACTCACTTCTAACCTCTAAACCATAGGTTCCCAACCTTTTTTTGTCTACTGCCCACTTTAAGAATAAATTATCGAGTCGAGAGCTCAGTCGGTGTCTAAGAGTCTTCCTAGCTAGGTAGATGAAATTATAAATCGACCCCAAAGCCCTACACAACGCTCCCTTTTTTTTCTGGGTCTCTTACCGCCCCCCTTTAGGCCTGCAGCGCCCACAAGGGGGCGTTATCGCCCACGTTGGGAAAGACTGCTCTAAACTATTTTAAGAATTCCTTTTTTAACTTGCTGTGTACATCGTCTCTATCGTCTCTATCTATGTATCTCATTCGAGCCAGCAATCCACACCGTGCCCACTGCAGCTCAAAGACACCGCATTGTTTGCGGCCGGTAGGTCCGTCCGTCTGTCTGTTTGTAGCCTGTAATAGTAGACGAGCCTTGCGACACAGCTTTGCCATTACGCACTCGCGCGGGCAAATGTTTGTGCTGGCCTGGAGCTCCCTGTGTGCCTTTTGGGGCTTTTTTCGTTTGCATACGAGTACTAACCAGGGCCCTTAGCCTGTAATGCAATGGCGGGTCAATGGCGTCCCGGCAGAAGGACAAAACCGGGCTCTCCTCGTTTTTCTCCTACAACCAGAGAACTAATCCTCTAGAATTAGAATCAAAATATTCTTTGCTGTACTACAAAAACACTAAAAGGACAGACAGCGTTAGCAAATCGTAATTGAAGTCGTCACCTGACAGCCCATTTTGGCACCATTGTGTTACAGGCTAACTAAGGGCCCTGGGCCCAAAGCCCTACACAACGCTCCCTTTTTTTTCTGGGTCTCTTACCGCCCCCCTTTAGGCCTGCAGCGCCCACAAGGGGGCGTTATCGCCCACGTTGGGAAAGACTGCTCTAAACTATTTTAAGAATTCCTTTTTTAACTTGCTGTGTACATCGTCTCTATCGTCTCTATCTATGTATCTCATTCGAGCCAGCAATCCACACCGTGCCCACTGCAGCTCAAAGACACCGCATTGTTTGCGGCCGGTAGGTCCGTCCGTCTGTCTGTTTGTAGCCTGTAATAGTAGACGAGCCTTGCGACACAGCTTTGCCATTACGCACTCGCGCGGGCAAATGTTTGTGCTGGCCTGGAGCTCCCTGTGTGCCTTTTGGGGCTTTTTTCGTTTGCATACGAGTACTAACCAGGGCCCTTAGCCTGTAATGCAATGGCGGGTCAATGGCGTCCCGGCAGAAGGACAAAACCGGGCTCTCCTCGTTTTTCTCCTACAACCAGAGAACTAATCCTCTAGAATTAGAATCAAAATATTCTTTGCTGTACTACAAAAACACTAAAAGGACAGACAGCGTTAGCAAATCGTAATTGAAGTCGTCACCTGACAGCCCATTTTGGCACCATTGTCTTACAGGCTAAGGGCCCAGGGCCCTTAGTTAGCCTGTAACACAATGGTGCCAAAATGGGCTGTCAGGTGACGACTTCAATTACGATTTGCTAACGCTGTCTGTCCTTTTAATATTTTTGTAGTACAGCAAAGAATATTTTGATTCTAATTCTAGAGGATTAGTTCTCTGGTTGTAGGAGAAAAACGAGGAGAGCCCGGTTTTGTCGGGACGCCATTGACCCGCCATTGCGTTACAGGCTAAGGGCCCTGATGCTACCTGCCACCATCTACCATCTGTATTATGTGTCTACTACGTCGGTGTTACATATTTTGCAGCGCTATTTTACGAACAAACCCCTTGAAGGGTCATTAAATCTCTACTAAACTTCAGGAGAGTACCACTAGCCCCGCTGCCAATGAAAAAAAACATCTTTTTGGATGCGTTTTTTGCTAAAAATGAGCCGCCTAATGAGAGTCCCTAGGCTAACTATTTTCGGGACCTAAGGCCTAGATTCCAGATCCTAGAACCTACGGCACGTTCGACTTTTTTGTTTTTATTGACGGCGCCAGTGTGCCAGACCATCACCTTGCTGCAGTGCCTTAGGTACTTCCACTATCTAAAATTCTAGAGTGGGCTAGTTATATGTAGCTGTATATGTATGTAGGGCTATTTATTATTATTTTTTTTTTATTTCAATCCCTAGCCTGATTTTTGTAACTTCGCGCAAGATGTAGACTTGACAACTACTAATAGTATACTTACCTACTTATTACTAACCAAAGAGATTACTATTGTGATCAAGTCGATATACTAACAGCATTGTCACACTAATCTAATTGTTTCTTATTATTATTTTTGCAATTTAGCCTAAGTCTCGGAATTGTCCAACACATTTTGTAAATTCTAAATGAATGGATCCCACGATACAGGTTCGCCTAGTGTGGGATTCGCCAGACATACTGTATAAATTTTTGATACTCTTTTGGAAATAAACGCTTTTTATCTTTTTATCTTATCTATGTCAGAAGGTCCCTACTCACTACATGTATGATACCTAATGCCAATAGCTGGCGGCTCGGCTGTACCATCTAGGCCTTAGGTCCTAAAAATAGTTAAGCCTAGGGATTCTCATTAGACTGCTAGATTTTAGAAAAAAACGCATCCAAGATGATTTATTTTTTTTCACTTGCGGCCCTAGTTTCCCTTAACGATCACCTTAAGTAGAGAAGTAGAGTTTAGGACTTTATTTGGACCGTCAATTTTGTTCTGTTAAGGCACAATAGGACAATAAAAAATCATATTTTCTTTTTGGATGCGTTTTTTGCTAAAAACTCTCCTGCAAAATCTCATCGCGAGGCTTAACTATTTTAGGACCTAAGGTTTGGATTCCAGATCCTAGAACCGATTTTTTTTTCATTGGCGGCGCTAGTTCTGCGTCCTACTTTTAGAGCCAACAGTTACCAACAACAAGACGATAAGTGTAGGGTGCTCTTTCTCCGTGTTACACGCTTGTTTCACCCCTTTCTTAATATAAACTACCCTCCGGACGAGGGATGTCCGGTTAATCCTTTTCGCACGTGACTTTCTGGGCCCTTAGCCTGTAAGACAATGGTGCCAAAATGGGCTGTCAGGTGACGACTTCAATTACGATTTGCTAACGCTGTCTGTCCTTTTAGTGTTTTTGTAGTACAGCAAAGAATATTTTGATTCTAATTCTAGAGGATTAGTTCTCTGGTTGTAGGAGAAAAACGAGGAGAGCCCGGTTTTGTCCTTCTGCCGGGAAGCCATTGACCCGCCATTGTCTTACAGGCTAAGGCCCCAGGACAGTGACCAGTGATGGTCACTTTGTAACATATTGGAACAAAATACCCTATTAATTAGTGGGTAAAATTCTCTGACAGGTTCTAATGAACTGCACCTTTCGATGCAATGTTTTGATCCGTGGTATTGAGCCAAACTAGGAATATTGAATTTGTTGATCTGTATGAACATCATAGCGGTTTGAAAGTATGTAGGTACTTGTACGTATACCCGGGTAGGGGGCTTTCTACTTAGTACAGTCGGCCACAAGCTAGGATACCCCTTTTTGTTCGATTGGCGCCCTTATGCGGCGCGCGGTAAGAGCTGCCATGGGGTATCTGTGACTGTGGCCGACTGTACGTGTCACGTTGGTACTGAATACCTAACCGGAAACGGAAAACGTTGTCAATGAATTTGTGCCTGGACTAACCCCTTCGGAAAATAAAACTAAATTCAATATAATAATAGCTTACACATCCCAAAAATTGCAGGATATGTCGAGATACCTTTCTTACACTAGTGCCAACAAAGCTTTTTATCCAAACACGAATCTTTTACACGCAGTGGGTGACCGATTCTTTGCACGCAGGAAGCCATTGTCGAAGGCACCTGACCACAAAATCGCAAACAGAACGGACAAACAATTAGATAATGCTCACGGCACACAGACATCACTCTGTTTACATTCACAACAATAAATGAACGTCAAAACTTCACGTTTTACTACGAAGCGACACGGAGACGACCGTTTAGAAACTCCGGCGCAGCGGGGCGCCGCCGCTGACTCCGATATTGAAATATCTTTTATCCCTTCACTTTTTTGCCCTGCGCGGGGCATTGTAAAAAAGTGACACCTGTCATAAATGGACAGGAGAGTTGCTCCCACGAACTTTTCTTTGTTAGGGAAAAAAATATTGATTCGTAACGACACAACCTGCGAATAATTGAATAAGAAACAATAAGAAATAAATTGCTGATACACTGATCCATCTTTTCCTGCTAGCCTAGCATGAAAAACCATATTACCTAAGCTCGATAGCGTACCTGCGATACAGCACTCTCTTTCATGTTGTTCATCTACTACTTACTTAGATAGAGAAGGTTTAGAGAGCATCAATGCTCGATATGCTAAGTCAGTAGCCCCCTTGGCGCGCGGGCCATTTTGTCTACACTCAACTGTCACTTTAGCCACATAACACTACTGCCCCCTTAGGACGCTACCATTTTGCCTACTCTCAACTGTCACCTTAGCCACTTAACACTACTGAGGTGACAGTTAACAGTGGCTAAGGTGACAGTTGAGAGTAGGCAAAATGGCCCGCGTGCTAATGGGGCTGAAACCCCCACCGCACTTCAATGCAAGTTTTCGCCAAACATCTAGTCTGCTCTACGCATTGCGCAGGTTTTCAATGTATGGCGATTGGCGGCTATACACTAAAATCGCGGCGCTTGGTTCAGAGCGGACTTTTTGGATGTTTGGCAAGAACCTAAGTTCTTGCACAAACATCCAAAAAGTCCGTGGATAGAGAGGAATCTAAATTCCTCTCTATCCCACGTATTCTGCCTGAATTAAGAGCAGATGATAGCGTATATCAAGTCAACAACAGCATTGATGATATGCGGACCGGGGTCCTCCCCGAATCCTACATATCTTCAAAAGTATTATTTTGATTGTATTCCACATTCAAGACGCAATACGTCTCACAACTAGCGCCAACAAACTAGACAAAAAAACATACCTATCTATTTTTTGGATGCGTTTTTAAAAAACGCTCCTGCGATTTCTCAACGCGGGGTTTGACTATTTTTAGAACCTAAGGTTTGGATACCAGGATTGGATTTCCTACGAATGCAATCGATTCTCGCCAAAAGTAGCCATTTTTGGCGAGAATCTATAGCATTCTTAAGTTCTAGGATCTGGAATCCAAACCTTAGGTCCTAAAAATTGTTAAGCCTCGCGTTGAGAAATCACAGGAGTATTTTTTGCTAAAAACGCATCCAAAAAAAAGATATAATTTTTTTTTCATTGGCGGCGCTAGTTGTGATACGTAAGTCTGTATCTACTTGCGAAGGCTTCTAATTGGCTCTCTGTTTCTAAACTTTGTATTTATAATGTGTTTTTAAAGCTGTTAACCTTCCAAAAATAAATAAATTAGTCTAATCAAAACTCTTTCCTCTTTTCAGCACCGAAACTGATGATCCCATCGCCGGACTACGTGACCCAGGGGGTCATGGGGAGTCCACAGGACGGCCTACGGACCCCTACGGGCAGCCAGATCCTACAGAACCCTCTCCTCAACCTCAACAACACCGGCCGAACCAACTTCACCAACAAACAGCTCACAGAGCTCGAGAAAGAGTTCCACTTCAACAAATACCTCACGCGCGCGAGAAGGATAGAGATAGCATCCGCTCTGCAACTGAACGAGACGCAGGTCAAGATATGGTTTCAAAACCGACGGATGAAGCAGAAGAAACGCATCAAGGAAGGCCTGATCATACCTCCGGACGCCGTCGCCGCGCCGGCGTCGACGCAAAGCGATGTGGTTGGCTCAAGTGAGAATAGTAGAGAGTCGAGTTAAGGAAAGAGACTATAGAGTTTTGTTTTGGGTTTTTTAAATAGATGGTTGCAGATTTCCTTAAGGCGGTTACTGGCTTAATTTGTTAACCTAGTGCGGACTGAAGGTTTTAGAAGTCATTGGTGGAAAGTGAAAACTTGCCTAATTTATGGGTCAAAGAAAGTCTGGAAAGCACAAATTTTTTTTTTTTTTTTTTTAAATTTTGTAGCTAAAGTTTGCTTAGCGCTTTTTGTTTCATGGCAATAAAATAGTATTATTTTCATTCTAAACAACAGAACAACAATAAAGCTGATTTGTTTTTCTGGTCGACCAACCAGTGTCCAAAAATCTAAAAGTTCGAGCAAATCCCTTAGTAAACTGAAATAATGTTGTTTTGTTGTTTAGAATAATGAAAACAATATAACTAAAATTCCTCAGTTTAGCTACAAAATTGAAAAACTGTGAAAATTAAGAATTTCGTAAGACAGCTCGATAGGACACGCTAAAGAAATACACTCATCCGTTTGGACTTCAAATCTTATTGTAAGGAAGTGTGAAGGTTGATGTGCTGTCTGTACATAACCGGCTATGTTGTACAAATACAAAATACCTAATTAGATAGGTACTTACTGAAAGTTAAGATGAAATACGTCTCACAACTAGCGCCGCCAATGAAAAAAAATCATATCTTTTTTTTTATGCGTTTTAAAAAAAAACAAATGGAATCCAAACCTTAGGTCCTCAAAATAGTTAAGCTTCGCGTTGAGAAATCGCAGGAGCGTTTTTTGCTAAAAACGTATCCAATAAAAAGATGATTTTTTTTCCATTGGCGGCGCTAGTTGTGAGACGTATTGACGTATTGCGTCTTAAGACTGCGAGATGAAACTTTTCGGTCTCGTCAGGCACCTATTGAAAGGTAAACAATTTAAAAATAGTTTCAGGCTTGCGCGGGACTTCTTTCAATTTTGTATTTGGTTTTGTCTGTAACATAAATAATAAAATTATCCTTCGTCAGTCGGTCGCTAATGTACATTTTAGCTGATGGCTCACTTAAATTACTTAACTTATTTAGTCAGTAGGTCGGATTTGTGAATACGTTGTACATTTTTAGATTGTAACATTTGAGATTTTTTAACATTACTTTAGATCTTTTTGGTACGATTTTTGGGGTCGAAATTGTTTTTTTTATAATGTAGTTCAGTAGCTAACGATTTATTTTTATATATTTTTTTATGGATGATACTTTTATTAGAGTAGTTTCGTCAGACAATGATCATCATGCAGTGAAAATAATGATTAATAGTAAGAAGCTTGTTTAGTTTTGAAATTAACCCCTATTGCGGTTGAATAAGTATCATAACTTTACTATTTTACTTTGAAGGGTATAGGATCAAAAAGTCATCGTGGGGCGAGAATGCTATTAATTTATGTTTGTATGTATGTTTAAACCAAAGCTCAATAGTTTAATACCTACTCAGATTGCTCTGTGCAGTAAGGAGATTATCGTATTTATTCATAGATTTATTATAACTTGAATCAAGAACTTTACATTGCCTTTCTTAGTTCACTATTATCGTTGGAAATCCCGGTTTTGTCCTTCTACTGGCTGGGATACCATCGACACGCCATTGCGTTACAGGCTTTAGCCCTTATGAAACATGCTGCGAGAGTCATTCAGACAGTGAACTATAAAGAGGCAATGTGATACAGCTAGCAATTAGTTGTAGAGTGAAGTTGAATGTGCGTGTACATTTTGTTAAATGTAAGTCTAGTAACGTTGAGGTATACCTACTTATCAATAAATTAACTATTCTATTTTCACTGCGTTGTTTCATTACCCGATGGTATGTGTGCTTATTCTGTAAAAAAAACGCACAGTTGCTAGTCCTCACTGGTTCCTCACAGTCCAACTGGTTGATTTCCGGGAAAATGTATATAAAAATCTTTTTTTCGACAAATAATACGAATTGATTGATTTTGTTTTGCAGAACGATGAATTTGTCCTATCACATCAGTGGGACATTATAGCGTGATTATTTTATTGGTAACGCAGGCGTCTTATGAGCAAGTAGCTTAAGTATGACGTGAAAGTAAATATGAACTTCGAAAATAAAATTAATTAACCCAATTTATTGATCATTCGTATAAAAATAATGACATTATTCTTAAATCATCCACCGCTACATTATTTATTTATCGTATAACCCTCTTAAATATCACTTGATTATTCAGTGTTATACATATTTAATACGATTATTATAAGCACCATATTATACTTATTTTAACGCTTAATAAGACATAATAATAGAATTAATTATACTGTAGAAGAATGGCACGATAAGAAAAACTACTAATAAAATTGAGATATTGGAATGTGAATTTTACAAGGAATGTATTGCATAGGTCAACTTACAAGTAAAATATACCCTCTGTCTTCACAGATTTGAGACTTCGACTAACCCATGATTCCTCAAAGACTGAAGATTTGTTTTTGAAAGAAGAAAACGTATTGTATTTCGTAAACGGTTAAACTTACTTTTATTATGTCAGTGTAGCCGACTAGTTTCGGTTCTCATTCGGAGACCTTAATCATGGAACCATGGTCAATCATGGTTTAACCGTTTACGAAATACAAAATGTGCAGTGCTTACGAAAGTTTAAGTGTAAGAAAACGTATGTTTTTCGGTGAGCTTTCAACTGATTGCCCATGCAGGTAGGTGGCTACTAAGAACATAATTATCTGTCTTTTAAAAACTGGACTAAGCTTCATACAAATCCCATACCTACTGCCGGATTAAGGCGCCGTGCATAGTAAATAGCACGCGCGCAAAGAAAAATGCACAAAATCGATTCCTGTATCAAATACACTAAACAAATCGAAAATGTTCACATATCAAACACTAGAATTAGGTGAGAGCTATCAACAGCCAGTTTCGTGTTGACATTTGTTTAGTGTATTTGATACAGGAATCGATTTTGTGCATTTTTCTTTTTAAGGCCTTTGCATCTACGTAATATGATTTATACAGCGTCCAGTGGCACCTTCACTCACACTAGATGGGTGAAGAGGCCACTCGGCGCTGCCGTGCCTGGGACATTGTTTTAGATGGAGTAGGCTTGTCCAGCACCTATACTATACCATCCCGACAGCTTAGTCGACCTAGCCCGCAGGAAAGACAGGTCAATACGTGTGGAGCCAATTTTTCTTTGCGCGCGGGCTAATTCTTTAGCACCGCGCCTTATGGATACTTTATACTACTAGGGTCAGTCGGTCAACTTAAGTACCGTTCAGAACTAAAACTTAAAAGCTAGCCTCAAGATTATTTGGTGTTTATATAAGCTACGGCTGTCTAAAATAAGAGCAATATTGACAGCGCGACAATATAAAACTATTTGATACTCAAATAAGTTGTCGTATCGTAGTGACAAAGCTAAGTCAAGCTTCGAACTCGATCTTTCGATGTTTTTATACAGCATCCAGTGGCACTTACACTCACACTAGATTGTTAAAAAGACCACTCGAAAGCTGCAGTGCTTGAAACAATAAAATCGTAGATGGAGAATATTTCATAAGTTACAACGAAGCTCGTTTTTCGACGTTTGCTCGCGCTTATAAAAAAAATAGTGACGAGGATACGGCTAGTCAGTTTATGCTCAGAAGAACGCTTGCATCGCCAGTCAGTATTCAGTACCAGCCATTTGCAAAAAAAAAAACTATTTCCCTCTCTAGCCTACGTAAATAACTATGTTATGTTTTTCGGTCGCCTTCAGGCTAAACCCCTACTAAGGCACCCTTCACACTGACGCATGTCGTTGCTCTGTGCGGCAGTGCGACTTTTAGGTGGGAAGGATTTGTAAGCGTGGCGCACTTACGCGCGACAATGCGGCAAAATGTTTGCTTCTACGCTCGGTTTCATACAGGTCCTTGCTATGCTAAGGTGCCGCACACACCGCCCGGAGTTCTGCGTTCCGCGATCAGAGTTCTTTCTAATGTTAGGGGATTGCTTGTAACGCACCGAACTAAATCCCATAGAATCCGCATTACGTATAAAATCACAATAAAAACTTGTCCCCACAGAAACAAATGATATCAGCAATAGAACAATACGAAACATCATTTCGACCATACGTCTAATATTCGAAGGTCAACCTTATTGCATTAGTGTACAGTTTTACTTTAATTGCATAGACTACGAGCAAATAAGCTCCCAAAGGCAGTTTGGGCATCTATTTTTCCAGACACATTTCAGAGTTCTATGTTGTATCTAGTTTTATCCTTGATCGAAGTTGTAACCACACTGAAGCGGTCAAAACGCGGAGTTCTCGTGAAGCAAATGTGAGAACTCTGAACTCTTTTGACTTACGGCGTTGGCTAGCAACGGGTAGTTGACTCATGTTCATAACACGCTAAATAATGTAACAAATCGTGTCTTCTTGAAGTGTCATGAAATCAACAATTCGTTGCTAGGTAACGCTACACTCATCTGTCAAAGCAAAGAAGAAGGAAACTCGGAACTCTGGGGCAGTGTGTCCGGCGCCTTTTAGTCGATGGCGGCGGCATGCGTCAAAATGTGAAGGGTTCCTAAAGCCGCGTTTTCACGCTTTTCCATTTTGGCGAGCTTGTCTCTGGCTCGGATGGACTCGACCAATCAGAAGCGTCTATTTTCTTTGATGGCTCATTTGGTTTTATTTACTTTGAGTGTGAAAACGCGGCTTAAGGGTAGACGATAGCAACGTGGAGGGAAATTCAAAATTTTCACAGATTTTTAAATTTTGTAGCTAAACTGAGCTATTTTTGTTCAGCTATTTTTCGTTCGCGACAATAACAGAGTATTCTTTTCATTATTGTAAACAAAAGAACAACAATAATTCAGCCGATTCTGTGTTCTGGTCTACGACATGTTTTTTGGGCAGTGCCACTGCTTCGTAGACCAGAACACAGAATCGGCTGAATTATTGTTGTTCTTTGGTTTACAATAATGAAAAGAATACTCTGTTATTGCCGCGAACGAAAAATCGCTGAACAAAAATAGTTCAGTTTAGCTACAAAATGTAAAAGTCTGTGAAAATTTTGAATTTCCCGCCACCTTGCTATCATCCCACCTTAAGTACAGTCAAGCTATTCGCCTCCACCCTCGACCACATTCTCGCCATCGACGATTTCGAAGGTAAAGTTGTTGTCTTGCAGATGTTTCAAGAGATCCGTTTTCCGGAATGCCGCTCCGGTAGTTAGGACGCCGCCCCTGAAAGTGATTCGGAGCTTTAACACCTTCGTCTTAAGGTCGAGTGTAGCTTTCAGCGTGCAGAATAAAGAATCATTTATTTCTCTGAAATTTTACACAGGTAGTGCAGGGTCAGATTTGAAGTACAACCCACTTATAATCCGCGCGCGTAGAGAATGGCATGCGACCTTTTGGAACTTTTGGAGTAAGCAAACACGCGTCGACGTAAGGTACCTTGTCAAAGTAAAATAAAGTATATTTTCGATTGACTTTGACAAGGTTCCATCCCATACTCATCGCGCTCGAATTCGGAACCCAAAGTATTTTTTTCGAAAGTCCGTTATTGGCTTAATCTTATCTTTAGACAATATTGAGAAACTAATTTCACGCGACGGTCTGCATACTGTTGGCGGTCATAGGAACATTTTAGCGCATAAAAACAAAACTACTGGACCAAAATAAAAAAATATTTAAATTAGTTTCTCAATATTTTCTAAAGATAAGATTAAGCCAATAACGGACTTTCGAACAAAAAACTTTGGGTTCCGAATTATACAAGTAGAGTTATTAGACGTCCAAGGCAAAGGAACTTAGTATTAGTTTCAGTATGCTTAGCATGGTCGTTTTGACACTCTCTCGAACTCGAGTGACAGACGTGCCATGTCTATTGTGCGAGCATGGCAGGCGGGATTCGCGATGGCAATAGATTAGGGTCATGTCTAGCAGAAAGTAGATATTGCAATTTTTAATAAAAATGTTGTATTTTTGTCTCCATCGCCATTTTGGCGTAGAGCCAACTCGAGCCCGACCGACAAGTTGACAGTTTTGCATAGAGAAGGGCCTATCTCGGGCTTACCATGCTGCACGTACAGGTGTCACAAGACAAGCAGTCGCGAAGCACGTGTTAAAAGGCGCGTGAAATTAAAAATCGCTACACAAACTTAAAAACACATAAACGTAACGCACAGCTATGAAAATAACGTTTGAAAAACCGACAAGCAAAAAGGTACAGTAGCATGAATGTCAAAACGAAACTGGCTGAGTAAGATAGCTCTCGCCTAATTCTAGTGTTCAATGTGTTTTTTGTCGATTCGTTTAGTGTAGGTATCTGATACAGGAATCGATTTTTTGTACATTTTTTCTTTGCGCGTGGGCTTATTAACAATGCACGGCGCCGTAGTAGGAACAAAGCGCCGCCAATGAAAAAAAAATACATCTTCTTTTCGTGCCTTTTTTGCTAAAAACTCTTCAGTAAGTTCTCAACGCGAGGCTTAACTATTTTTAGGACCTAAGGTTTAGATTCCAGATCCTAGAACCTACTAATGAAATCCTTTATCGCCAAAAGTGGCCACTGGCCATTGGCGGCGCTAGTTGTGTCTACTACTGGGTCTTAAGGTTTGACGATAGCAACGTGGCGGGGAAAATTTTCACAGTTTTTTTACATTTTGTAGCTAAACTAAGCTATTTTTGTTCAGCGATTTTTCGTTCGTGTCCATGAGCAAGTCCTGGAAAGAGTAGGGGAGAGGAGAACGTTGATGAAGACAATAGAATGCAGAAGAGGAAAGATGCTAGGCCACTTGCTACGTCACGACAAATTCATAACCAACATAATAGAAGGAAAGATAGAAGGAAAGAGAGGTAGAGGAAGGAACTGGCCTGTGATCGGAGTGCATGGGGAGTGCCGCACCGACAAGAGGATAACTCTTAAATATAATGATGATGATTTTTCGTTCGCGGCAATAACATAGTATTCTTTTCATTATTTTAAACAACAGGACAACAATAATTCAGCCGATTATGTGTTCTGGTCGTCAACAAGTTTTTGGGCAGTGCCACTGCTTCGTAGACCAGAACACATAATCGGCTGAATTATTGAAGTTTTGTTCTTTACAATAATGAAAAGTATATAATACGTGCGGGATGAGAATGGGATGCGACCTTTTCGAACTGAGACGCGCGCGGTAAGCAAACTCGCGTCGATGTAACCATGTCAAAGTAAAATACAGTATATTTTCGATTGACTTCGACAAGGTACCATCCCATTCTCATCGCGCGCGGACTATACTATGTTATTGCCGCGAAAGAAAAATCGCTGAACAAAAATAGCCCAGTTTAGCTACAAAATGTAAAAAACTGTGGAATTTTTGTATTTCCCGCCACGTTGCTATCGTCCAACCTTAATGAAAGGTGACTCACCCGCTGGGCATCTTGTAGTCTTCACGCAGCACTGTGACGGCGCAATACATGAGTGCGGTAACCGTCGCACCGTAGCCAGGGTTCACGCCGCGAACCTGAGGGGTAGGCAGAGTTAAAGGCCCTGATTTAAATCACGCTATAATCTGCGCACTGGGAATCGAACCGGGTACCTTTTTTTTTTTTTCTTAGAATATTAACAAAACATAGATGCTTGACACCCCTAAACCGCATGGTTTGTATGGGTGTTGCACATTCCACCTTAACGTCTATAGATAAACTTAGCTTACAATAGTAAAATATTGCTTCAGAGTCCACTGTTCTACCCACTAGACCACCACCGTTACGTACATTTGTGAATTTGTAGTAGCAATACCACTCGCTAACAGTGAAGGAAAACATCGTGAGGAAACCCGCGGCTCAGTTGGCTCCACACGTATTGACCTGTCTTTCCTGTGGGCTTGGTCGACTAAGCTGTCAGGATGGTATAGGTGCTGGGCAAGCCTACTCCATCTAAAACAATATCCCAGGCACTGCAGCGCCGAGTGGTCTCTTCACCCATCTAGTGTGAGTGAAGGTGCCACTGGACGCTGTATAAATCATCTCATTACGTAGATGCAAAGGCCTTAGTTTATAATCTGCGGTAAAACCAAAGTAAAAAAATAACACATTTATTAAAGAACCAAAGCACACAGTTTATAATTAAATATTATAATATTAGGAGAGAGAAACTTACTTCCTAGGGGTACTTATTAGCTACATTTTACTATTTTTTGTTCTATACTTGTTATGTTGACCCTACATGTGTTGTACATTTTTGAAAATCCTTTTAATATCCTTTAATTTGATACCCATGACGACGGAATCCGATAATTTTCATTTTTGGGTCTACCACTTTAGGGCGAACCACAGCCGCTATCTTGAATTTTTCGAAAATGTAACTATCCTATGTCACCTGGGTGATTGAGACTAATCTAGCGACACCTCGTTTGTTGAAATCGAACGAGTAGTTTAGGCTCTGCGAGGGCTGTTCCATCACACAAACATACATGCTTCTAAAATCATAACCCTCCTTTTTGCTTCGCGTAGTCGGGTAGAGAAGAACCAACCTTAGCGGTGACTCGTCTCTCTGGTAGCGGTATGGGCGGGTCGATCAGGTTGGTACCTTCGGGCCAGCCCTCGCCCACCAGTTCCACTTCGAACTTCGTGCTGTTCATCACTTCTTCCTTAGGGCCGCTGTGAGACACCATGCCTGGGTGACAAACAAACACACAGCTACTTGTATTGGAAACTACAAGGTGTTACAAGAGATTCTAACTCTTTTTACAGTGTTATAGCACCCGGTGATACCCGGGAACACATCCAAAAATTTGTTTTTGCGCTATTACATTCCGTTGTTATCTTCTAAATGAGATTTCTAACAACTTTTCGAATAGCTGGATACTTTTTATTTATTGAACGTTTCTTATTCTTAAAAAGTGTGCATTTGTACCATTTCAGCGCTGCCTGCGCGGCGCGCTTTCGTGTCCCTCCACTCTTTACCACCTTTCCAGCCTCTTCTGCTCATATTCTATCCTCCATTGGGCAAATTTTAATTTTTTTTTTCGTATGACAAAATAAAATTGTGATTTCCCCACAGTCGTAGAACAAAACTTGTTGGAAATCTCACTTAGAAGTTGACGTGTTTCAGGAATAAAAAGCTATTAAAAAAAAAACCGGCCAAGTGCGAGTCGGACTCGCGCACGAAGGGTTCCGTACCATTATCTATAAGAACGGCAAAAAAAACACGTTTTTTGTATGGGAGCCCCCTTAAATATTTATTTTATTCCGTTTTTTAGTATTTATTTTTATAGCGGCAAAAGAAATACATGATCTGTGAAAACAACCGTCTAACTGTCACGGTTCATGAGACATGTCCTGGTGACAGATGGACGGACGGACGGACAGCGGAGTCTTAGTAATAGGTTACCCTTTGGGCACGGAACCTTATATTGAAATAGAAATAGAAAAAGTTTTATTTACGTGCCGCACACAACACACAGATAATAAAATTAGCATAGGTACCTACAGAAGGCAATGGCCGTAAAAAGATTGTGGCTCAGCATAATGCTACGGTTGCCCGTAGCGCTGTTATTCTGCCACAACCTCCCCCAATTTTCAAGTAAAACTAAAACTATAATTAAAACTAAAACTAAGACTAAGCCTAAGGCTAAGGCTAAGGCCGTCCTGCACCACCTCTCAAATGCCAACTCAAGTCGCCATTTAAATCGACTTTTGTATGAATGGTATTGCGTTTTTTGTGAATGATAGTGTAAAGTGTACTTACCCATGGTGAAGAGCCTCGGGAACATGAGGAGCAGTTTCCTGGTGAACGAGTTGGTGACCATGCACGAAATGATGACGGCGTTGAAGATCAGCAGCAGGGCGGCGAACAGCGAGGGCATCTTTAGCTGTAACACACACAGATAAGTGGTTTAGTACAGAACCACCATTTATTTTTACCTGCAGAGATGTTCCAACAGTTATGTCGGTTGTATAGTCGGCCACAAGCTAGGATACCCCTTTTTGTTCGATTAGGGCCCTTATAACGCATTTAGACCTGCCATGGGGTATTTGTTTCTTTTTTGTCATCGTGTTTCCGTGGCTATTAATAAACGTCTTTCTATCTTCTTTTGTCTATCATTTAGGAGGATAGGGATTGATGATTATACCCCGTTATCTAATGCTCAGTTTGGGAGCAAGTGATGGGGCAGTTGCGATAATCAATGGCTGGAATGAAGGTCTAGAGAATTCACAAAATAAGAATTTTATTTTGACAAACAACCCTCTAAAGATAAATATGAATCGACTAATAATGTGAAGCAACATCACATCGCCCCCAAACTGAGCATTAGATAACGGGGTGTATTGATGACTTAAGGTGATCTCACATGATCTCACATGAGAATCCCTAGGCTTAACTATTTAGAACCTTAGGCCTAGATTCCAGATACTAAAACCTTCTAATAAATCCCGCACAAGTCAAAAGTTGTGTGTGTTCAAAATGTAAATCTTATACATAGAGCAATTAAAACTTTTCATTTCATTTTTTTTTATTCGTTTTCTTGTGCGGGATTTATTCGTAGGGATTTTCTTTGGCGGCGCTAGAGTGCCTTGACCACCACCTTAAAATTATTAGGACTAGGCGTCTTCTCAGCGATACCTAGGATTTCCGACGGGCCTGCGCCTTACATTGATATTAATAAAAGTATTACCAAGGTAAAGTTGTATTACTTACATAGGCCTTGAACTGCACTGGCCTCAGCCGGTGGTGCTCGTACTGGTAACGCTGAGTGCGGTAGACTATGGACGCATCGGCGCCCGGGAACGGGACGCACCAGCCGCCCGCGTGACGGTGTATGGTGCCTCTGTCGAGGGAACAGCGACTTAGACACGTCAATGTAAGGCACATAATGCAGTGCGGTAGACTATGGACGCATCGGCGCCCGGGAACGGGACGCACCAGCCGCCCGCGTGACGGTGTATGGTGCCTCTGTCGAGGGAACAGCGACTTAGACACGTCAATGTAAGGCACATAATGCAGTGAAGGTGGATGGTGCCTATGTCGAGGGAACAGCGACTTACACCCGTATTCCAAGACGTTCCTCAACTCAAAACTCAACCTCGACTAAGGAAAACGGTATTACAAAACGTCATAAATTCCCTCCACTCGAGCGAGTTTCTCATTCGAGTGGAGGGATGAACTGTCAGATTTTTACTTCACTTGAGGAAATTCTCAATCGAGTCGAGTATTGAACTGTCAAAAGCTAAGGTACCTCGGGACCTACCTTGAGGCCTCCTTGAGAGAGCAAATCAGTGTTTTGCGTAGTATTTCAAATTTTTTTATTTAGGTATTAATTTAATTTTGAGAAGGAAATGGATTCCGAAGATTTCATATCGGTCACATCGCTATTGCCATAATTGAAAAAACCAATTTCGTCACTCATTCGAGTCGAAATAACGACTTGTAATACCACCTCGACGGAGTCACTCGGCTATCTCCTCCACTGAGTATTGAGTCGAGGGCTGAGTCGAGGAACGACTTGGAATACGGGTGTTAGACACGTCAATGTAAGGCACATAATGCAGTGCGGTAGACTATGGACGCATCGGCGCCCGGGAACGGGACGCACCAGCCGCCCGCGTGACGGTGTATGGTGCCTCTGTCAGCGAAAAATAACAACGACTTGTAGGCGTGAAGGTAAGATAACTGTTATACGGGATATCATAGCTGAAAAGTGTTATTGAGCTATTACAGAAAGATGCAATCATACTTGAGAAGATTGAAGTCATCAATACTAAATTGCATTGTACGGGGCCAATTACACTCATATAGATATGACTTGTGTGAGAGTTTATCAACTTTATAAATGGGTCTTAATAACGCTTATTACATATCTTAAACTAAATATTCAACTACAGAGTAATTTTTAAACAGCTTTATTCCTGAAACACAGCCACTTCTAAATGTGATTGCCTACGACTTTTCGAATAGGTCGATACTTTTTAATCTATAAATATTTTTTTTAAGATTACACTTGTGCCATTACAGCGCTGCCTGCGCGGCGCGCATTCGTGCCACGTTTCCAGCCTCAGCTGCTCCTATTTGTTACTGCGAGTCTCTTTTACCAAAGTCGTAGAATAGAAGTTGTTGGAAATCACATTTAATAGTTAACGTGTTTCAGGAATAAAGCTATTTAAAATTGTTCAACATACCTAGGCATAAGGACGGGCTTCATTCGTGGAATGCGCAGCGGAAAAACTTTCTCTCTCAGCGGTCGCAGTTCTTTCGCGTTTGCGAGGCTGAAACGGAAAGATGTTTGTGATTTACTTACTTACTTTAATCCTGTTATCCCTCAGGAGGGACATAGGGCTCAAATAAGTTTTCTCCACTTAGGACGATCTTGCGCAGTTGGTTATTTGTGACACAAGATAAAAAACTCCCTAGTAGACGTTCCATGCAGTACATCCCACTTCTGATACCCAAGATGGCGCTGTGATATTTAAAATAAAAAAGTAAGATGTAGCCTGTACAATAGTGCATGTCCCACTAGCTGGGCAAAGGCCTTCTCTCAGAGAGAGAGTTCGAGCTTAACATCGTGAGGAAACCTGAGCGTATGAGGCACTATACGGTATAATGCCTCATACACTCATGTTTCCTCAGCAAAATTGTTTAATTCTAAAACATCACCACGCGTGCTCAATGCCGGTTGGCGATTTTTGCGTTGAGGGTATAAATTATACGCAAAAATCGCCAACCCGCACTGAGCACGCGTGGTGATGTTTTAAAATTAAACAATTTTGCTATGTGTCGTTTTGTTCGATTGGCGCACTTACGCCGCGCCTATACTAGGCTGTGGCTGTCCACTGAGTTTAGGACCCCACAGTGGCTATACTAACCTGTGCACAAGCGACTCCCATGTGCCGTAGTGGACAGTGCCACCGAGGAAGGCCGCCATGCGATGTTCTGCCGGAACCACCGCGCTTATGTACGCCACACGCTAGGATACCCCTTTTTGTTCGATTGTTGACATCTCCGTGATATAACACTGACACACTTGACAACGAGGGATATGTGTGTCGTCTCATATCTGGCTCATGAGCAGTGATCGAATAATCGGATGCATATTTACCTAAAGTTATTTTTTGGCTCAGAAATTATGGAAGCGGCTTCTTAAAACATATTTTTTAAATATAAATCCCGGGATTTCAGAAAATTCGGGAATGAAAAACTAATCGCATACGTAGCATGGAGACGACTTATTTAGCGTGTAGTATTATGAATTAGATTATGAGAATAAAAAAACCCGGGACTCTGGTATTACATAATTATTTATATGTGTCTTTGTTTAAAGTTTATTTTAGCCTCCGATGCAAGTATGTATGTGTGTGTATGTAGGGTGTAACGATTCGTCGATTCCGGAATCCCGGGATTTTTTCGATACAAAAGTGCATTCCATAACAGCCAACACCTCAACTTTAGGTAAATATGCATCCGATTATTCGATCACTGCTCATGAGTTACCCAAGGCTAACCTGTGCACAAGCGACTCCCATGTGCCGTAGTGGACAGTGCCACCGAGGAAGGCCGCCATGCGATGTTCGGCCGGAACCTCCGCGCTTATGTACGACTCCACTGAGTTTAGGACGCCTGGGAACAAGCATTCTGTGTTTTAGTAGCTTTACGGAGCTTTATTATTCACTAGCTTTTGCCCGCGACTTCGTCCGCGTCGACTACAGAAAAAGATAAGTGCTTTACTTTGCTTCTAAATGTAAAAGCGTGATAATATGTAGCCTATGTGTTATTCTAATGTCTAAGCTATCTTTATTCTAAATCTGATCCAAATCCGTTCAGCCGTTTCAGCGTGAAAGAGTAACAAACACACTCACTCACTCACAAACTTTCGCGTTTATAATATAAGTGGGAAGTGTGATGGGGTAAGGCCCGTAAGATCAATCACAGTTTATACCAAAAAGACTACTTTAATCCCTATCTGTCGATTAATTTTCATACAAAATGCGAGGTTTAATCTATGGATTGAGTTTAAACTGTGATTGATCTTACGGCACTAAGGCCCAGTTTCTGAATTGAGAATTTTACTAAGAAAATACTTAACTATCGTTCTGTCACGCTCTTTTGTGAGAAATCTGCAGAGACTGGGCGATACTTGATACTTACCCATTTGCTTAACGAAAATCTCAATTCAGAAACCGGCAGTAAGTGGGATAAATAATGAGAATACCACCAAAGTTCCTCTGCAGATAGACGACGCCCATATCGTTGGGTACACTGTCAAAGCCGCACGCGCTGATGATGTAGACACCCGCCTCGCGCGCCTTCTTGTTGTACCGCCACTGGACCGTCTCGATGAACTGGGGACAGTGGGGACAGAAATAGGGTTTTAGTTTTGTGTTTAGTAAAAGGCGTAAGGTTTCGAATATCATTCGGTGACCTTAATGCCCAGTAGGACCCACAACTAGCGCCGCCAATGAAAAAAAAATCATATCTTCTTTTTGGATGCCTACGAATGCAATTGCATTCTTTAAGTTGTAGGATCTGGAATCCAAACTTTAGGTTCTAAAAATTGTTAAGCCTCGCGTTGAGAAATCGCAAGAAAAGTTTCTAGCAAAAAATGCATTCAAAAAGAAGATAAGATTTTTTTTCATTGGCGGCGCTGTGAATTCGTCCTATTGTGATCTATTAGGTTTTACAACCAAACAGCAAATGCTGAGCGCAGTCCGTTTGCCAGGTTACTTATTCTAACTAAAACTATACACAGTGCTGGATTTACCAATAGGCTGAGTAGGCTGAAGCCTAAGGCGGCAGATTTTAGGGGCGGCAGATTTGGGGCATCTTTTGAGATCTTACAAAAAAGAAGCTCTGCTTGGCGCCTCCTGCCTCCTTTTTGGCGCCGCTTGCCACGTTTTGGTCCCTTTTGAGGTGTTTAAACTACTCAGCTTTTCTTGAAGCTCAAAGAGGTGACTAGAGTAGTTAGGAATTGGTCGAATTGGTCGGTCGATAGAGGCGGCAAAATTGAAAAGCATACTGGCGGCAAATGTGTGAATCCGCCACTGACTATACATATAACTACTTTAAAAATCAACTACTAATAAAATTACATAATGTTCAAATATTTGACCCTATGATGTAACATTATACCAAACTAAGGCCTTTGCATCTACGTAATGAGATGATTTATACAGCGTCCAGTGGCACTTTCACTCACACTAGATGGGTGAAGAGACCACTCGGCGCTGCATTGCCTGGGACATTATACCTAACTTGGCAATAAATGATTTTTCACTTCACTTTCACTTTCACTTAATCATGAACATAAATACAAGTAAGTAGAGATGATAATGAATGACAGTACTGACCTGTGGCTCACCGCTCACATCCACATGATGCGTCTTGGTCTCGATGCAAGCCTGGATGACAGGCTCTCCGTAGAGACGGTACGGGCCGCAGCAGTTGGCAATAACCTTGGCCTGAGCGGTCATGGCCTTCATAGACTCTTCATCCTTCACGTCAGCAATCACCACACGGATGTGAGAGAGGTTTTCGCCTGGGAATTTTGGTCATAAAAAAGGATACAACAAAAAATCTAATAAAAGTCTATGAATGACTAATTGTAGATAAGGAGAAACAAAAAAAAATGTTGGTATTACAGATTAGTTTCTGTGATTTAAATTACCAATTGGATGCTAATTACATTTGACTTTTAGATTATCAGACATTAGAAACTAACAAAATAACCAGCATTTTAGTCGCGAGTAGATTTGGCTGCCTGCTAACTTCATTATGAATTCTAAAAATTAAAGCATAATTACAAAATGGCTTAGTAGTTAAAGGTATAGAAAGAATTATATTTTTAACTAACCCAGCTTTGCATTGCCTCTGTCCCCAACACTCCCAACCAAGAATAATTGATTAATTGTTCTTCTCTGCAGCACACTGTATATTTCCCAGTTAGAATCTTACAAGAAGTGACAAACTGTCTGTGTCAGTATTATACTTTCCTTTTCTTTTACAAGAAAGTAACCAAATCATTATTGCATGAGGGTATTTCGAAAAAGCGTATCTTACCGGTCTTATTCCCAACGGCGACAAGCAGCTCCTCCAGCTTGGTCTGCGAGCGCCCGGCAACACCCCACGTCAAGGGGAACTGCCGGCTTATCTTCACCGTCTCTTCAACAGCCTTCCGTCCCGTGAACCCCGTCGCACCAAAGATTATTATGTCTAGACGAGACATCTGCGACAAATAGTAACGGGTCACTCTGATGAAGTGGCGCTTCAGCTTGCTCTTTCGGGAATTTGGCGAGTGAGGAGACATTGGAGGAAGCGATTGTTTTCTTTTAATTGCGGGTAGGTCGAAAAAAAATATTTTATGGTTCTGTTTTGGTGGGATTTTATGTTTTACAAGATTGCTTGAAAGGGGATGTAAGAAGGGGAACTCCAACAACAAAATGTGTAAACTTGATGATGATGTCGTCCTGTTAATCCTGTTATCCGATATCACGCATAATAGGGCTAACGCGAACTTACCACAGCCAAATCAAATTACGCCGGTAGCTGGAGAAAACTTTGAAAAAGTAACCAGAATGGCTGCTAGTGAGAACCCCGAAACGGGAATGCTAAAAGTATTTAGCAGTACATAAACCAAGGAAATCTGCATGTTATCTGCATTACCTACTGATTAAAAACAACATCGTGAAGGTCACGCAAACAAATACCGGTAGAACGGTGTTTTACTGAAAGAAGTAACTTACGATAAGCAGCAGCTAGATCAGATTTTCGTCGGTAATAATGTTCTAGTTATTAACAACCAAAAAACAAAGCAGCCTGCAGCACACAGCGATCACCAGATTGCGATCGACCAACACAGCAAAAACACAGCTATTTATTTCTTACGGGTGCAAAAAAGAAAAAACGAAGACCAAAATGACAGTGTTGACAGTTTTTTTTTTCATCCTTAACTATGTTGCTGTAACAAAAAATAATGATCATAGATAGACATTTTTCTCATACGCTGTGATGCAACAGTCAAAGGTGACCTTGATCGGACCAACTTCTGTGTCTGACACTTTATTTAAAAAAAAACTCATAGCTGCTCACAGATTACAACAAAGAAAGAACAGCTGCTTGCGTGAATAAAATTCCAAATAACCTGCAATTTTTGCTAAAAGCCGAATTAAATCCAAAAATGGAGCTGAATGAAAGAATCCTTCACTACCTGGACAAAAGTGGCACAGCAGACACCTTAAAACTTGCAAGTGAATTCAATGAAGACCACCAGAAAATCGTCGGGGCGGTGAAGAGTTTGGAGGCCCTCGAAATGGTGGTTTCGGAAGCAGTAAAGAGCACTAAATGGGACCTGACAGAAGAAGGCCAGTTGGTAGCTGACAATGGAAGCCACGAAGCTGTATTATACAGAAGTATACCGGACGCTGGCATGCCCCAGGCTGAAGTTATGAAGGTAAGTTTCATACCTATTTTGATAAGCTATTTGCATCGATAACGGTGATAATTTCATCATTATTGAATGCAACCTGAGTAAAAGTTCGCCAAAAAACGCTGCCACCGAAAATGTTACCACCAGCAATGCCCCTTTGTTTGATTTTTTGTTTTGCTTTATGTTCCATTAATTTTTTTATGTAAAAAGTGTGGTGGGTGCCATTGTTGTGGCTGTTGCGAGTGGTCTGAGAGCAATGTGAATGTTTTCTTTGTTGTGAATTTGCCTGGTTACCTTGGCATTGGTACAGGGTATCATAATTTCTGTCTAGGGCTAATAATAATAAAGCCCTTTTATTCAGATTTTCGCATCCATAGATAAGACAGGGGAGGATACAGGTGTTGAAGACTTTGCTCTTTATTCTTTTGCTGAAATCTGTTGCTTTCATAATCTCCTTAGGTGACCAGTATCTTTTCCATCCATTGGCTATTCTTCGTTTTATTTCTTTGGTAGTTAGATCACTTTGAGTGCGAAACATGGGCACTCTCTAAGCAACACAGGGACATGCTAGAACACTGCCAAAGAGCCATGGAAAGGAGCATGCTGGGAATAAAGAGAATAGATAAGATAAGAAACACATACATAAGAAAAAGAACAGGAGTGACCGATATTCTCACAAAGATAGACCAAATGAAGTGGAGATGGACCGGTCATATGCTAAGTCCACACGATAAATGGAGCAAAATCGTAACGGAGTGGTACCCTAGAGACGGAAAACGAAACAGAGGTCGACAACGCAAAAGATGGGAGGACGAAGTTAAATTAACAGTAGGCTGTAACTGGAGAAGAATTGCTAGAGATAGAAAACAGTGGAAATCGTTAGAGGAGGCCTTTGCCAAGAGGCACACCGAACTCCGGGACATACTATAACAAAACACAAAAGAAACATAACGAAGAAACAAAGAAAGTTACATACAAAACGGAGTCTCGGGATATAAAGGCTATATTATTATTATTATGTTGGTACATCTTTTAGATCACGGGCCCATGAGGACCCGGTCCTTTGAGGCTTGCGTGGGGCCGCAGCCAACAGCACAGAGGCCTTTTAAATACCATTTAATCTAAATGTGATGGGTGTATCTGCCGGATCTTATCTCTGGATAAATACGAGAATCTACCCAGAGACAATCTCCATCAGATACAAGGACTATTGCAAAATAATATGGAGAAAAGAAAAATCTGGGCTATAGGAGTGTCAGGATAAATGGATTGGGGTGCCGGGTTATGGGTTGAGACCTATTGACGTCTGCCACGGAAAATGTCTCAAGGGGTTCATCATTGACAGACGTATGACTTGCCGCTCACTAAATGGGCCACCTAAATAAGCCGCTGCTTATGGGCCTAGCCCTGGACAGCAAGGCGGCAACATGGTTGTGAGCAGCTCAGGGTGTCGAGAGGTGTGCGCCGCTTTCTACCCAGTGACTGTAGTGTGGTAGCTACAGTCACAGTGCCAACTCGCGTCTTATGCATCTTTCACTTCCACCCTGCGAGCATATAGCTCTAACGCCCCACTCTGGACGGCCGGCTAAGGCAAGCCAGAGGTGAGAGTCCTGCGGCCCCTCTTGAAATCCACTTCGGCCAACCAGTAAAGGTAAGCTGAAGACGAGGGGCCTGATCGACTCTCCGAGGATCTCGGGTTCGTGGTGTCGCTAATTCACCAACAGCCCGCCACAAGCTGCCCTGCGAAGACTGACTGCGCCAATGTGACACCTACTGCTAGCTGTCACATTGGTGGGCGATGGGGTCGTCACATCCCTACGCCTTTATTATTATTATTATTATTTATTCAGATTTTGCTAAAACTTTGGTAATACATATTTTCAACTTAGGTATTTATATTTATAGTGTCTCGCAAATTGGCGTGCCTCTTGGCAAAGGCCTCCTCCAGGGCCCTTAGCCTGTAACACAATGGGCTTCCGGTTGACGGTTTTCATTACGATTTATTGATGCTGTCGGTCCTTTTAATGTTATTGTAGTACAGCAAAGAATATTAAGAGTCTAATCCTAGAGGATTAGTTCGCTGGTTGGAGGAGAACAACGAAAAAATCCCGGTTTTGTCCTTCTACCTCAGACGCCATTGAGACGCCATTGTGTTACAGGCTAAGGCCCCAGCTCTCTCCACTGTGCTCTATCCTCTGCTACTCTGGTCCAGTAAGGTCCCAAGTTTAGGCAGATATCGTCTTTCCATCTTGTTTTCGGAAGCCCCTCCCTTGTAGTGTCCTCTCTTGGTTACCATATGGTCAATTGTTTGCTCCATTTGTTTATTTTGCAGCGTAGCATACTTTAATTATATCGTATCTTTATTTTCAGACAGTCCCAAATGCAAAAGTCGGTTTCAGTAAAGCCATGTCGTCAGGTTGGATCCTCATGGACAAATCTGGTGGGGCTCCGTTAATTAAGAAAAAGGTCGACTCCATCACAGACACTGTTCAAGTGTATTTGAACGAAATCAAGAAGGGAATAGACAATTTACCCGACAACGTTAGAAATGACTACAAGAAACGGAAGTTGCTACAGGAGATAACGGTCAAGAGCTTCGTGCTGTCGAAGGGGCCACAGTTTGCGACAACTATCAAGAAGTTGGAGACCGATCTGACGAGCGACATGCTTTTGACCGGATCTTGGAAAAGTCTGCAGTTCAAGCCGTATAACTTTGATGCATTAGGTAAGTTTCCAATCCATCGAAAGTCCTTTATTTTGTATGTTTATTGAATGTGTCTCTGGTATAGGTGCCTGTCTTGAGAAAAGCCCCCTCTATTCCTAATATTCAGGAATAAAACCATACTATTTTGTTCTATAGGTAATCCGCGTGGGATGAGAATGGGATGCGACCTTTTGGAACTGTGACGCGCGCGGTAAGCAAACTCGCGTCGATGCAACCTCAAAACTTTTTTTCGACTGACTTTGACAAGGTTCCATTCCATTCTCATCCCGCGCGCATTATTCTTTTTTGCTCATCATGTGAATTTTCGTTTTTGTGTAATGTAGCAGACTAAGGCCCAGTTTCTGAATTGAGTTTACTAAGAAAATACTTAAGTATCGTCCTAATAAAAGTAAGTGAAACCGTTAAAGCGATATAAAAAAGTATCGTCCTGTCACGCTGTTTTGTGAGAAATCTGCAGACATACACACAAATTTGCTTAGTGAATTTCTCAATTCCGAAATCGGCAGTAAGTAACACACTCTTCAAATACTTCATCCAACTATCTTTGGCAATTTTCGAGCTTTAAAACTTTTTTTTCTTCTCCGGTTTCTAGCATTCTTTTCCACTATAGAAGCTTTGTCTAAACCCGCACTCAAACTCTCCATTGCAGGTGCCCCCCCAGATTCAGGCCACCTGCACCCGCTCCTAAAAGTACGGAGCGAGTTCCGCGAGATCTTCCTCGAGATGGGTTTCACCGAGATGCCAACCAACAACTACGTAGAGAGCTCATTCTGGAACTTCGACGCTCTCTTCCAACCGCAACAGCATCCGGCTCGCGATGCCCATGACACATTCTTCATGTCCTCACCGGCAGCCACCACGGAGTTCCCCATGGAGTACTTGGAGAGGGTCAAGAAAGTGCACAGCGAAGGCGGCTACGGTTCACAGGTTAGTGGTCGGTTTATTCAAGTTGTGTTTAGCTTTATAAAACTATGTTAAGGCGCTGGGCATAGTGAATTAGCCCGCGCGCAAAGAAAAATGCACAAAATCGATTCCTGTATCAAATACACAAAAAAAATCGAAAATGTTCACATATCAAACCCTAAAATTAGGTGAGACCTATCTAAAACAGCCATTTTTGTGTTGATATCCATAACAGATTGCAAGATATTTTGCTTGAAAAAAAATGCGCCGCCTATTTTTTTTCAAGAAAAATATCTTCAAAACGTTTATGAATGTCAACACGAAACTGGCTGTTTTAGATAGGTCTCACCTAATTCTAGGGTTTGATATGTGAAAATTTTTGATTTGTTTAGTGTATTTGATACGGGACTCGATTTTGTGCATTTTTATTGGCGCGCGGGCTATTTACTATGCACCGCGCCTTAACAAAACCTATACTACAAACTTTAAAATGTTTAAAATAGTAGCAATATTCGATTTATTCAATTCATCATCATCATCAGTTCCTTTAATCAGGGACATAGGGCTCTCATTCTATGGGGCTCTCAAAACAGTTTTCCAATCTGGCCGATTTAGCGCCTTCATCTCAAGCTCAGATATGCTCATTCCAAGACTGTTAGCCCCCTGTTGCACTGATCGACGCCAGGTAGGTTTTAGGGCGCCCTCTCTTTCGTGTTCCAGTTGGACACCAATTCAGTGCTATCTTGGAGGGGTGGTTTTCGGGTCTTCGCATAGTATGCCTATCCAACGCCACTTTCGCAACTTTATTTCTTCGTCTATTCTTAATCGGCTAGTCCTTCTCCACAGTTCTGTGTTGGTATATCTTTGGTCAGAATATTCTTAGAATTTGCCTCAAGCACTGATTGACAATTGATTTATTCAAATAGTAGAATAAAGGCTTTTTGAACGAGCAAGCGAAGTTCCCAGAGTCTACTTGAACAATCCGGCGTTTGTATGTAGGTATGTATGAATGTTCGTTCGATGTTAACTTGAGTTTTGGTCGGATCGTTATAAAATTTGGTAGGCGGGTAAATAAAATTAAGATAATTTTTAAGTTCTAACATGAGCTAAATCGGTCGAGGGGTTGACGAGATATGGGGTTGTACAGTTTACATGCAAAGCGCGCGCGCGCCTGGGTGAATGGCATTAGCAAAGTTACACATCTGTAACTGGGGTCGCGAGTTCAAAGTTCGGGGCGAACCACTACAGGGTTCACTCTTAGTCGATAGCGGAACTTTAAGTAGGCTGTCTACTGATCACTACAAACAACTTGTACTAGGTGGCGAAAAATATGGAGCGAAAAAAATATCAGCTGTTCCATACAAAAGGTCGACTGTACTGCGCCAAATGTATGAAACAGCTGATATTTTTCCGCTCCATTTTTTTCGCCACCTAGTACAAGTTGTTTGTAGTGATCAGGAGACAGCCTACTTAAAGTTCCGCTATCGACTTAGAGTGCACCCTGTAGTTATATTGATCACTCCGCAGGGCTACCGCTACACGTGGAAGCTGGAGGAGGCACAGAAGAACCTCCTGCGTACTCATACGACGGCGGTCTCGGCGCGGATGCTGTACCAACTGGCGCAACAGAAACACTTCACAGCTCAAAAATACTTCAGCATAGACAAGGTAAGAACCTGCTCGCTCGAAGAGGGCGCTAGAGCACCATTTCCCCATATTGTTGTATGAAAGACTTTTTTTCTTACTATTTCTATTTCAAATGTAGTTTAGGTTTAATTTCTAAACTACAGGATGGATTTTGCTAAAACTTGGTTTATGTCAGTAGATGACCGAGGTTCGCAAATAGTTTTTATAATTAAAAAAAATAGCCTGTAAGAAATTAGAGCGATGTGTATTTTAGCGTTTTTCACGCGGAAAAATCGGTTACTTTCAGCTGCCATTTACTTCCATTATTACACTGTCTATTGAAGTCAAACTGCCTTGCAAACCTCAATAATGTATTGTACTTCGAATTCCCACGCTTGTTCAGGGAACTCTTAAGCTGGTGTCCACTAGGCGGTTCGGGCCGGGGCGCATCGCAACGAAAAAACCCGCTTGCCTGTATTTGAACGAGCGAGCGAAGCGAGAGAAGTTTTTCTTTTTTTTCCTTTCCCAGGTATTCCGCAACGAGACCCTGGACGCGACCCACCTGGCGGAGTTCCACCAGGTGGAGGGGGTGGTGGCGGCGCGCGGTCTGGGGCTGGCCGACCTGATCTCCGTGCTCGATGACTTCTTCCGCCGGCTCGGCTTCGACAGGCTGCAGTTCAAGCCGGCCTACAACCCCTACACCGAGCCCAGTATGGAGCTCTTCGCTTACCACGAAGGTACGAACGTGCTCTCACTGTCATTAGTGAAAAAACTGAACCAAAAACTAGTCAACAAAACACTTTCTAACGAAAGTGGCATCTGACTAATGTAAACGAATCCGAAATGAAAAGATGAAGGATAGTAGTACAGGTTGCCCGTAACGTTTTAATTTACTAATAATAGTGGTTCGCTTCGAACTGTGAACTCGCGACCCCACATCTCAGCAACCCCTCGACCGATTTGGCTCATGTTCGAACTTAAAAAATTTCTTTGCCTCATTTACCCGCCTACCAAATATCACTGTGACTTTTACTCAAGTTATCGTCGAACGAAGATTCATACACAAATGCCGGATTGTTCAAGCAGACTTGGCGAACTTCTCTCGCTTCGCTCGCTCGTCCAATAATCACTTTAGTCATTCCTGACAAAACTGAACCATGATATTTATCAAAATAACCGATTTTTCCTCTTCCCCAGGCCTCGGCAAGTGGATAGAGATCGGCAACTCGGGCATCTTCCGACCGGAGATGTTGCTGCCGATGGGATTGCCCGAGGACGTGAATGTGATCGCATGGGGTCTCTCACTTGAGCGACCAACCATGATCAAGTACGGACTCAACAACATCCGGGACCTCGTCGGGCCAAAAGTGGACCTTCAGATGGTTCAGTCCAACGCTATATGCAGGCTGGACAAGTGATATTGATGTGTAATACAAAGTTATTTAAATTATGTAAGTAAATTAAAAGATTTTTACTCAAAAACGCTCGTTTTGTGGTCATTATTTTGACAACATTCTTCGAGCAAAGTCGGACTTGCCGGCTACTTTGATTTAGAAATAGAAATAGAAATAGAACACATTTATTTATCATCCAAAACACACAATCGAAACACAACAATACAGTAAATTAACACAAATTTAGGCACATAGCATAAAACATACTTTTTAAAAATAGTAATTATTAAAATTTAAGACATAAGTTATACTTACTTAAAAAGTACCCAACACCACTTATAACAAAAATACATAGTTTATATTATCAATTTAAAAAAGACAGATTAGATTAGATTTCTGGTCAAGTGTGAGTCAGGGGGACAACGAGTAAACGCAAATTCCTTGACGTCGTCCCAGGGGAACATCTTGGGGGGACCACGAGTCCGGAGGGGAATAGGCGCCAGCAAAGTTATATGAAATTTCATTACTGTCGTGTTTTGCGATCGGCAATTTCATTTGAAGATCCATTACCGAAGTTTTGTTTAAAAATTTGGTATTATTCAGAATTTGGCTGTATGGGTACTGGAAGTCTACAATTTTATTATTGCATAAAAAAAACAAAGCCCGGCCCTACTGTTTTCGCGCATTGTTCGAAGTTGTTTTTCCTGTGCGTGCTATTTTTGTTGTAAACATGAACTCTTCAAGTTTTTCTATTGCCTCACACATTAGATACTTTGGGAGGGATCTTGCGTCTATCAAAGGCAAACACTGCACAACCAGTCATGGTCAAACATTGAATCGAGCTCTCAGTAATTTAACATAAAGGAATTGGTAATTAAAATACGAAACTTTAGCAAACCTAACATTTTATTAACCTCACGTTCCGAGTAAACCCCATAATAAATAACAATAAATATCAGTCTTATGTACAGACTTTCAAGTTTCAATGTCACACAGTAAACCTAGTCGTTTCGATAAAGCAGTTCAATACTAGTTCTTATTGTCAGCAGCGCAGGGGCGAGGTTACATCGCCAGGCCCATTTCGTCGTAGGTGGTGAAGATTTTCTCTATGGAAGTGATGTAGGCCGCCGTCCGAAGGTCGAGGCCGAGTTTGTGAGCCACCGCGGCTCGTCGCACGTTCTGAATAATAACATAAAACCCTTTTAGGCTAATGAGCCGTTTTCAAAGAACAAATTCAAAGCAGTTTGCAGATGGCGTTTACAGGCGTGGCCATAGAAGAACCGGAATACGGCTGTCAAATTTCGCTTAGCACAGATTAATTTTGACAGCCGTATTTCATACACGTGTAGGCGCCATCTATGAAATGCTAAGTGAATTTGTTCTGAAAAGGGCTCATTTTGCTTTGCACACTGGTGGCAGGCGGATGGACTGAGGCTCGGTTTCGGAGTTGAGAATTTTACTAAGCAAATACTTACGTATCGCTCCGTCACGCTCTTTTGTGAGAAATCTGCAGAGACAGGACGATACTTACCCATTTGCTTAGCGAATTTCTCAATTCAGACACCGGCAGTAAGGCTCGGTTTATGAATTGAGAATTTTGCTAAGCAAATACTTAACTATCGTTCTGTCACGCTCTTTTGTGAGAAATCTGCAGAGACAGGACGATACTTACCCACTTGCTTAGCGAATTTCTCAATTCAGAAATCGGCAGTAAGTCCAGTGCCAGTAGCTGATTTAGGTTTGTGCGTTTTGACGGTACGGTTTTACGAGGACATCGAAGTATAGTGTTTTCTCCATACAAAACTAGTCCGCGATTTCCTCCCGGGATAATGGCACTAGAGCATAAGGATTTGTCCACCCCTGGGGGCAAATTCTCGGGTATATGTCGCATTCGAGATTCTACGATAAAAACTAGTAAGTCACATTCGAGATTGCCGAAAATAAGCCCCCTGGCGTGTCGGACCGTTTGGGTTTTTTCGATAAATTATTGTTAACTGGACCTTTCTTCATTTTTTTATATCGGTCCAAGTTTGAGAGAGGAAAATGGGGAATACGAAACCTCGATACTGTAGATTTTTTTCAGGTTGTCCCTTTGGAGCTTCGCTCAGTGTTTGATGGGTCGAGCGCGCGCGAGACGGCAACAGAACCGATTTGGATGCCTTTTTTTATAATTAGAAATCAGGTTTTCTAGCAGCCGTTTAGGAGACGTGCAAATTTGAAACTAAAATGACGGGGGTGTTGAATAGTTATCTTTATGCACTTACAGTGCAAGCGTTGGTCATAGAGTACTCAAGTCCCGAAGAGACGAGCAGCTTCTCGCTGGCTCCGGACATCATGCTGTTGAATATGTCCGTCGGACGGATCTTGGCGCTGATGTTGGCAGCCTTGAGGGACTGCTCCACCGAGTCTGCGGGGAAGACCATCGACAATTATTATACCCTTTAGGTGCAAAACGTCACCTTTCCAAAAGGACCACTTCTCAAAACGTCCACTTTTGAAAAACTTTAATTCCCAAAACGTCCAATTCCCAAAAGGTCAACGTTTTTTTCCCAAAACGTCAACTTTTCGATTCTTTGTGTTTAGTGAAAATACACCGGTCAAGAGACCAGCCAAAAAAAGTGAAAAAAAAAAAGTTTTATAATAATTATGACTTTTAGTCACTGTCTTTATACATATTTTTTATCTTCATTCAGTAATTCGCCGTTTTCAAGGCTTGCTTTGACTCTCTATCTATATCACTCTCTCACTCTTCCTCTCTTATATCTCTATCTCTCTTGCTGTTAATCTATTTACATTATATCCAGCTATCGCTCTTGTTCTCGCTTCCTTTTTAGCTTTTTTCTATTCCTGTGGCCCTATCTCGCTGTAACTCTATCTGCCGGTTTCTGAATTGAGAAATTCACTAAGCAAATACCTACGTAAGTATCGTCCTGTCTCTGCAGATTTCTCACAAAAGAGCGTGACAGAACGATACTTAAGTATTTGCTTAGTAAAATTCTCAATAAAAAAAACGGGCCGGTCTCTAAGATAGCCTACTTATATCTAGCAGCGCGAGTTTGTGCCTTGGTAACATGCTAAAGTCTAATTCTTCATTCAAGATAGTACACTGACGTTTACGGTGTGACCAGCCTCTGGTGAAAATTAAATAGTGTGGTGCCAAAAAGTTTGACATGAATCGAATTGCGTAATCGATATAATCGATTTATAGGCCCATTGATAAAAAGCTTATTATATGAAATTAACTAAAAACTTATTAATTACTAATGAGAAAGTGTGTTTTGGTCCACTTTTTTTGAGGAGTGTTAAATGCGTTAAAAATTGTGTTTTATAAATGATCTACGGAAATATTGCGTTCCGAACGTTTTTTTTTCCGTCCGGAATTCCTGACGCACGGGCTACCATGACGAATTTCGTATTTCGCTTTTTTTTGTGACTGAGCTGAATCGCACAACGAGTGGAATGCATCACTATTACAATAAATATGGCAACATTATTTTGCAAAGTGACAGTTCGCATCTGTCAGTTTACTATTCTGAATAAAGAATTAGACTTTAGAAGTAAAACCCTCACCCAGCAGAGCTTCGTTGGAGTCCCTCCAGTGCTTGATGGTGAGCTTGCCAAAGCTGACGTGGTTCAGGTTCTTGAGGAACTCGAAGTAAGAGACGGTGACGCCCCCCGCGTTGGTCAGCAGGTCCGGCAGCACCAGGACTTTCTTGTCGCGGAGGATCGCGTCCGCGGACGGCGTGGTCGGCCCGTTCGCGCCCTCCGCTATTATCTGGAAGCGACATGGTTTTTTTTTTCACCAACAGCAACATTTTATTAGCAGCGGATCGGGCCGGGCCGCATCGCAAAATTCCTACCGCCAGCCCATTATTTTCCGGTAGTTGATCAACTAACTCGAAAATTGATCAACTTACGGTTCTTGTTGTTTTTCCGGTGACAGATACAAAAAATTGTGTTTACTTTATCTCGATAAAACCTACCCTCATTGGCTTCAAGCCCCTGCCAAACCAAAATACTGGAAGTTGTATTATATGCTCCTTGCTGGAAGGGTGGAAACGAACGACATTGGTTTTTTTTTACCAACAGCAACATCGCTGCAACTAGGGTTGCCATATGTCAGACTAAATGTTCTCCTTTTAATAGTTAGGGAGGCGAATAGGGGAATTTTCGGCAATACTCGAGCGTGGCAGTTTAAGATATGAGAGATACCTTAGACCTAATAGAACAACCTTGTAAAGTATTTAGCTCTATATGTAGTGACGCGCGCCTAGGATAGACGATCAGATTAGTAAAAAAAAATGGATAGTCTGAAATACTCGAGCGCGTCAGATTAAGATATTGGGGGTTGATTTTAGTGCTTAAAGACTAAATTTAACTAATCTGACGATAAGTCCTTGACGCCGCCGAGTTATAGGGTCGCGAACTTGTAAAAAAAAAACGTTAATAATCCGGCATTCTCGAGCGCGATTTATTTTATTTTTATTTTGAAGAATATAATCTAAAAGTTACTAAAAATACAAAATCTGCCGGTTTCCGCATGACCGGAAGTGTGGAGGAGCCATTTGAAATAGAAATAGAAATAGAACACATTTATTTATCATCCAAAGCACACAATCGAAACACAACAATACAGTAAATTAACACAAATTTAGACACAGAGCATAAAACATACTTTTTAAAAATAGTAATTATTCATTTCGTCTTCCTAAGAACGGGTTACGGCATATAAGTCGCGAACGATACATTTTACAAAAAAAAAGCTTATATAAACAAAAAAGGTAATTTTATTTTACACAAAAAAGGTCTCTTTACATTTTTGTCCAAAGTTAAAACGTTTTGACTTGAAGCATCATAAAAACTCAAACTTTTTCGGTCAGATTAAGAGAACCCACCAACATTTTTGTCAGATTAAAAAAATATGCTTTCAGGATACCGAGATAAACCTCCTCTATGAAAATCTGACGCGCTCGAGTATTTCAAAACAACTTTTTTTTTTGCATTTTCAAAAATTCATCGTAACTTATCGTCACGCCGAAATCGACAGTTTTTTTAAAGGGAGCTTCCTTGGGGCCTACTTAACACCCCTTCCGAAAATCTGACGCGCTCGAGTAAATTTTTTTTTTTGCATTTTTGACTACTTTGTATGCCTACCCCCACCACGCAAACCGGCAGATAAGTATACCGTTGTTATCAGAGGCACTCGGGGCATACGTAGTATGAATATCTGACGCGCTCGAGAATGCCCAAGTAACTGTTTTTTTTTTACATTTTTGAAAAACCGTACACGCCAAACCCACCGCTAAAATGGTTTTTGCCATACGAGCTTTTCTTTTCGAAATTATTTTATCTTTCGATTTTGATAGGTCTCGACGGCGCCGTTGAATTACGCCATTTAGCTACCTCGCCTCCCTAACTATTACAGTCGTGTCCGGCCAAAAATTCATAAGTAATATACAAGCCCGGCCTGTCCGGCTTTTAGTCGATTGGTATTGTAATATCAGCCTTCACTTATTTCCTTACAAAAAAAAAAACTATTCTGTTGGCTCTAAGATTGCCGACCGCTGTCCTATCCCTACTGTAAATAAAACAATTGAATATTAATCACACACACATGCTTAGAATGGTACAAACATAAACTTTTTTAATAGGAACTATAAATCTTAAATAAAGGCTTTAAAACATAACAAATCAATACTTCATAGGTCAGAACCATGAACAAACATCAACTGCAAGCAGCGGCACTTATTATTTTAAGGGTTGTAATTAAACAGACTTCTTTTTAATAGCATTATACGCCTCTAAATATCTACATTGCCTTCTAAATTACTAAGTCAGCCACAATCAACGCGCATCTAAATAATACTAACTTAGCCACTAGATAACTTGTATGTAAGACACTCTAAATACAACTCAGCATCGTGGTTATTTTTTGGCATCTAAATTTGTAATATGCATTCAAGCAGTAAACTTCTAAAATATTAATATATGACACCAAAAAAAATTTTAAATTAGCTTCTAATTTTATAACTCAGTACCTACTCAGTACGTTTAAAATTTATCTCGACCTACAATAATTGATCGTAAAAATTTACCAAAAATTGACATCAAATAGTAAATTATGGCCACTAAAATACCCTGGAACTATTGAAGGGAAGCAAAATAAAATACTTTTTTTTTAATCAATTCATGAACTTTGAAATACCTTCATTTTACGTATCGTAAATAAAATAAACATATACTGCCGTCATAAGAAAAAAAGACGCAATTGAAATTTTTGCCAAAATTAAGTTACATACATATTCGGAACGAGGAAGAAAAGGCGCACCTGCCTGTAAAAGTAGATTGAGTAAAAAAACTGATACCTAGTCACAAATACACGTGACTACTCGTCAGTACGTGAATCGAATGGCGCTCTCTGATTGGTGCAAATGGCTGGTCGCTGTCGAGTCCCAAATCGTAAAGTGGCTTTTTTCACAATAAAAGAATATGATGTATTGCATGCTAAGTTATAATTATAATATATGAGGTTGTCTATTGAAGCTTGAAATATATTATTTTGAGGAGCTTATTTTGAAGCTTATAATGGTGATGAGTTGTAAAATCCGTGGCTGAGTTAGTAAATCAGGTTGCAATAGATTAATCAGTGGACAAGTTAAAATAATTGTTGAACTTTACTTGACGCTTTCTTTGGAATATTTAGTTGGCGATGTAAAAAAGACAAATTAGTTTATTAGAAGCTATTTTATTTTCCCGTGGCTTACTTACAAAATGAGAAGTTTGATCACGTGGCCAAAAAAAAAAACTTTGTGGCTTGACTTATAATTTCCCTTATTTTAATGATGCTCTTTTCTTTACACCTACTGTTAGAGTGCTAGCACCGGTAGGCACTGCTTTGTCGTTCCATGAACTTTATTAATTATTTTCAGTCGAAACATAGAATTAGGAAACAAGGTCCAAGTACTACTTACTTACTTAAATCCACAAATCCGGAGTATCGTTTGACAGACATAACTGTGAAATGTTGCCCTATTTTAGAATTTGACAGATAAGTCTGTCAAACGATACTCCGGATTTGTGGATTTAAGCTATAGTGTAGGTACTTATTAATATTTTGAGTATTATGGTGCATCCACACCTCAGTTTTCGTGGAGCAATATTTTGCAAGAAAATAACGTCTAACTTTTATACTAACTTAGTGTTGTATATTATGTTGCAAAATGTTGCTCCAACAAAAACTGACTGCGGTTTGGATGCGCCATTCATTACTCTTCAGACTTAAGGGTAGACGATAGCAACGTGGCGGGAAATTCAAAATTTTCAGTTTTTACGTTTTGTAGCTAAACTGAGCTATTTTTGTTCAGCGATTTTTCGTTCGCGGACATAACAAAGTATTCTTTTAATTATTGTAAACAACAGAGCAACAATAATTCAGCCGATTATGTGTTCTGGTCTACGACAAGTTTTTTGGGCAGTGCCACTGCTTCGTAGACCAGAACACATAATCGGCTGAATTATTGTTGTTCTGTTGTTTACAATAATGAAATGCATACTTTGTTGTTTCCGCGAACGAAAAATCGCTGAACAAAAATAGCTCAGTTTAGCTACAAAATGTAAAAAACTGTGAAATATTTGAATTTCCCGCCACGTTGCTATCATCCCACCTTAAGCGCCATCTAGTGTCGAGTAGCAACAATAGAGAGAGAGAGAGAGCTAGTGAGCGCGATAAGTCCGCACATAGCCAAATGGTTTTTGCTCAATAAAGTGAAACATTAAGGGCGATTCTGTCTAAAACTATTACTAATCTGACAGCACTAAAGTGACAGATAATGTACTAAAGTGACAGATAATGTACTAAAGATGACAGCTATCTGTCACTTTAGTACATTATCTGTCACTTTAGTGCTGTCAGATTAGTAATAGTTTTAGACAGAATCGCCCTTATTGTGGAGAGTTTAGTTTATAGATCTTCTTCGAGTATTCCCAAGAAATATGCGAAAGAAAATCAGCACCCTAAATAGTCTTACCTTACAGTTGAAGTTGGCAGCGTTGGCGGTGGTGATGGTTTTCTCAAAGGCGCCAGCCACGAGAATGTCGCAGGGTTTGAACATCAGATCTTTATTCGTGTCCTCTGCCCCGGGGAATCCCTTGGCGCTGCCCTTGTTGTGGATCTTGTAGTCCATCAGCGCCTGCAATCATCGTCAATAAAACATAAAAATATTTTTTTAAGACTTATTGCTAGTTGAAAAAATTCGCTATAGTAAATCGATCTTTAATAATCTTTGATTTTTTTTAACCCCCGACGTGAGTTGCGCAATATGACTTCTGTGCATTACACGTCCATTGCGTTGTAAAATATTTTTCAAAATTAGGTATAATAAAAAAAACAAAATATTTTCCCAGAAATCATAATTAATTTATCGTAAAAGTACATTGTTTTGGTGTCTAGTATGGGTACAATGGGATTAGGAGCTCCTAATCTTAGGTACCATTATTAACACCCTGTATATCAATATTTTAATCAGACACAAAAAACCTATCGCAAGAGTTGAAAAACGCTGGATGAAGGAACCCCATAAAGTAACTCAGCTGAGTAGCCTCACCTTAGTGTCGATGCCATCCTCCTTGTACAGATTGCAGTCATACTCGCACACCCCGATGACCTTGACAAAAATAAATACTTTATTACAAGTTCTTGGATAAATAAATGCAAGTGAAGGAAAACATCATGAGGAGTCCAGAGCGTCTGAGGCATAATACGATACCCTCGAAGCAAAAATCGCCAATCCGCAGTGGACACGCGAACTCTCTGAGAGAAGACCTTTGCCCAGCTAGTGGGACAACCTGTAAAGTCTGGCGTCCACTAGGCGGATCGGGCCGGGCCGCATCGCAACGCAAAAATCCGCCTGCTGGTATTTTTGTGAAATAGCGCCGCGGCCCGCCCCACCCCGATCCACCGCTAGTGGACGCTATTTCATATAAATACAGGCAGGCGGATTTTTTGCGCTGCGATGCGGCCCGGCCCGATCCGCCTAGTGGACGCCATGCTTAACTAATCATTACCTTGACTCCAGCGTGTTGTAGGTAGACAGCCGCCCAACTACCCACGTTGCCGTAACCTTGAATTATCGCTGTCTTGTTCTGGAAAACATAAAGATAAACTACAATCTTGCAATGATAAAATGTATACGGAACGTTACAATAAGAAGCCGCACAAAAGTGGCAGACGTCGGAAAACCCATAACTTCTTTGAAGTGGAAGTGGGTAGGACACCTGGCCCTGGCTAGACGTACCGATGGAAGATGGACAAAATTCTAGTATGAAACTCTTTTTTTCGGAATAAAAAAACTCTGTCTCCAAGCGGGAAAGAGATAGCGCTAAAAACTTTTTTTTCGGAATAAAAAAATCCCTGGCTCCGAGGGGAAAAGAGATAGCGCTACCGATACAGCGGCGATGAGAAGCTAAGATACTGTTATTTACCAGAAAATTACGACATTTCAAGATGACTGCCGCGATATAGATGGCGGAAATTTTAGTTTTGTTACTAGCAAAAATGTGCTTGGCCCTATACACTTTTGTTTGTACGTACAGTCGGCCACACGCTAGGATACCCCTTTTTATTCGATTGGCGCCCTTATGCCGCGCGCGGTAAGAGCTGCCATGGGGTATCTTTTTTTATCGTTGTGTCATCCATTACCCTTATTTTGTTTATTAACTTTAAAAATATAATTTTATTGTTCTTATGACCTTTTTATTGTGAAAATTTTGGATAGAACTGCTTACCCTATACTAAAGGTTTTACCTTCTTAGGAAGCAGGGCACCCTTACCTTAGTAACTTTAAGGTCTTTAGTAAAATTTCATCAAGAAATAAATTACTATTACTATCTGTGACTATGGCCGACTGTACATGCCATTGCTATTGGCCCAGTCAAAGGTCAGCCCACCCTGAACCCTGGCTCCATGCCGACCATCTTCATGAACTCCTCGTCGTGTATAAAGAAGTTGATGGTCATGAAGACGCCACGGCCGGTGGCCTCCACCCGCCCGTGTATGCCTCCGCCGTTTATGGGCTTGCCCGTAACACACGCCGCTGCATTCAGGTCCATGTGGCCTGGGGAAAAGCGGTCGTTTTAGAAGACAATTTGGTTTTACAAGACAAGACAAGACGTTGGTTTGCTTTGAACGTGGTAGTTACATTATAGTGAATAGCCCGCGCGCAAAAATTCACTATGCCCAGCGCCTTAAAATACCTAGTTCAAATCAAATCAAATATTGTTTATTGTGTGAGAAAAAATTATGTTAACAGTAACTAGAGTCAACTCTGAACCCCTAAAATAATTGTGTCTTGGGGAACAGTGCTTCCGTTTTGTGGGAACTACTACATTCACAATAATAGATACAAAGGCCCGGTTTCTGAGTTGAGAATTTTGCTAAGTAACTGGGTAAGTATCGTCCTGTCTCTGCAGATTTCTCACAAAAGAGCTTGACAGAGCGATACGTAAGTATGTGCTTAGTAAAATTCTCAACTCAGAAACCGGGCCATAGTGTAGGTACAGAAAAAAAAGTTAAGATTTAAAAGCACAGCACATTCAACCTATTTAAGGCATGCAAATATTATAGGTACAGTTTTGCGTCTGATTGCTCACTAAACTAGTCGGAATGTCAGAGGACCTTTGGGTGGCCTAAAAACATGATCGAAACTTACCTAACGTTTTGACGTAAGTGTCCACAATCCAGGACATCTCTCGTCCAGAAGTGTTCACATCTGGAGCTGGCACGTCGATACCCGCACCTGGACGAAAACAGTCATTGCAGTCAATGGCAGCACAATCCCTGTGTGGCCAAGTATTTTCTTAGTGCTTAGAGGTCGAAGGCAAGTTTGCAATATACAGGGTGTTAAAAGACCGCCAACAGACCCGAAAGCCACGCATACTAGACACCAAAACAAAGTACTTTTTCGATAAATTATTGCTGGGAAATAATTTTGGTTTTTTAGGTTATAATTTTGGAAATAATAATTAATAAATAATTTTGGTCTAATGGGTAGAACAGTGGACTCTGAAGCAAGAGGTACCCGGTTCGATTCCCAGTGCGGGCATGTATCTATGACTTTGTTTAATTTCAAAGTTACGTACATTTGTGAATTTGTAGTAGCAATACCACTCGCTAACGGTGAAGGAAAACATCGTGAGGAAACCCGCGGCTCAGTTGGCTCCACACGTATTGACCTGTCTTTCCTGTGAGCTAGGTCGACTAAGCTGTCAGGATGGTATAGGTGCTGGGCAAGCCTACTCCATCTAAAAACAATGTCCCAGGCACTGCAGCGCCGAGTGGTCTCTTCACCCATCTAGTGTGAGTGAAGGTGCCACTGGCCGCTGTATAAATCATCTCATTACGTAGATGCAAAGGCCTTAGTTAGTTAATTTTGGAAAATAATTTATCACGCAATGGACGTGTGACGCACAGAAGTCATATTGCGCAAGCGTAGGTATAAGTTGTATGTTACTTAAGCTTAAAGTGCCGATGTTTAGAATACATTGCGGGTTGCAATTTTAACGTCGTTTTCTGTAAAAAATATTAGTAATTTTGATATGGCTTCTTGAGAAGGTATGTTAAGAACTAGATACTGAATACATTTCTGCAAAAAAAAAGTTTTGAAAAGTCCGACTTTGAACCTCATTATCTCGGAAACCGTTGATTTCCCAGGCATAGTTCCTTGGGCAAAAATGTTCCTTACGATGGGGACAACACGTGGTTTCCCGCTTTGTTGGCGGTCTTTTAACACCCTGTAGAGAGATGGCTTTTGCAAGATAGAGAGATGGCGTCTTTTGCAAGATAGAGAGATGGCGTCTTTTGCAAGATAGAGAGATGGCGTCTTTTGCAAGATAGAGAGATGGCGTCTTTTGCAAGATAGAGAGATGGCGTCTTTTGCAAGATAGAGAGATGGCGTCTTTTGCAAGACAGAAAGATGGCTTCTTTTGCAAGATAAGAGAGATGGAGTCTTTTGCAAAAGAGAGAGATGGTATTTTTTGCAAGATAAAGAGATGGCGGGCGTTTTTGCAGGATAGAGAGATGGCGTCTTTCGCAAGATAGAGCGATGGCGTCTTTTGCAAGATAGATGTAGCGTCTTTTGCAATATAGAGAGATGGCGTCTTTTGCAAGATAGAGATGGCATCTTTTGCAAGATAGATATAGCGTCTTTTGCAATATAGAGATATGGCGTCTTTTGCAAGATAGAGATGGCATCTTTTGCAAGATAGATATAGCGTCTTTTGCAATATAGAGAGATGGCGTCTTTTGCAAGATAGAGATGGCATCTTTTGCAAGATAGATATAGTGTCTTTTGCAATATAGAGAGATGGCGTCTTTTGCAAGATAGAGATGACATCTTTTGCAAGATTGATATAGCGTCTTTTGCAATATAGAGCAAGATAGAGAGATGGCGTCTTTTGGTTGCGGAGGCCGGAGCGCAAGATCCACTTGGGGTCGCTGAGTCAGTAAACAGAGGGACATAGTCTTACCTATGTAATTCTTCTTGGCCAACTCCAGCGTGTATCTTCGGGTTATTCTCTGGAGCTCTGCGATCGTGTACTTCTTCGGATCGATGGCGACACCTGGGACCAAACATTTGTGGGTACTTTAGATACCCTAGCACTAGCACATCTCTACCCGTAAGCTTACACCTGGGTCGCAAGTCCCAGGCGCTGCTCCGGACGCCCCTCGCTGAAAATTATAATGTCAAAGACATCTATTTAGCCGTAACATTGATTACCTACCCTTGGGTGATTGCTTGGATAGGTTTCCTCTAAGACTTCTCCCCCATGAAAATTTGTAGACAAACTGATACACCTCGTTTCACTCCCTTAAACTTGAGATGAAACGCCCTTGAGCCCTTGAAACGCCCACTCCCTTGAGATGAAACGATGAAACTCATTCTTAGTGCGCCCCAAGAGTTTAGTTTTATCCACCAACTAGGCGCGGATCCAGCCCTAAAAAAAGGTTATGGTCACGGCCACCTGAAAATCGGCCAAGTGTCAGTCGAACTAAGGTCTCGCTCCCAATCCCATCGATAATTATGTTGCATTCCTACAGTTTTTTTTTTCAGTCTAAAGTAAACACTTCAATTAAAGTTTTGGGCATTCCCATCGTGCCCACTTCGGTGGATCCGCGCCTGACCCCAACCCCATCTAAATATCATGTTCCCCATTTCAGGTTCTTGTCTATGGTCCATGGTTTCATCTGTCAGCTTTGTCTGTCAGTAAGGCCCGACACATACAGACGGAAAAAAAAACGAATCGGGATTCCGAACGCAGTGACTGCATACAAAATCTATGGACCTACCACACACGGTTTTTTTTTCGTCTGGAATTTTCATAGATTTGTATGTAGTTGCTGCGTTCGGAATCCCCATTCGCTTTTTCCCTCCGGAATTTTATGTGGCGAGCCTAAATGTGATTTACTTACCTCCTTTGGACCCGCCGAAGGGAATGTTGGAACAGGCGCACTTGTAGGTCATGAGTGCGGCCAAAGCCTTCACCTCACCGAGGTCCACCTGTAGCGACAAATAATAAACTATTCGGTTTAGCTGCAAACGAGCCTTTGACAACAAACTACAGACAGGGTGCACTTGAATTCGACAGCGGAACTTCAAGTAGGCTGTCTACTCATCAATACAAACGTGGCGAAAAAAATATCAGCAGTCTCAACTCATACATTTGGCGCGGTAAGCAAAAAATATCCAGCTGCACCATACAAAAGTTAGACTCAGGTCTAACTTTTGTATGGAGCAGCTGATATTTTTTCACTCCTTTTTTTTAGCCATCTAGTACAAGTTGTAAATCATCTCATTGCGTAGATGCAAAGGCCGCAAAGGATGCAAAGTGGTTTGAATTGATCTGTAGACAGGCTTCTTAAAGTTCCGCTATCGAATTCGAGTGCACCCTGTACTATGGGCATTGTGGGAGACGTGGGCAGTGCGGGAGGTTTGGGCAAGTCTCATCTTTCGTGGCGCGTATTAGAATAGAATAGAATACATTTATTCACCAGACAAAACACAACAATACAGTAAATTACACAAATTTAGACACAGAGCATACTTTTAAAAATAGTACTTATTAAAATGTAAGACATAAAAAACTTACTCAAAAAGTACCCAACAATCTAAAAAAGACAGTCGTGTGACGCTGTGTGTTATGGCACAGAGGAAAAAAACTGTCGTTGTTTTAAAGGTCCGTAAATTCAAGAAAACTCAAAACATATAGCATTTAGGTTCTCCGGCGCAATCCAAAACAAAAACAAAACTCGATCGATCCACAGATCATCACAGACAGTTGACAGATTTAACTCTCTTGTCAGTCTTGTCACTTACGTATTAAAAATACTAAAGTTCACTACCGCCACCTAGTATTGAGTAGCATATTTTTTTCAACATTTAGCTCGAAAGGTCTTTATTTTTCGTAGAGCCATTCAACAAAAGATGGCTCTCAATTTAATCTGGCATAAATAGCCAGAACATAAATAATGCAAAATTAAGAGCACTGCAATGACTATTTGATTAATTTATCAATCAATATATTTTTTCAAGGTGTAATCTCTAAACAAAAATCTCTAAAGAATGAAATTCAAATCTACTTTTTGAAATCAGTACTCGTAACGCCATCTTGTAGTGCCAAAACTACATTAAATAAGAACTGTATGACGTGGACACCCCCTGGTTATGGTGATAAAGCGGTCTCTGGACTCAGCATAATGTTGTAAGGAAACCATCACAACGCTGGTATTCTGCCAGAGCCTTTAGGATGAGGTCACGAGATTCAAAGACCATAGACCGTATTGTAGTAAGTATGATGAGGAGGGTCAAATCACCTGGTCTGAGAACCGAATGCCGCCCTTGCAAGGCAGGCGATGTACGCTGTGCTGCGAGCGATATCCGTGGATGATCTCGTAATCGCCACTCTTGCGCAGAAGGGGGAACTCAAACTGAAGAGAACTGTTGCACGAACCCATAACCTGTGGTGGAAAACCCTTTGATTTAGACTGTAAACATACAGGGTGATTTTCTAAAACGGGACAGAAAGGGCAGTAACCGTTATAGTTACAGGAAAACGTTCCTAAAAGTTATGGGTATTACTTTTTGAGATATATGAACTGCATGCAATTCACAGATTGTGAAAACAAAATAATAACTTAAGCTAGGCGTCCATTTGCGGCGGATCGGAACGGGTCGAGCCGCTACTTAAAAATCCACCTGCCTGTATTTATATGAAACAGCGTCCACTAGCGGCGGACTATGGCGCTGCGGCGCGCCCCGCCCCGATCCGCCGCTAGTGGACGCTGTTTCATATAAATACAGGCAGACGGATTTTTGCATTACGAATTACGATGCGCCTCGGCCCGATCCGCCTAGTGGACGCCAGCCTTTAGGCAAAACGTACGGGGAAAGTTTTTAGTGTTTACGGTCATTTCTAGTACTCAAACCTCAGTTGGCTTCGTAGAATCTTTTGATCCATACACGAAATAGGATCGATTGGCTTCCGTCTTTTTTCCGAACAAAATGTATGCGCATTTTTTCGCCGACTGTAGTATTTTTTTTTTCAAAATCTGTAAATGCAGTTTATAAGGTCTCAAAAAGTTATGGATGTTCTCCTAGGAACGTTTTCCTGTAACTGTAACTGTTAAGGTATCTTTGTGCCCCGTTTAAAAAATCCACCCTGCACCTATACGAGAGGTGGGCTTATGTTATGATGATGATTACCTGCCATTACCTTCAATATGCCAATGACTCGCTGCTTCCGTTTTTTCTCGGAGAAATGCGAGTGCTTCTTCAAGTAGTCTGCCAGCGCTGGCTCAACTACTTTCACGGCGTGATGGTAGTAATACTCCACCATGCGATAGAAGCTCGGGTCAGGATCCGTCGCCACTTCCTTCACGTGCTCTGGCAAGTCATACACGTGGCGAACTGACGTCAAAAAGTGTATGAGATCCCTTCTTTTCACTGACACTGTTTTCTTCATAAAACACAGGGTCATGGTGCCCAGTTTGTCTTAGAATATTGATATGAAAAATAACACTACGAGAAATAGGGTTGTAAAATTCGTGGTAGGAAATTCATGTCAAAAATACGAGCGAAACAAAAGAGTGACCGCGTCAGTTGCGCGTGTCAGTTTGACGCTTTTCGCGGTCAAAACGAGGTCTGACCTCTTTTGCAGGAGAAACTTTTTGAAATATCTGACGTCTTTGGCTCTTTGCATCACCGAATGATCAAGCTTTGCACTCTTATTATTTTATTAGACTAGCCTTCCCGCGTCACTTCGTCCCCGTAAAGGCCACTGCCCTTGTTGAGTAACTGGTGTGTATTTACTCTATGGGTGTTCTCTATGGCGTACGTCGCCATGGCGACTGACTATGTACTTCAGTAATACAACAGGCATCAAACGCATCGGTTGTATTTATTAGGGGTTCACTACGCCTTGCCGAAAACTTCACCTATGACGTCTCATCTAACCTACAGTAGAACTAACGTTCAAATCATCTAATGTTTGTTTTAACTAAAACCATTTGTTCGAAGCTACACTTCACCTAATTTTATTAGAGTTTCATTCGCAAAAAATTCAGTAACTCCCTTTGATAATTACGCGGGTTTGTTCAATAAGAGCTTCCAACTTTATATAAAACCTAAATATAGCGAGTCATTAAAAAGTTACTAAGAAATTAAGAATGCTTCAATATTAAAATAATGTCCAATATATTACAGCAGCATATTCAATAATAACAATTAATACAACTAATATTCTTATTACAGTAAGATATTTTATGAATAACAGAGCCACACATGTAACTAAAGGAACTAAATCCTGTCTTTCTAATTCTCCAGTTACATTAATATGTGGGTCTAAAAAGGGCCCGCTAAGGCGTTTTAAAACTCCTTTCAAAACCCCACAATAGATGGCGCTGATCCTACCCACAGAGGAAGCAAAATGCAGACAGACAGAACGACAGATAGATAGGTAGAATGATAGAATACTCCTTCCAGATCCGAATAAAATCTTTTATCGCTAAAAGCGGCAACTTTTGGCGATAAAAGATTTTATTCGTGGGTTCTAGGATCTGGAATCTAAACTTTTTTTTTTTTTTTTTTTTTTTAATCTAAACCTTAGGTCCTAAAAATAGTTAAGCCTCGCGTTGAGTACCTGACGTTTCTTTTTTAGCAAAAAACTGTTTTCCAGCTCGCTGCAAAAACGCATCCAAAAAGAAGATATGTTTTTTTTCCACTGGCGGCTCTAGTTGTGCCTATGTTATCACCTTAATACAGTGTACCCGTAGGATTTATTATTGCAATGCGCGCAGGATCAACGCCATCTATCGACGACTTCAACACCTACTTTTAACAGTCAAAGAAAACGCCTCAAAACGGTAGGCCTACCCTAAGAAAACGCCTCATTGACTCAAAACCCTACCCTCATATCCTGGCCTGCGCCCTGTTTTCCTTATACCACTGAACAGTTTCCTTTACAGCTTGTGGGAAGGGCGTGAACTGGAAGCCTCCTAAAAGGGCTCTCAGGCGACTGTTGGAGGCTGTCTTCTTGTACTGTCCGTCAGCTTTGCTCGTGTCGTAATCTATGGCGCCCTGGTACCCGTGGGCTTGCTTTATCGCTTCTGCCGCCGCTGCGATGGTTACTTCGTCTTCTTCGTCCACTGGAAGATAAGAAAAATAACGCAAAACTTAGGTCTTTGCCTTTGTAAGAGAGCAAGAGAGAGAATACTTTATTGTACGCCAAAAAAACATTATTTACTACAGGGTGCACTCTAAGTCGATAGCGGAACTTACACAATCACTACAAACAACTTGTACCAGGTGGCGAATGAAATGGAGCCAAAAAAATATCAGCTGTTCCATACAAAAGGTCGACTCAGTACTGCACCAAATGTATGAAACAGCTGATATTTTTTTCGCTCCATTTTTTTCGCCACCTAGTACAAGTTGTTTGTATTGATCAGTAGACAGCCTACTTAAAGTTCCGCTATCGACTTGCACCCTGTAGTGGTTCGCTCCCAACAGTGAACTCACGACCCTATAGCTCGTCAACCTCTCGACCGATTTGGCTCATGTTCGAACTTAAAAATTGTTTTAATTTCATTTACCCGCCTACCAAATTTCATAACGCTCAGACCAATTTTACTCAAGTTACCGTCGAACGAACATTCATACATACATACATACAAACATACAAACGCCGGATTGTTCCAGTAGACTCGGAGAACTTCTCTCGCTTCGCTCGCTCGTTCAACAAGATTTTTTTAACCTAAGAGTATGACGCTTGACTTGGCTGGCTGGAAGAAATTTCTTTAGACATAATGTCTCACATCTCTGTTATTTAATATTATCTTTTTACTTTTTGTGCAATAAAGTGTAACAAACAAACGGTCTTTTCACCAAGACCAAGATCTCTTCCAGACTGCCAGACATCTTCCAGGCACCGACTTCTTCAAGTGAGTATGACATACATGATTTGAGGGGAAGATCACCTGACAATATGAGTGGCTCCACGCTGTTGTAGCTCCGTAGCACCCATACAAACAGCCGGGCGAGGTCCAGCGAGTAGATGAACTGACGCAGCGGCTTGCCGCTTGCCCTCACCTGACAGTATGAGTGGCTCCACACTGTTGTAGCTCCGTAGCACCCATACAAACAGCCGGGCGAGGTCCAGCGAGTAGATGAACTGACGCAGCGGCTTGCCGCTTGCCCTCACCTGACAGTATGAGTGGCTCCTCACTGTTGTAGCTCCGTAGCACCCATACAAACAGCCGGGCGAGGTCCAGCGAGTAGATGAACTGACGCAGCGGCTTGCCGCTTGCCCTCACCTGACAGTATGAGTGGCTCCACACTGTTGTAGCTCCGTAGCACCCATACAAACAGCCGGGCGAGGTCCAGCGAGTAGATGAACTGACGCAGCGGCTTGCCGCTTGCCCTCACCTGACAGTATGAGTGGCTCCACACTGTTGTAGCTCCGTAGCACCCATACAAACAGCCGGGCGAGGTCCAGCGAGTAGATGAACTGACGCAGCGGCTTGCCGCTTGCCCTCACCTGACAGTATGAGTGGCTCCACACTGTTGTAGCTCCGTAGCACCCATACAAACAGCCGGGCGAGGTCCAGCGAGTAGATGAACTGACGCAGCGGCTTGCCGCTTGCCCTCACCTGACAGTATGAGTGGCTCCTCACTGTTGTAGCTCCGTAGCACCCATACAAACAGCCGGGCGAGGTCCAGCGAGTAGATGAACTGACGCAGCGGCTTGCCGCTTGCCCTCACCTGACAGTATGAGTGGCTCCTCACTGTTGTAGCTCCGTAGCACCCATACAAACAGCCGGGCGAGGTCCAGCGAGTAGATGAACTGACGCAGCGGCTTGCCGCTTCCCATCACCGAGAAGGTCGTCTCACCTGAAATTTTTTACCATTATCAGTTTTTAGTAGGGGCCCATTAATTTTGAGACAAAACGTTTATTTTATTAGGATCAAAATATAAGCGTTTTGAAACTTTCGTGGTTTTTATACATAATTATTGTAAGAAAACGGGATTCTTACCACGATTTATTTTATTTATCGGGAACTCAAAAAGAAAATAAATCGTGGTAAGAATCCCGTTTTCTTACAATAATTATGTCAAAATATAAGTTTGAGACCTTGCAAATACCTCAAGCACTTTTGGTGGCTGAAAAAACCTTGGTTTAAAAAAAAAACCGGCCAAGTGCGAGTCGGACTCGCGCACGAAGGGTTCTGTACAATCATCTATAGAAACGGCATAAAAATCACGTTTGTCGTATGGGAAATAATTATGCGGAGCTGACCGCCAACCTTCGCTGAGTCGGAGAAGCACCCTAAGAAGTAGCAGACGCTTATCCTTCTGCATAGCGTCGTCCATCCTCCAAATGAGAGCAGGGATAACGTCGCTGGACGTGAGGCTGAAGTTATCGCGCGGTCCGAACACGTTGCACGGAATCAACAACTATCACGTTGCACGACAACCACCATTGTTAACAGCTTACCCTTCTGCATATGTCGTCTATCCTCCTAATAAGAGCGGGGATAACGTGGCTCGACGTGAGGCTGAAGTTACAGTGCGGTCCGAACACGTTGCACGGAATCAACAACTATCACGTTGCATGACAACCACCATTGTTAACAGCTTACCCTTCTGCATAGCGTCGTCCATCCTCCTTATGAGAGCAGGGATGACGTGGCTCGACGTGAGGCTGAAGTTATCGTGCGGTCCGAACACGTTGCACGGAATTACGGACGTGAACATACGGCCGTGCTGCTCGTGGTAGCCCCTGGGAATGGGAAATACAGATTCACACTACTTTGCAATTATATTTAAATAAGTAGTTTTATTCCTGAAACAAGTTTTTTCGAAAAGCTTTTATATATATTGGACGTTTCTTATTCCTTAAATGTGTGCATTTGTACCATTTCAGCGCTGCGTTTTCATGCCCCTCCACCTTTCCAGCCTCTCCAGCTCCTATTAAAAAAATGTTTTTTTTTTTTAATTTATTTTCGTACTTATGGAGAAAAAGAACGCTTTCACCAAAGTCGTAGAACAAAAGTTGTTGGAAACCACATTACGGGGTGGGTGTCTGACGAATAAGCTATTTTAAAATTGCCCTGTAGAGTGTAGATGCATAAAAAAAATGGGAATAAACTAAAACTGTGCGCCGGCCACTGCATTCTCACGAATTGTGAATTGGTGACAGCTAAGCAGCAATATTTAGGCCATCTGGGCCTCTGGGCTGTGATGTATGATGTTTTGTGACCTCATGAAAGTGGTAACAGCTTGTTCTAGGAGAGTTATAACAGTAACAGCATGCAGCTTGGTTTTACAATGTCAATACTTGAGAAGTTTTTATAGAAAAGGTTTTTTTTCATACCTATTCAGGACATCGATCATTCTCTTGGCGTAGCTGTAGCCATAGTTCGATGTATGTGGGGGCCCATTGTGAACCTGGAACCGCAAATTAAATATTAAAATTATTAGCCACTTGACCCGTGAATAAGAAGAACAATACAACAATCTCTCAACATTTGGGATTTCGGATTTAGGATATACCTCAAATACAAATACTGGTGGGGTGAAATAGAGCGATTCAATCCTATCACGCAAGAGCAGGAGCGGAATATAACGATTTACGGCTTCCGTATGAGGTCGAAACTAGTCAGCTAGCTCGACAACAATGAAAGTAAGTGAAAATGTGAAATTCTTACCATTGTTTCGTCAATAGGATAAGTAGTCTTGTCAGGGAAGATGCATGTGGAGAGACAGGAGACTACCTTCTTCACATTACTCTTGTGGCTGGCGCTGAGTACATTGTCATTCATCGCCATGTTTTCCCTCTGAAATTGTTGCAGAAACGTGTTGAAATAGTCATTAAAACTTGCAATAAAAATTGCTTTTATGGTATAGCTTTTCAGGGTCATTTTATAACAATAAACATATTTATGTAACATAATAAACATGTTTTAGTACCCAGACTGGATTATGGTAGTGGTGGTTATTCGTTCTATGTTGGAATCTAAAACTTAGGTCCTAAAAATAGTTAAGCCTAGGGATTATCATTTGACTATTAGTTTTTAGCAAAAAACGCATCCAAAAAGAAGATATAATTTTTTTCCAAGATTTGGGCCTTAATTTGGAAGAGGGTCTTGAATTTTTTTTCAACTTGATAATTTTTGCAACTCAACTAAAGTAGCATGACAGGAAATGCACATATTTCACTTATTTTTAAATTTTGTACGTAAACTGGGCTATTTTTGTCCAGCGATTTTTGTGTGAAACAAAAATAGTACTCTTTTCATTATTCTACATAAATAACAGAACAACAATAATTTTGTGTGATCTGGTCATAAAACTAGTTTCTTGGGCAGTACACACGACAGCACATCGAAGTGTACACTTTTGTTGTAAAGTCGTCCGTAACGTACAGAGTAGAGTGCCAGCGTGTAAGGGTCGACGTGCTGTCGTGTGTACCACTGGTTTTTCGACCACAAAACAAAAATAAAAAGAATAATGTGCAGGAAACAAGACTTACAAAGAAGTCCAAGTTGTGAGCCATGTTGTGGAAAAGCCCACCGACCATGGCAGCCAAGTGTATCACGTGTGTTGGTTTGTGTTTATCAAACAATGCTTCAGTTTGCTCCTTGTCTCTGAAAAACAACAACCAACACTGATAAGTTGTACCTACTTATTTGCTGGTCAAAGTAGCCTCTTGTTTCCCTTTTTTATTCAATTATTTTTAACTCTGGCACAAAAAGTTAAATTTGACCGCTATATGTGTGTGTGTGTGTCTGTCTCTGACACCATGTCTGTCTGTCTCTGGAACTGGTGAACCGATTGGGATGCAGTTTGTTTTATTTGAAAGCAGGTTTTTTAGCGAGTGTTCTTAGATATGTTGTATCCAAATCGGTTCAGCCGTTTACGAGATATCCTAATTTGAAGCTGGGGTATTTCAAATTTTAAAAGTAGCTATTACTCTTCTCAGACTTGAGCCACCTCTAACCACACCAGGATCATTTATTTTGGCTACTACAATAGAGATGATCTGCTGGGATGCCTGTACTGGCTCCCATTTAGAGAAACATGACTAGAGAGGACTAGAGGGGTTTCAGGTTTCATGAAAAGTCCACGGAAGAGAGAGTCCAGTTTCACACTCACCTCAGATCCGCATCTTTAGACCCACAGAATACCCAGGTCTCATTTGTGGAGGAGTCCGTTCCCTGCTTCTTTTCCTCTTCGACAACAGTCCTTATCGCTTGCCCGACGAGACCGGAGCCTCCAGTCACAAGGATTACGCGCTTATCGGCACTCATTGCTGAAAAATAGATGTTTTAAAGTAAGTTGCTGGTTGTTAACAACGTGTCTTGTATCTTCCGATTTGTTGGAGGATGTGGGGGTTCAGAAATTTTGGGGAGAGAATATTGCTTACTTTATTGGCAGCAAGGAGCAACTTGATAAGAATATGTGGCAAACTGAAAGAAATAAAGAATTATAGCCGGTCGGTCGCGGTCGTGGCTCACAACAAAAACTGGAGAGATAGCAAATAAATCGAATTCAAATGAACTTTATTACGTGTGAATAGAGAATATTTTTGGTTGAGAAAAAAAAACGTCCTTATCACAGACTAATGTGTCAAAATATATGTCACATATGTTGGTTTGTCTGAGACCACAGACTAAATTGTTGGGTAGTCGGGTCCCGATTCCCGAAGTTGGGTGGGAGCGGTGGAACATGTGTTTAGGGCATCATGGAACTCAGAAAAAAATTATGGAACGGGAAATGGTTTTGTTTGTTAAAGAAGTCCGTCAGAAACCATTGATTTATCCTCAGTTCAACATGGTCCAATCACGGTCAAACATGAGATATTCAGAATGACTCACTCACTACGCGTGAATCTTGATTGGCTTTGGTCGGTGAATACCAAGCGCCTTCTTTCTTTCTTTTCGTATGTAGGTACCTTGTATAGCAAAGTTCGTCATTGTCGTATCTTTGTAGTACCTAACTACCTACATTACTTGTCAGTTTACTTTAGTCGAACTTTTATTTATTGCCGAGGATTTATTTAGTATAATAAAGTGTCGTTTTTCAATCGATATAAATTGTCGGTCATGGATGAAGCATGTTTAAAACGGTTTTTTTTCGAAAGCGGGCTCATTAATGTATTTGGCTATTGATCATCATGATCACCATCATCACAAATTTACACACTATGATATCTGTGTTTTGTTTTGTATTTACCAAATAAAAAAACATCTGTAAGCGGGGCTGAGGGCAACAGCTAGTACACCCTGGCTGGCTGTTTCCAATAATATTCCCTGCCTGTTCAGTTTCTACATTAAAATAAAAATTGTTTATGGCTGGCGTGTCTATGGCACTTTTTCGAGACGCTGATTGGCCGTCAGTTTCGCTACGAGCGTTCGTCGCACTCCGAAAACGCCAAAATTCGCTTTCAAACCAAAATGGAGGATTTGTCGGTCGAGGTGTACGGTGATAATGGTGCTTATTACAAGGTTTGTAGATCGTGAAGTACTCTTTGTTGTGGTGTAAAAGACTTGGTATATCATTGCCCTGCATAGCATTTATTGTTTCAACTTCTTATTTGCATATTACCGTTCATACTTACAAAAATATTTTTCCGGGAAGACCATCGCGGCTGGAATGGACGCCATGTCCGTCTGACAGGGCGTGAATTTTCCATGTGCCGTATTTGTGCCGCTTCCCTATATTTTTAGCATCAATCTGGAAACAAAACTAGGGCACCGTACACTGGTATTTTATTTTGGCTTATTTTTTTCGTATGCGACCCAAATAGCGCATTTATTTCGAGCGCCTGATCAAGTTATTGAATGATGAAGATGTTCTGAAATTCTTTTACATTTTTAGGCCATTGTCACCGACGTGCTCGACAACGAGGTTCTCGTAGCCTTTGAAAATGAGTGAGTGGAAAATGGATCTTTATTTTGACGAAGCAGCGGCGCGCGTCTCGGCCGGAATACTTATTTATTGACAATGTATTGTCTCATTGCAGCTGGCAGCCCGAGTCGAAGTTTCCATTCTCTCAAGTCTTCTTACCGCCAAAAGACACAGGCAAACACACGGAATTTGTTGAGAACCAAGAAGTGGAGGTATTTGCTAGGTCAAATGAAAAGGAGGCATGTGGTTGGTGGACTGCAAATATCAAGGTATTGTGTTACATTTGCACTTCTAATGAATGACTCACTAATCTTGAGCAACTACAAAAGCTATGACTATATTCTTTTGTTGAGAGATAATTAATTTACAACTACCCACTGGCACCAACTCCATTTAGGTATACTAAACTTACTAAATTATTTTTAGAATCCAATAAGAATTTGTCTCAAAATATTAAAACTTGTGCAAGCTAGAACCTGGTATCTGGCTTATACTCACTCATCATCACCTTCTACCCTATATCCCTTTAGACTTGTCTAGAATTAAACCTGTATTTGGTCCGTGTTGCTCATATCAATAACTAAAACTTAGCCAGGTGTGACCGCTTACTGCAATAAATGCTAGCATGTAACTTTATCACCTCGTGTGAATGTGATTGATTAGTGAGCTTTGTAATAATCTATGCCAATATTAACATTACCAAATAGTTGAAATAGGTAAAAATCAGATCTACCTATAAACAGGATTTTTTAAATGTTTACTAACATGGGTTAGGGATTTTATAAAAAGAAAAAAGACATCCTCTCAGAAATGCCCTTTCTCATTTCTCTTATTTAGGTATCTATTATTTATTATTATTGTAAATGCCAATCACAATGTTACATTACATGCTGGATGTATAATTTAGCGTACAAACCTGTAATCTTTATTTACAGATGATGAGGGGTGACTTTCTGGTAATAGAGTATTTAGAATGGGACAACTGCTACACGGAAATAGTGCCAAAAGACCGGCTCCGAGTGAAGACCACCAAGACACCGATCGACAAAACCACCTTCCACAAGTTTGAAATAACCGTACCTGATGATCTCAAGGACTAGTGAGTGTACTTGCACATCTATTTTAATTTTAACCGTAGTATGGTACGCAATGCAACAATCTGGAATACCCCTTTTTGTTTAATTGATTATGCTGTATGCAATAAGAGCAACCCTAGGATATCTCGGTGTGTTGCTTACCATACTATGTAAAGAAGTGATTTGGATAAGCTAAATGCATCATTTATCTCTAAGGCTAATCCAATGCAAAATAACACTTTAAAGTATGCCTTGAAGGCAGCTATTGTGAAGTATGTTGCAGTGTTTCCTCTAACATCCATATAACACTCACTTTTCGATACCTATCTACCACTAAGCAAGGACATTCAGACTGAAGAATAGCATGGGCTAAACATAGTATTATCGCAAAATCAACAATTTATTCATCATGCCCAATCAGATCAGCAAAAGTTTTGTTTGTTACACACCAAATAAAACACATTAATAATTCAATTCTATGCTACACTTGCGATTTCGCACTGTATAAATGTTCTGGAAAATAACATGATACCTAGCTGGCTTCTGCTGCATGGACTGTATCCTTTTCTTCGCGAGAAAATCTATTTACCGTAATAGAGACGATTCTCCCGCAGAAAAAGTAAAAAAAAAGCGCCGTGGGCTACTAAGAAAGCCCTGGGCGCGTAGTATACAAGGTGTTGTTTTATAGAGTGACACCCGTCTCAGGGGTGATTATTTACACGATATTGAATCAAAAAAAAAAAAAAAAAATATGTCAGTGAAAAATACCCAAAAATCATTCATGAAATTTACCCAAAACTTTGGCCACCCTTACTATTATATTAACTAACGCTTGCGGCTGCACGGGCGCCCCACAGCGCGCGCTTTGAGAAGGGAGTGTCCGCACGTCGCGGTTATTATAGAACAAATTGAACAAGATAATTTGTGCATCAAAATAAAATAAAAAAAACGTATTTTTAAACTTAAACTTTTGTGGGCGCTGCACATTTTTCTATTAAATAAAAATAGGTAAAAAAACTTTTTAAGTTAAACGGTTTTATGTTAAACATCATTGCAATGTTTAAGATAAATGTACTAAAAACCAAAAAATAATAAAATAGATACAGTCGTGGGAATTATAAACATATGCATAGACTAGACTAAAATAAAACCGTGGGGCACGTCAATTGTCTACAATCGTTGATTAAAATGTTTGTTTTGTAATGTTACACTATAATTAGGCAGTTGACGTGCCCCACGGTTTTATTTTAGTCTAGTCTATGCATATGTTTATAATTCCCACGACTGTATCTATTTTATTATTTTTTGGTTTTTAGTACATTTATCTTAAACATTGCAATGATGTTTAACATAAAACCGTTTAACTTAAAAAGTTTTTTTACCTATTTTTATTTCCTAGTTTTTAGTTTTTATTTCACATTCTGTTTAATTCATTTAGTACATTGTATTATACAGGTTGAGCACTTTCATTTGATACCCATATTGATAGGATCGATAAAACCTGCGTTATCCGCCATTTTGTAGCGGCCGCCATCTTGTATTTCAATTTTTTATAGTATATTGTATTCTGCTTGTTGAGCCCTTTCATTTGATACCCATATTGATGGGATTGATAAAACCTACGTTATCCGCCATTTTGTAGCGGCCGCCATCTTGGATTTCAATTTTTTATAGTATATTGTATTCTGCTTGTTGAGCCCTTTTATTTGATACCCATATTGATGGGATTAATAAAACATAAATTATCCGCCATTTTGTAGCGGCGGCCATCTTGAATTTATAATGATAATGAATAAACATAATTGTATTGTCACCAAAATCCAAAGTGTATACAAAATTTCAGATTAATCGGTTGACGGGAAGAGGGTGAAATTTGAATTACAAAATTTGACCCAAGAATAAATAAAACAAACGGGGTGAGCTAAATAAAACCGTTTAAAAACGGTTCTACTCACTAGTCGGCTACACCGACGACAGTGAGTAAAACCGTGTTTTAATAGAAAAACTTATTTTTAGTTTCAAGCGTTACTCAAACCACCGTCTCCGAGTCGGGCGTCTGTCACTAACCAAAACAACACCATGTAGAAAAAAAAAAAAAAGAGTCTCACTGACGTCCGGCCACCCGATCTGCATTCCAGCCTGCACGAAATTCACAGCGCGAAGGTCGAGAACGCGCACAAGGAGTTCCAGAAGGCGATCGGCGCCGCGCTCGTGTGGTACGTGCCCGAGAAGGCTGCCCTCGCCGTCATCTCACGCTGCGACACCACGCAGCGGCGCGCGCAGATGCTGCAGGAGATGCATTTTAGGTGAGTCAAATGTTCGTCCAAGAACAAATATTCGTCTAAGAACAAATATTCGTCTAAGAACAAATATTCGTCTAAAAACAAATACTCGTCTAAGAATAAATGTTCGTCTAAGAACAGATATTCTTCTAAGAACAGATATTCGTCTAAGTACAGATATACGTCTAAGTACAGGAGATGATGTTTAGGTGAGTCGTCTAAGAACATTAAACGGACTTTGGACAAGTCGTCTAAGAACAGGTAATAATGTACTTTGCGCGACTCATCTAGGAACGTAACACGCACTTTGATGAAAGATGATTTTTCGGTGAGTCGTCTAAGAACAGAGACTTAGACGGACAGAGAACAAGGAGTTCCAGAAGGCGATCGGCGCCGCGCTCGTGTGGTACGTGCCCGAGAAGGCTGACCTCGCCGTCATCTCACGCTGCGACACCACGCAGCGGCGCTCGCAGATGCTGCAGGAGATGCATTTTAGGCAAGTCGTCTAAGAACATATATTCGTCTAAGAACAGATATTCGTCTAAGAACAAATACTCGTCCAAGAACTGAATAATATTCGTCTAAGTACAGGAGATGGTGTTTAGGTGAGTCGTCTAAGAATATTGAACAGACTTTGGAAAAGTCGTCTAAGAATAGGTAATGAACAGTCGGCCAGTCTCAGATACCCCTTTTTGTTCGATTGGCGCCCTTATGCCGCGCGCGATAAGAGCTGCCATGGGGTATCTGAGATTGTGGCCGACCGTACTATGCGCTAGTCATCTAAGAAATAACGTAACACGCACTTTGAAGAAATATGCTTTTCCGTGAGTCGTGTAAGAACACCTCGTCTAAGAACAGGAGATACTGAAGAAGACTGTAGTCTAAGAACATTGAATGATCTTTGGACTAGTCGTCTAAGAATAGGTAATGTACTTTGCGCGAGTTATCTAAGAACGTAACACGCACTTTGAAGAAATATGCTTTTTCGGTGAGTTGTCTAAGAACAGATACTCGTCTAAGAATAGTAGATGTAGACGAGTCGTCTGAGAATAGGAGACATGTCGCACGGGTTTGTGGTCTAAGAACAGAAGCGAGGTTAATCGTCTGAAAACAGGAGATGGACTCTAGATGAGTAAGAGATAAGAGTGTTAGAGATATTGACTTTGGATCTATTTACGCATAAGAACACAACGCGCTTACCTTAACACCTGTTTTGACAAAGCGGTGAGCTGTGACACCAACTACTTCGAAATGGTCGTGAGGGAAAGTGTATGTAAACATTCGAATGCGCACGTACATTGCGTGCTAATAAAATAGGCTACAAATGATGCCTTACATTGCCTCTTCATCATTAATGTCTATAAGGCAATTACTGATACACTTCACGCTTCGGTTGCCGAGATTCTAGGTTGACGACAATTACGAGTTTACGGCTGAGTGGTGGTAGCCTAGTGGGTAGAACAATGCACTCTGAAGAGAGAGACCCGGGTTCGATTTCCGGTGCGGGCATGTACAGTCGGCCACAGTCTCAGATACCCCTTTATGTTCGATTGGCGCCCTTATACCGCGCGCGGTAAGAGCTGCCATGGGGTATCTGAGATTGTGGCCGACCGTACCTATGACTTTAATTTATTTCAAAATATAAGTCGTGATTATCCCAGATCTCTCTCTGAAAGAAGGCCTTCTCTCTTCCTCTCTGAGAGATGGCCAGCGAGCCATCAAATGACTATTAGTAGGATCTCCCCCACACAGGCCCGTTTTTATCGGTACGGTAGCAACCGCCCAGGGCCTCCACAAGAGAGGGGCCGCAATATAAATTGAACTTATTAAAAAAACAGTAAAAAAAACGAATATGCAGGTCTTGTTTTTGTGCTATAATAACTATTTATAATAACTATTATAACAATTTTTGTGCTAGAATGAGTGTTTAAACACTTATTCTAGCACAAAAATAGTCGGCATTCTATTAGCAGTGAAGCTCGTCATACATCAGCATCAAATTTTTCTGATTGGAAAATTAAAGGGTTCTCGCAAAGAAAATGGGGCCTCCACACCTTTGTTGCCCCAGGGCCTCCACACTTCTAAATCCGGCCCTGCATCCCCGATGACGCCCGGTCCGGTCCCACACTCAGACCTTATACGGCAAACCTATAAATGGTAACTGCGCAAGTCAAACCACGTGGTGTCTCAAGTATCTTCTTTCGTGGAACGCATTGTACTTTCTCTTCAATGAATAAAATATAAATAAAGGCATTTGCATTAACGTAATGAGATGATTTATGCAGCGTCCTGTGGCACCTTCACTCACACTATACGGCTAAACCTATAAATGGTCACTGCGCAAGTCAAACCACGTGGTGTCTCAAGTATCTTCTTTCGTGGAACGCATTGTACTTTCTCTTCAATGAATAAAATATAAATAAAGGCATTTGCATTAACGTAATGAGATGATTTATGCAGCGTCCTGTGGCACCTTCACTCACACTAGATGGGTGAAGAGACCACTCGGCGCTGCAGTGGCTGGGACATTGTTTTACATGGAGTAGGCTTGCCCACTGCCTATACCATCCTGACAGCTTAGTCAGCCTAGCCCACAGGAAGGACAAGTAAGTCAATACGTGTTGTGACAACTATACCGCGGGTTTCCTCACGATGTTTTCCCTTACCGTTAGCGATCACTCTCTCCAATTACAAATAGTAAAATTTCCTGTTGTAAAGTCGTCTTCAGCCAGCACAAAACCAAGACAGCGATACTCAAGTATGTACTGAGGTCTTGCTTGTACGATCGGCCGACTCACCGACGAACAAACTAGTGCTTACATTATCTTTGGAAGCATCAGGGCCAATCGTCTTCAAGTGTAGGCTCTATGGTAGTATAATGCTTCCTACAAGTAAAAGTTTATAGTGTTCAATGGTAACTTATTTCTAAGTAACTGCCGTATCTGGGATATATTAAGGCGCTGGGCATAGTTAATTAGCCCGCGCGCAAAGAAAAATGCACAAAATCGATTCCTATATCAATAACACAAAAAAAACGAAAATGTTCACATATCGAACCCTAGAATTTGTTGAGACCTATCGAACACAGCCAGTTTCATGTTGGTATCCATAACAGATTGCAAGATATTTTGATTGAAAAAAAGTGCGCCGCCTATTTTTTTTTTTCAAGCAAAATATCTTGAAAACGTTTATGAATGTCAACACGAAACTGGCTGTTTTAGATATGTCTCACCTAATTCTAGGGTTTCATATGTGAACATTTTCAATTTGTTTAGTGTATTTGATACAGGAATCGATTTTGTGCATTTTTCTTTGCGCGCGGGCGATTCACTATGCACGGCGCCTTAAGAGATCAAGGCACTATAAACAATAAAATACCTTAGTAAAAACTTGTTCCATGTTACATGTCTTACTTCACTTACTTACAAGTATTAATGTGTTGTGTAATGTGTTGCAGGAACCTTACCCAAAAGCTGTTATTGCTGAAAAAGACTGAGGAAGCAGCCAGGCAGTTGGAGTCCACTAAAATTCATAGCCAGGGAGGGTGAGTTACATTTTTGATCTGCGGTGTCATCTTTGCTGGAATGGCCCAGGAGTATAATTTGTCTTGCTGTCGGTCGCCGCCGCGCCCTATTGGCACAAGTAGATAGATAGATGAGCATTTTATTCAATCACCACAACATCATACAAAAAGTAATTCAGAATAACCATATTTTACAAACTAAAATTATAAAAATAAAATACCTACAATCTACATGCTTCGAATAATGAATATATTTGACGTGGCGCTATGGGATAATACCATTTGGAACTGAGACGCTCGCGGTCCGCCTGTCAGCTGTAACGTCAGCATTTCGGCAGACTAGTTGTGTCTATGGCAAACTCGCGTCCAAACTTGCTTGTGTTTTCTGTGCGCGTGGGTGTCTGCCCGAGTTTTATCACGTTTTATTCAATCAATGCTATAACATTTAATCCTTTTAGATTACAACCAACATTTTTGTGTATTTTCAATTTCATAACCTATGACGTAACGTAGAACTAACAATTTTTTTACTGACGCTACTCGAGAACTGTCATTTTCGGTTCACTTTGACAAGGTTCCACCCCATTCTGCGCATTATACAATAAGATCAGTATAATAATATGAATTGATTGATTGCTTCACATTGCCCCCCGCAGTTACTCGGACGAGTTCTCAGTGCGCGAGGACCTGATGGGCCTGGCGATCGGCACACACGGCGCCAACATACAGCAGGCGCGCAAGGTCGAGGGGGTCACCAACATCGAGCTGGAGGAGCTCTCCTGCACCTTCAAGATCTGTGGAGAGGTAAGGCTCTGCTCCAAAGATAGATAGATTATTTTATTGTATTACCAAAACACAGTGATAGGTTAGCATACAGCATAAAATCAGGTAGGTACAATGGGTGCATCAGTAGCGGATTTAAGCCCCCAAAGCATCTGAGACCCTCTATCAAAATAAATTTTGTATACTTTTTTATCTTGAAAACCTACGCTCATTGGGTTCAAGCCCCCCCAAACCAAAATACTGGATCCGCCACTGGGTGCAATGGCCGAAAGAAGGTTGTGGCTCAGCATAATGCTACAGTTGCCCGTAGCGCTGTTATTCTGCCACAACCTCTCCCATTTTATAAAATAAAAGGAAAAACTAAAAAATAAAACTAAGTAGGTAAAACTAGGTAAAAACAAACCAATTCAATAATAAAAACTTACAAATTGGTGCAATCAATAGAAAGAAAACAGAACAGAACAACAAGTAAACAAACAATACAAGTAAAAATTAAAAATACAAGTCTACAAATCATGGAGAGATGGTATAAGCGTCTGATACATAGCATAGATCATTATCTGCTGGGCTACGATGACCGCCGTAGCCAGGGCTTTGTCTACTGTATGTAACTCGCAATAGCGAGTCCATAATTAAAGAACTCAAAGTTCAAAAACTCTTATCTACAGGGTGCATTCGAATTCGATAGCGGAACTTCAAGTAGGATGTCTGTCTACTCATCAATGCAAACAACTTGTACTAGGTGGCGAAAAAGATGGGGCGTGAATGGCGCTTATAGGCGTGCCCATACAGGAGCCGGGATAAGACTCAAATTTCGCTGAGCACAGAGTTCCGGTTCTTCTATCTATGGCCACGCCTGGGGCCTCAGCCTGTAACACAATGGCGTCCCAGGTAGAAGGACAAAACCGGGATTTTTTCGATGTTCTCCTACAACCAGCGAACTAATCCTCTAGAATTAGACTAACTAGTGGTTCGCCCCGAACTACGAACTCGCGACCCCATATCTCGGCAACCCCTCGACCGATTTGACTCATCTTCGAACTTAAAAATTCTCTTTGCCTGATTTACCCGCCTACCAAATTTCGTAATGATCCGACTAAGTTTACTCAAGTTATCGTCGAACGAACATTCATACATACAAACATAAAACATACAAACATACAAACATACATACATACATACATACATACATACATACATACATACAAACGCCGGATTGTTCCAGTAGACTCGGAGAACTTCGCTCGCTTCGCTCGCTCGTTCAATAATCTTTGCTGTACTACAAAAACATTAAAAGGACCGACATTGGACCGACAGCATTAATAAATATTTTAAGTAAACTCTACTTGCCGGTTTTTAATTTGTATGTTGAATTGTATATAAAATGAATCATTTATTGGCCTAAGATCAAAATTGTAATTTAACCTAAATACTTAACTTGTGCTGTTGATTCTGTTTAATAAATAAAATAAAAATAAAAATAAATAAAATAAATCGTAATTGAAACCGTCAACCGGGAGCCCATTTTGGCACCATTGCGTTCCAGGCTAAGGGCCCTGATCTATCTTTGTATTTGTGATTTGAAAACGGCTCATTGTGTTAATTATGGATCTTCAATTCTTCATTAAACTTTCGAAAGGTCTTCTTTTGAATTTAATAATCGTTACCCAGCACATAAGCAAGACAGCGATACTCAAGTATATGTACTGAGGTCTTGCTTGCGCGATCGGCCGACTCACCGACGCACAAACTCGTGCTAACATTACTTGGAAGCATCAGGGCCAATTGTCTCGAGGCGGAGGCTCTGTGGTAGTATAGTGCTTCCTACATCGAAATAACCCTCCTTTTAGGCAGTCGGGTAAAAAAACCCATGTTGGATTCTTTTTCCTTATTGTTGATATTTTTTTTATAGAATTTCTAGGGGTAACTTCTTCCTAAGATAGCTGGTACAACTAGTTCTTGCAAAAAATATAAAGACTTAAGGCGCTGGGCATAGTGAATTAGCCCGCGCGCAAAAAAAATTCACAATAACGATTCCTGTATCAAATACACTAAAAAAATCGAAAATGTTCACATATCAAACCCTAGAATTAGGTGAGAGCTATCTAAAACAGCCAGTTTTGTGATGATATCCATAACAGATTGCAAGATATTTTGTTTGAAAAAAAGTGCGCCGCCTATTTTTTTTCATCAAAAATATCTTCAAAACGTTTATGAATGTCAACACGAAACTGGCTGTTTTAGATAGGTCTCATCTAATTCTAGGGTTTGATATGTGAACATTTTCGATTTTTTTTGTGTATTTGATACAGGTCTCGATTTTGTGCATTTTTCTTGGCGCGCGGGCTATTCACTATGTACAGCGCCTTAACGGTAACATTTTAAGCCCCTTATTTCCCCCTACAAAAAAATGTCCCAGGCTAATGTGAGTGAAGGTGTCACTGGACGCTGTATGAAATCATCTCATTGCGAAGATGCAAAGGCCTGAGTTTTTTTTTCCCCCTAAAGTCGCACGAGGCGGTCCGCGCGGCGCGTTCGCTTCTGGAGTATGCTGAGGAGTCCATCAAGGTGCCGCGTGCGCTGGTCGGCAAGGTCATCGGCAAGAACGGGAAGCTGATACAGGAGATCGTCGACAAGTCCGGCGTTGTGCGCGTGAGTACAGACAGACTTATTTTTCTCTCGCTTCGAAAGCGTCACACTTCAGTATCGTTCCAACTTTGTCACGCTGGGGTTCGCCTTTATTGTCTTTTATTTCTTGACATAAGATTTTACAACTTTCTTACTTGCTTATTGAATATAATACATATTTCAGTGTTCATATATCTCTCTCACACACATTACATGACACTGTCACTGAAACTCTGACCTTTGGGTTTCGCCTTAGAGAGACCCTACTCTGCGTCTTGCAACACTTTCTGCAACAACAAAGTATGTACAGGCACAGCACTTAACACAGTAGGATCCTGTTTCCTCACATTGTTGGAATCTCAGCTCAGTCAAACTCTTAAGCTCAATGTCAGTTAATGAATCTGTTGTCCAACATACAACGTTTTACAAAACTATTTTTACAGGGTGTAACTTACTGGACAACAGGATGTCAATTGGATGTAAAAAAAAAAAACTTTAAAATTGAAAATAGGGTGTTATTTATTACCCTGTAAAAAGAGTTATGATCTTTTGTCAAAGTCAAAAAGTTTTATTCAATATGCCATAAATAAATTATTTACATTGAACGTCAAAATAGGTATTATCAAAAGTAAAAAACGTATATAAATGAAATACTTATTACTATCTTATACTAAGTAAGTATCTAGCTACTTTTTTTTCTCCATCTTCACTAGCTCTGATCGTTCTTGGAAAAGAAGCATGGTAAAGAAACTCCACGTTGTAACACGTTGTATTATGAATCTCTTGTTAAATAACACCATTCGTCTTCCACAGGTGAAGGTTGAGGGTGACAACGAGCCCGCGCCGGTGGCGCCGCGTGAGGAGGGCGTGGTGCCCTTCGTGTTCGTCGGTACTAAGGAGAACATCGCCAACGCCAAGGTGCTGGTCGAGTACCACGTCGCGCATCTCAAGGTGAGTCCTGTCCTCCACAGGTGAAGGTGAGGCCAGTCTTCCTCAGGTGAAGGTGCTGTCTTCCTCAGGTGAATGTGTTGTCTTCTACAGGTGAATGTGCTGTCTTCTACAGGTGAATGTGCTGTCGTCTACAGGTGAATGTGCTGTCGTCTACAGGTGAATGTGTTGTCTTCTACAGGTGAATGTGCTGTCTTCTACAGGTGAATGTGCTGTCGTCTACAGGTGAATGTGCTGTCGTCTACAGGTGAATGTGTTGTCTTCTACAGGTGAATGTGCTGTCTTATACAGGTGAAAGTGCTGTCTTCTACAGGTGAAAGTGCTGTCTTCTACAGGTGAAAGTGCTGTCTTCTACAGGCGACGGTGCTGTCTTCTACAGGTGAAGGTGCCGTCTTCTACAGGTGAAGGTGAGTCCTTCGAAGCCGCCAAACGAAACAATGAGCCGGTGCTCTGCCCGAACCATTCGCGCAGATTTTGGATCCATGATATCCTGGGTCTACCAGGTCTCCTTTTGCCTGGTATCTTGCCTTGTATGATCAGTTGAAGGAGGCTGCATTTGTTGTTATTTCTAATTATGTGGCCGAAATACTCTAGCTTCCTCTTTTGGATGGTCTTCAGGATCTCTACTTTCTTCCTCATTCTCTGCAACACTGTGGCACAATATAGATTAAGATAGTAAGTAAGCTTCGGCGCCCACGACGGATAATAGCCTACTCATGCTCGAACGGCGAGGGCTGTCGCGGCTCCGGCGAGCGACAGGCGCGGGCGCACGGCCGCTTGTTGCTGCACGGTCAAATACCTACGAAGTAAAATATAACCACCCTTGTTCATTCGTTGTTTTAGTTAGTTTTTAGTGTTTAGCTGAAGTGTGAAGCTTACCTAGCGTGACTGTGGTGTTACGGACCTTCTCTTGGTAATGATAATGGTAAAACGGGCTGTTTTCCGCAACTCGACGTCTCTACTTGCGCCTATTTTGCGTCATACTCTCACTCTTTTGGTGCATTGTGCAGCACACAAGCACTTACATTTTACTCTACAGTCGGCTCTAGTCACTCGCCCGGAACACTACTTTATCTAAATCATGAGACGGCGCGAGAAAAGCGAGAGGCAATGCGGCTGTATGAGTCTCTACGTGTGTTCGTGTCCTTTCGCGAGTATGTAGTAGTAGTTGTGATGTAATGGATCTATTTTCCCAAATTATTTTGTAGTTCTGCTGTAGCTGCCATTTCTACATTTCATTAGCTTATAGGAGGTGCGGGTGATCATGCTCCTAACTATCAAAGGGAAATTTCCCGCCAAGCAGATGTTATGCTTGGGGACCGGCCGGGTCCAACTGAACATAGTTGGACGTTCTATATATACTCAGCTACGAAAGATATTTTGCTGGCGCGATGCAGGATTGTAGCGAGTAGCGATTGACAGCTCGAGTATGTAGCAGTTTCCAGAGCGCCCGACAGGGGTCGCTACAAGCTATTTAATTTTTTTTTTCTGACAAGTACAATACATTATTGATGTTCCCAAGGTAGTTAGACTCCAATAGACAGTGTAATAATGTAAGTAAATAACAGCTGAAAGTAACCCTTTTTCGGCACGAAAAACTCATCGCTCTAATTTCTTTCAGGCAATTTTTTTTATTATAAAAACTATTTGCAAACCTCCGTATGGGTCATCTACTGATATAAACCAAGTTTCAGCAAAATCCAGCCTGTAGTTTAGAAATTAAACCTGAACTACGTTTGTATGGGAAATCGCTGCTTCAGGGCGTTCTTAAACGGGTGAATCGCTGCTAGAAAACCAGCTTGGCTGCCGTCAACCTGGTGAATTGATTTGGTTGCAGAAAGCAGATTTTCTTGCAAATGTTTCGTCTCTAGTCCAGCCCCTCTACCCTTGACGCACTTTTCCAATACAGCCGCAATATGGCGCAATTTACAAAATTTGATATTTTACAAATTAAGACGCATTTTGTGTTTTTATTTAATAGAACAGCCTTACCTTTGAATAAACATTACAAAGTATTTAAAATCAAAGCATTACCATGCGAATTCAAAGAGAAATTAATTTTTAAACTTTTTCATTTTGATTGCAATAGCGTCAAGGGTAACCCCCCAGTTCCTTGGTAGCCTTCTGTCGGTTGCAGCTGTAGCGACCCCTGTCGGGCGCTCAGGAAACTGCTACATACTAGAGCTGTCAATCGCTACTCGCTACAATCCTGCATCGCGCCAGCAAAATATCTTTCGTAGCTGAGTTATATAGAACGTCCAACTATGTTCAGTTGGACCCGGCCGGTCCCCAAGCATGAGATCTGCTTGGCGGGAAATTTCCCTTTATAGTCGAGGAGCATGATCACCCGCTCCTCCTATACAGCCACTAACCCCTGGTATGTTTCGTTGCCCAGGAGGTGGAGCAGCTCCGCGCCGAGAAGCAGGAGATAGACCAGCAGCTGCGCGTGGTGCTCGGCGGTGGGACCATGTACTCGGCACCGCGCGCGCCCCGAGCACTGCGCCGTGCGCGACCACCGCCCCCCGGGGCACGGGGCCCGCCCGGTCAGTACTACACTACACCAGCCAGCCAGCGACCACTCGCCCAGACTACATTCATTCATATACATGTCGCAGACCCGGAGAGATTTCCAACAGATGGACTTTCTTCCATTTTATTTAGATAATGTCAGTGCGCACGCGACGGCGCAGTCGGCCCGGAAACAGGAAGTGCCGGGCCGAACCACTGACTTGACACTTAACTTTTTAAAACATAGACAAACCGGGAGTCGGATACGGAAATGAGCTATAGTGTTGTCATTTGGTAATCATAGATTAGTATGCCGACCACAGATTCACTAAATCTATCGACTGACATCGGCTGTCAGACTTAACTATCATAATCTGTGGGAGAGGGGTTCAATCCAAAAAGAGTAAACCTGAGCATTCCCCGACATACATGTCGCCGTGGGCAAAACGGAACGGTCTTTGTAATGCAATTCGGAACTCGGCGGCATGGTTGCTTTCCATTCAATTCGGAACGCAGTCGTCTGATGACAGATGTCAAAAGAGGCGGGAACTCGATTGTCACTGATTCTGCGGGTATTCTGTGCACTCAGTTGTGTTTGTTCACGTAGTCTCGATAAAGTTGATTAGAAAAAGCTCATCAAGCAAAGTTATAGTGAGACGGAAGACAGAGGCACTATAATTATTATGTGTTAACGCTAGTAGAGTCAAAAACATGTACAGTGGGGCAATGATGATTCGCAGTGTGAAGGTCTAACTCGCGCCCACTGGCCTGGTTGAAGGGCCCGCTGCTACTGAGCCGGTACTTTAAAATTGTTTAAATTCCTCTAGCTGCGACATACATATCATGTTCAGGTAGCGTTACGAGTTATGAGCGCTTGACTGGTGGGGATTTCTGCGCAAGTGTGTACAATCGCGCGCAAAATGTCTAATATCCACGCGGGATCTAAGACTGACGCTGAGCTAAATTATAGTTGAGTGAGATACTATAAAAATCGGAGAAACTGACTAAACTTAAAGATTAAAAGTATTCTTTGCGGATTTTGCACTCGCTATATTTTAAATGATTTTCTGTACAATTATTTTAACGGACATTACGATAAAACCGGTGTACAATCAATGAATAATAATCTAAGTCCAGTAGGTATTGTTCTCAATAACTTTTTTAAATCTTCCTGAACTGTCTTTTAAAAACATTTTGTCTCGGCATTCTTTCTGCGACGAAACAAAAAAACGATGTGTGCGACTGTACCCCGAGGCTAGAGCGACTGATCTACCAATCACGCGCCCGCGCTCGCCGGCGATCGCGTCTCTCCGTCGAGGGGCCCTCCCGTACCCCGCCAAACAGACCCAAAAAATGAGTTCTGCGCATTCAAGGTCAGCGCCCATAACTCGTGACGCTACCTGTAACAATAGTGGCACTGTAACGTGGCTAGAATCACTAGCCACTTTCACTACACTTTCACTAGCCACTTTCACTACAATAAACAAGAACACTTTTTGTTTTTCCTAAAGCACTAATTAGGGAATAATTTAAACATTTATAATAAGTTGAAAAAATTCACTCGGGACAGGACTTGAACCCGCAACCTCTCGCACACCCGTCCAGTTGACGGAGACTAGTTGAAGAAATTCGCATCGACAGTTACTTGACTCGGTAGCTCAATTGGTAGAGCGCCTGCACGGTATGCGAGAGGTTGCGGGTTCAAGTCCTGTCCCGAGTGAATTTTTTCAACTTATTATAAATGTTTAAACAAGAAAATTTCCATCACCGTCTTCTATCATCGCTGATCAACAGAGCGAGAGTAGCACATGGCGCTCTGATCGTTCAAAATGTATGGATTTTGGTCCTAGCGGTTTGGAGTGCGCTGGATCGTCCATTGTGGAAAAGGCTTATGGATTTCGGTCCTGCTGCGCGCAATCGGAGATAAGAACAATCTAAGAACAATTTGAAGCTAAAATGTCGGGGCTTCTTATTTGCGTGCCCTCTCCTATCGGAGGTTGGCGATCAGTTTGGCTATCTCTTCCTTCGAACCCGCCAAACGAAACAATGAGCCGGTGCTCTGCCCGAACCATTCGAGCAGATTTTGTATCCATGATATCCTGGGTCTACCAGGTCGTCTGGGGGTATTTAAAAAAAAAAGTTATTGCACGAGATCTGCTTCGGGCTTCGATCTCCAAGCGAGGATGTTTCGGTGAGCGAACTGTTATGGGAGAGGATGGAAAGAGCCTTTTAAAAAAAGGATTTTATTTTACACACACAAAATACAGACATAGAATAAAAACTGGATATAGAATTGAGACAAAGATGGAGACGTGCTACCACGATGGGTGCCGAGATTGAACTGGTGGTGAGCTGAGCGCCTCGCAGGGCCTCAGGTCTGGGGTGCTGGGCAGGCACCCTAGTCAGCGATTTTGCATACATTGTTAGGGTGTAACAGAACGTACGTTTTCCATGTGTATAATGGCTGTTGTTATGTTTGTTCCAGGCGGCCGCCGCATGACGCCGGAGCTGGGCGAGGGCGGGGGCGGGGCGGGCGGTGCGGGCGGCGGGGGGCGCGGGGAGGCGTCCTACGGACCGTACCGCGGGCGAGGCGGTCGACCCACCAGACCCAACAGGTCAGTCATCAGGGGGGTTACCCTTGACGCTATTGCGCTATTGACTCGCTGCTCCGGCACCTTCCTGGACAGAAGGTAGTGGAAAGTGGAAACATGCATCCACGAGCCACTCGCAGAGTACCGAAGCACTAGCTAAGGCGGCAAGACCTACCGCACATAGGTCCCGGCACTCGGTTTCGATCGTTTGTTGGACTTACTTTTCATGACCTAAGCTGTCGGTAAAAGGGCCACTATAATAAAAAAGGTAGTCTTGAGAGGGAAGTGACGCTATTGCGATCAAATTGAAAAAGTTTTGAAATTAATTTCTCTTTGAATTCGCATCGTAATGCTATGATTTTAAATACTTTGTAATTTTATTCAAAGGTAAGGCTGTTTTATTCAATAAAAACACAAAATGCGTCTTAATTGGTAAAATATTAAATTTTGTAAATTGCGCCATATTGCGGCCGTATTGGAAAAATGCGTCAAGGGTAGAGGGGCTGGACCAATCAAACAGAAGCGCTCAAAATCATTAAATTCCTACGATACTAAAACGGCTACAATTATGTGTGGTGACAATGCCCGTCCTAATACCGGCCACATATAGACGGAATTTTTCCGTTCGGAAAAACGAAACCAACGCAAACTGCGTACTTGATCTATGAAAATTCCGGACGGAAAAAACCTTATGTGTGTGGCGGTCCATAGACTTTGTATGCAGTCACTGCGTTCGGAATCCCTATTCGTTTTTTTTCCGTCAGGAATTCCGTCTGTGTGTCGTCGCCGGTCCAACACCGTGCATAGGTCGCGTGTTGCTGACATTGCATTGTGCAGCACACGTAAACTTTACTCTACAGTCGGCTTTAGTCACTCGCCCAGACCACACTACAAACTTCTACCATGTAACTAAACAGTGTCACAGTGAAATATACAGCATGAACTCTTCACTTCTTTTTCCACCACCCCGTCCACTAACTTGTGCTACAAGTTTTGTATTTCGTAACCGGTTAAACTTACTTTTATTATTTGTATTTTCTAAAGCACTAACCCGTGCTAGAGAACTTTATAAAGATTTTTATAAGGTTAAAAAAAAAACCCTAGCACGGGTTTGTGCTTTAGAAAATACAAAAAGTGGATAAAAACGTAGTGGCAAAATCAAATAAATTCCAATGAGCATTTCGTCTGTAATGATGAACGCATTGGGTAGTGTAGATAAGTGCAAACTATTACACTAGATGGCGTCCCATCGTCCGTAAGACGAGTTTCAATAAGGTTAGAAAATTCGCAAAGACAGTACTTGACTCGGTAGCTCAATTGGTAGAGCGCCTGCACGGAATGCAAGAAGGTTGCGGGTTCAAATCCTGTCCCGAGCGAATTTTTTTACCTTATAAAAATCTTTACTTTTATTATGTCGGTGTAGCCGACTAGTTTCAAGACTACAAGTGCTGTAGTGGGGTCGCACACGCCCTGCCCTGCTCTCACACCATACAAGAAGTGTGGGCAAATGTTTGAGCTTCGTTTGTTTCCGGTTTGTTTCAGATCCCGCGACCGCGGCGGCGCGGACGGCTCGCGGCGCGGCGCGGGCGAGGAGCGCCGGCCTCCGCTAGAGAATGGTCGGACGCATCCCGTGAGTAGTCTCATTCATTATAAACCGTGCTATTTTAGTGGTTTTAAAGCCGAAGGTATTTTGTTGCACTGCTGATTCTGAGCCAAACTCCAAAATTTTACTGCAAAATGAACTGAAATGGTACAAATGCAAACTTTGAAAGTATAAGAAATAAATAAAAAGTTGCGAGCTATTCGAAAAGTGGTAGAACAATAGTTGTTGGAAATGACATTTAGAAGTTGACGTGTTTCAGAAATAAAACTATTAAAAATTATTCTGTATTCATCATCGAGTAGCGACGCTGTAACGCCTGTAAACGCCACCGAACTGCTTTGAACTTGTTCTTTGAAAACGGCTCATTGTTAATTTTGATCAATAAGGCACTGCTTGATGTAAGACAGATACCATGTAGCTGTAAACTTCTCCCCATCTCAAAATATCACCAGCCTCCTTTGTGTATCGTGTGTGTGATTGTTTGTTTGTTTATTTGTTCGCAGGCGACGCGGCGACGCGACGACCGTCGCCGGCAGACCGATGACGAGAGCTCCGTCCTCGACAGCCAGGACGTCTCCAGCGCAGACAGAGGTGAGATCAAGATAAAAGATAAAAAGCGGTTTTTTCCAAAAGATTATCTTCAAAAGTGTCCAATTAAAACAGATTATTTGTTTAAAAAAAACATGATCCTATTGCAAATAACTACTCGTAAAGTCCCTACTTCGCGTAAGTGACGCAATTCTTTTTATTCTATCTCAGTATAAACAAAGAAAAAGGTGCCTCACTCAAGCACGTCTTACAAACGCAAGTTATTTAAGGGTAGACGATAGCAAGGTGGCGGGAAATTCAAATTTTTCACAGATATTTACATTTTGTAGCTAAACTGAACTATTTTTGTTCAGCGATTTTTCGTTCGCGAGAATAAAACCGTATTCTTTGCATTATTGTAAACAACAGAACCACAATAATTCAGCCGATTATGTGTTCTGGTCTACGAAGCAGTGGTACTGCCCAAAAAACTTGTCGTAGACCAGAACACATAATCAGCTGAATTATTGTTGTTCTGTTGTTTACAATAATGAAAAGAATACGGTTTTATTCTCGCGAACGAAAAATCGCTGAACAAAAATAGTTCAGTCTAGCTACAAAATGTAAAAGTCTGTGAAAATTTTGAATTTCCCGCCACCTTGCTATCGTCTACCCTTCACCCTTTATAGGGCTCTGTCGAATATACGACCGTCATAATTTGAACTTGATGGCTTCGGAATAGAGTGCAAAACCAATGAAAAAATTGGACTACCTCTGCCCTATAATGAAAACATTAAAAACATTAGTATCGGAAAATGCTACTGGATATTGTGCTAGTTAAAATGTAGTCTGTAGTGTTATGTTGTTGCATCTGCGATATTTATTTTATTCTTTTGCACTTTTCTCTTTATTATATTTACATTTATTACATTTTGATTAGTACTTGGCTTTAGAAGGATACTGGTGTAGATTTTCCTCCCTTTTATTATGTTTCTATCTTTAGTATGGTTTTGTTTGTTTGCTCTTCTAAATTATTCTTGTCTTGATCTTTGAATTCTACTCTTTATCCACTCAAAAAACTTTCTCTTGAGTCTTTATTGTGACAAAAATTTTTAATTCCATACAAAGTCTGGACTAGAATTGTTAGAAAAGCAAAAAGTAGTTCAACAATTCGTTTTTTAAATCCAGTACTCTAAGACGCGTGTGGTTATCCGTATTGAACCGTCGTCTCGCAATATCACGGTTCATTATTTGTTCTTTGTTCGGTAACCACCCGTCAATGCCCCCTTTTTCAAAGGTCAAATTCAAAGCACTTCATAGATGGCGCTTCTAGGCGTGGCCATAGAAGAGCCGGGACGGGACTGTCAAATTTCGCTTAAGGTTGGACGATAGCACCGTGGCGGAAAACTAAACATTTTCACAGTTTTCTAAATTTTGTAGCTAAACTGAGCTATTTTTGTTCAGCGATTTTTCGTTCGCGGCAATAACATAGTATTCTTTTCATTATTGTAAACAACAGAACAACAATAATTCAGCCGATTATGTGTTCTGCCCCTGTATTATCTAAAATATCCACTGTAAAAATAACGGTTTTCAAATGTCAAAAAAGAGATTGTTCATTTCATTAAGGGCCATTTTCGAGTGTTTTGACGCTCAAAGGTTGAGTGGTTTTTTATTTACATAATAGACCCGCTGGTCTACGAAGCAGTGGCACTGCCCAAAAAACTTGTTGATGACCAGAACACATAATCGGCTGAATTATTGTTGCTCTATTGTTTACAATAATGAAAAGAATAGTGCAAGTTTTGCATTAAAATAAAACTTGTATTATTAAGCAGAGACGATGCATAGCATCTAAGTGAGAGAGCGTCACTTCCGGTTTAGCTATTCTCCAATCAGAGTCCGTTTCCGGTTGATATTATTGGTAACAGATTTGACTTACTTCCTGTTGCCGCCATATTTGTCACCTGGGGTTGAGTCCGTTCAACGTGGCTTCATAGGTCTCTCACCAGGAGGCCTTAATGGGATGCTATGCATCGTCTCTGCTTAATAATACAAGTTTTATTTTAATGTAAAACTTGCACTATTATTCGGCATGTGACGATGCATAGCATCTAAGTGAGAGACGTGTTTATTAGCTCCTGGTTACTGGATGACGACGCTATGTGATGTAAGCTGTAATAGTCTGCAAGAGAACTAGGCACAGAATAATTAAGATATGTATTTACTTGTAAAAAACAATGTTTATAAGCTCTGAATTACTGGAAATTGAAGTATGCTGATAGAAAAAAGGCAATCAAATTGGATGAAAGTTAATTGTTAGGACCTTTCTAGGCACTTCTACCTTTTAATTTTCTACATTAGCACTCTATATAAACCCATGAATAATATAGATGATTTAATCTATAGATAGCTAGGTGCATTATCAAGCATTATGATGCTATAACAGCGGAGAGGGAACCCTGATATGGGCATCCTTCAACACGTTTTTCACCCAATATCTGACCAAAGAGATTATGCGAAGAGATCTCGCTTTACCTGTTATGGAAATAAAAAGGGTCGTACTCCGTTGATAGTCTCTGCTCACTGAATTGTAGAACTTAAGCAGTCCAGAAAATAATTTCAGACTTGTTTTGAATTTTATATAATGTTCCATCCTGATTGCCTGGCAGTGCAGTGTCAGTTTTAGTAAAATAAAAGCTTATTTACGCGAAGCCACAAGGTTCACTTTGTTAGTAGCGTTTGAACCCAGCCAGGCAACCAGATTAGCGGGGTCTTTCGCAGCTTCTTCCGAGCTATCAGTTTTGGCTTCGTTTTTAAGTTGCTTTACCAAAACATCTGAACTAAGATTTTCTTTAACTGAAACTTAAAATCAGTTATGTATGGACTAAAATAGCTGAAAGAGCAACTTTAACTATTAAAATCCCAATTTACGAAATATTTTGTTAAAACACTGCCCCTGTGGTGTTTATAATCTAGTTATTCTTTATCACTCCACAACCAGTCCAACTTTACCATGTCGGTCGGTAACTTTTAAGTGTGGATTCACACCAACTGCTTGCTAGCATGGTTTTTTCGGCTGTCGACCAGTCAAAACTTCATACCTTGTGTTTGAGGAGGTGGAAGAACCTTGGTTTGGCCTCTCGGTATGTAAATCCGGTAACCGATAGGCTCTCGGCTGTATAGGAGTTATCAGGGGGAATGTGCCTTTCACGGTGTTCGCGTGGAAAGAGCCAAGCCAGATTATGGCCCCCGCTTTGCTGAATGCGTTGTGAAGAGAGCTGATGGGTCGCATTGATTGCTGATACATACGTTAGTACAACCTCTGTGTCCTCTGTACCTTTGTAGGTGTTTCCGGCCTGCGAATTTCTGAAAGAACTTTACTCACGGTTGAAACTTGAGCCTTGTTCCTTGACAGACTGTCCTCCATGAGATTAAAGCAACCTGGGAGATGCTCGGCCGCTAGGTCTATTTTCCTCTGATTCAGTAGGCGAGACAGGTTGTTTAGTCGGTTTTGGTATGCATTCAGACTGTTCTCCCCTCGTTTCGAATTTAATCAAATAAAATAAAAAGGATACAAAATATGGATGCAAATCTGAAATAAATTGAATTGAATTGAATTGGCCACACATGGCGGTTCTCAGATTGCAGAGTAACGTGTTTTCTCTTCCACTGATCCTTAAATTGACGCATGGCCCAGATTATCGCGAATATATCCTTGCATTGTCAATTTGGCTGCGGTTTAACTCGTCTGCTGGCAAGTGGTCTTCTAGTTGGGATACCCAGTCCGCGGCATATGTGGCAGATATGTTCTATGACGTCTAGAGTATGGAGCTTCTCATGCGAGTCCCTTAGTTGTTGAAAGCCACCAATAATAATTGATGTCGAGTATTATCTACCTGGAGACGATCTCTCGGGATCTGACTTGGCTAGCATAGTTGAGCATGCGTAGTAAGGTCTGGCATTCTTTTAATGCTGGTGACGTGCCTTTAAACTAGAATCATACCTTCTTTTGAGGAAGAGACTAGAGGTTCATAGCTGTATTTGAATCAATGTCCAGATATTGTAGCCCTTCAGTAGGCTTTGCCGCATAATTCTCTTGGTGTCTGGTCCATCTCGCTATTTAGCAGTCTTTCCAGAGGTGCTGTTTCGATTGATTAGCTAAGAAACCGGCGATGGCACCTTGGATCGTGAAGGTAAGTTGATGAAAAGGGACTTACTTCCAGTTTGTCTAATCCGGTAGATATTTCCAGCACATTCTGTTCCAGCTGAGCGTTGATTAGTATAGTCGTACCTGGTGACTCGCGGCTGTTGAAGCGCCGCTGACAACGCAGTGTTGACGGGACAAGCACTGGCTGGGTAGGAGGTTTCCGCAGTGTTGACAGGACAGACACTGGCTTTGGATGTGACTGGATTGCGCAGTGTTGACAGGACAAGCACTGGCTTGGAGCTGAGTGGATTGCAGTGATGGTAGGACAGGCACTGACTTTGTGTGCGACTGGATTGCGCAGTACTGACCGGACGTGCGCTGGCTTCGAGGTGAATGGATTGCATTGTTGCCTGGACAGGCACTGGCTTTAGATGTGGCTGTATTGCGCAGTGTTGACAGGTTAGGCAATGGCTTGGAGATCAATGCGTTGCAGTGTTGACGGGGGACAGGCACTGTCATTGGATGTGATTGGATTGCGCAATGTTGACAGGATATGCACTACCTTGGAGGTGAATGCATTGCAGTGTTGCCGAGAGGCAGGCACTGTCTTTGGATGTGACTGGATTGCGCAGTGTTGACAGAATATGCACTAGCTTGGAGGTCAATGCATTGCAGTGTTGCCGGGGGACAGGCACTGTCTTTGGATGTGACTGGATTGCGCAGCGTTGACATAATATGCACTAGCTTGGAGGTGAATGCATTGCAGTGTTGCCGGGGGACAGGCACTGTCTTTAGATGTGACTGGATTGCGCAGTGTTGACAGAATATGCACTAGCTTGGAGGTGAATGCATTGCAGTGTTGCCGGGGGACAGGCACTGTCTTTGGATGTGACTGGATTGCGCAGTGTTGACAGGACAAGCACTGGCTGGAGGTAAATGGCAGACGCATCCCTGACATCACTGCCAGGTTGGCCTACGGAGCCTGATAACGTTCTGCCACTGCCTCCGATACGCTCAGAGGCAGCCTCCAATTCCATGGACCACGGTAGAGGTGGTAGGTCACCATCATCATCATCATCATCATCATCATCGTCATCATCATCATCATCATCATCATCATCATCACCATCATCATCACATCATAATCATCATCATCAATTCCTGTTCTCCCTAATCAGGGACGTAGCGCTGTTAAAACAGTTTTCCATTCTGGCCGATGTATAGTTAGGTAAGTAGTTATTTAGATTTTCTATTGTCATTTAACTGTCCTCTCTGAAAGGTTTCATATTGTAGGATTTGAAGCACATGCAATCTGAGCTGTTTTCTTGGACTTCGTCGTTGGACATTGAACCATGGTTAGGTATATCCGCTTGCCGATAACACTCACCCTTAACTACTTTGGTCGTTGGACTTCGCGGCGCTGTTGTCGAACAAGTGCTCCGCGCTTTGAATCTTCTTGCGCAAACCTTGGTGCAAGTTCTTGTTCGATAAGTTTGCTAGAATAAGTTCCCGCAGAGATACTCGGCGCGCTTACCACGAATAATCTGTGTTACAAACTAGGTAACCTTAAAGTAGGTATTTGGATTTGTTACCAAAAGAGATATTTTGTCATAAAATAACTGAAGGGGTTCGTTCCGTCCCAGGCGCAGCCTACAATTTCTTTCTAAAGCTGTTAGAGAAGATCTTGTAGCGTAAATAACATATTGGAGGTCACAGCATAGGGTCTTCCAGCGAGCGCCATGCTAACCTTGCGCTTTGTAAGTTGCCAAAGTTCGTTGGTCACGTTGTGCTCCACAAAACCAGGGCTGGTACCTATTGTTTAATGCATGAACATGACGTAACCTTATCCAGTTGGGATTATTGAACTTCTGCAGCTCTTCCGATCGTTTGACGTGAAAAAGGTCGAAACGGAGGGTGTTAGGGTCCCTAAGAGTTATGTTAACTGGACCTAAATAAAGTGAGAATATTTTCGGCAAAAGCAGCCGGGCGAGTACAAAATAGGAAGCAGATGAAATATCTTGTTGTGGGGTAGACGGACAAGATTTAATAGCGGTCTGCCCACTTTGGTGCAACGAACAAGGTTTGTCGCAATATTCATCCGATTCAAGAAGTTTTTGAAAAATTTTCTGTGCAAGGAAATGTTTGGTTCACTTTACCTTAATTTCCGTGGTATTCTCGCTGCTATCGGAACTTGTAGCGCGTTTTCTCGCGCTCGTTCGGCGCCTCGGCGGCGCCATGTCCGATTTTCCGCCGTTATTACTCACACACGTGGCACGATCACTGCTTTCTTGATCACTAGCCACACACAGTGACTTATACTTTGTCATCACTGAATTTAATTTTTACACTTTTAGATAAAAAGGTATTTAAAACTTTAATTTCAAAGAATTTAAAATAATAAATTGAAAAACTAGCAGAATTTCTGCTTAGATGTTGCTAGTTCGAAAGTAAAAGACGCTATGAAGCCACGTTGAACGGACTCAACCCCAGGTGACAAATATGGCGGCAACAGGAAGTAAGTCAAATCTGTTACCAATAATATCAACCGGAAACGGACTCTGATTGGAGAATAGCTAAACCGGAAGTGACGCTCTCTCACTTAGATGCTATGCATCGTCACATGCCGAATAATACTATGTTATTGCCGCCAACGAAAAATCGCCGAACAAAAATAGTTTAGTTTAGCTACAAAATGTAAAAAACTGAAAATTTTGAATTTCCCGCCACGTTGCTTTCTTCCCACCTTAACACAGATTAATTTTGTCAGTCCCGGTTCTTCTGTGGCCACACCTGTGAGCGCCATCTATGACGTGCTTTGACTTCAGCTTTTAACTGTCAGTTGAAAACGGGCCATTTGGACTGCTGTATTTACAACGAAGTTAGTAGCGGTGTACGGTGCAAGCCTGCGTGAATGTGTCTGCCTGCGACTGGCGAAATTTAAGTTTGCGGTGAACACTGCCGGTTTCTGTTACTCGTTACGGTACTTTGAAGGACGATCAAGTTTTCCCACGTTCAAGTAAACATGGAAACGATTGTGTTGGTGGACAATCTACTACGGATATATCGTTTGGTCTATGATCACCAGTCTTGATCAACATACAATAGATTTTTTGGAAACTTTATTGACTGCACTAGGAACGGGGCACTTGGCGGCGATTTCATGTTAGAGAATTTACATTACTACCGAGTTACCCACCAAGCACAGGTTTTAAGAGTTAAACCGGCAAATTTTTTTAGATGAATGGACAATAAGAATAATTCAACATAGCTATTTGTGCAATTTAAATTAAAACTCAAAATTAGACAACTTTTATATACTTAGAAAGGCAAAGAAAGTCCTTCAAAGTACCTTGACAGCGCAAAAACCGCCGTCGCCGTATCGCCTCGTTCACGCGCGCAAACTTCAATTTCCCGTGTAGAGTCCGCGTCGTCGTCGGAGGGGCGCGGTGCGGGGGAGGCGGGGGAGGAGGGGGAGGCGGCCGCCGCGCGCAGGAGGAGGCGCCGTCGCCCAGGTACTGAAGTACGGCCGGCCGCAGTCTAGGATACCCCATGGTATCTCTTACCGCGCGCGGCATAAGGGCGCCGATCGAACAAAAAGGGGTATCCTACCGTATGGCCGACTGTACAACTCATACACGGCCGTGCAACTTCAGGGTGCACTCTAAGTCGATAGCGGAACTTTAAGTGGGCTATCTACTGATCAATACAAACAACTTGTACTAGGTGGCGAAATAAATGGAGCGAAAAAAATATCAGCTGTTCCATACAAAAGGTCGACTCAGTACGCGCCAAATATATGAAACAGCTGATATTTTTTTCGCCCCATTTTTGTCGCCACCTAGTACAAGTTGTTTGTATTGATCAGCAGATAGCCCACTTAAAGTTCCGCTATCGACTTAGAGTGCACCCTGTAGTACACACGACAGCACGTAGACGCTTACACTCGTGCACTTACGTTACGGGCGACTTTGCAACAAAAGTGTACACTCTGAAGTGCTGTCGTGTGTACATTTTGGGTGTACAGGGTGTTACAAAAAGGTCCTGCCATACTGAAGGGGGCCATTGAATACAAGCAACTTAACTATGGGACTAACAACAAAATCACAAAAAATGCTATTCCGTACATTTGGTGCAGTACCATATCGAAATTTAGTAAAAACAGTTGATATTTTCATATTCATATTTGATATTACTCGTAGTTTCGTACATTTGTGCAGTACCATATAAAATTTTAGAATGACACTGCTGTTTTTATTCTACTTTGTACCTTTTTGTAACACCATGTAGATAGAGTCTCTATTACACCCTCTGACGATTTCGAACTACCAAAACGCAATTGGGTTTTCAGTTAGATGAGATAGTACCAATGTACTCATGATACTCATGATAATCATCATGTCATAACTCATCATGTCTGGTACTCATCATGTCATAACTCATCATGTCTGGTACTCATCATGTCTGGTACTCATGATATTTGCAACGTAAAATTCCTGTCTGTTTACAAATGAAAAGCAAATTGCGTTTGTATGGGAGCTTGGAGGTAATAAGGGCCCATCATCAGATGCCATTCAAAATAATAAAATCATCATTTTGAGAATAATGACCAATGTGTGTCGTCATAAGTAATACACGTTGAAATGTACATTGTCAAGTCATGCTAACAACAATGCTAACGCTTGTTTGCAAGTTATCCAGCCGCGTTTTCACAGTTAAATTACAATAAAACGAAGAGTACGTTTTACTCTATGATTTGCACCGTCCAAGAGAGCCGGGGCTTCTGATTGTTCGGTTCTTCTGACATTTTGTCCACGGGCGCAAAAAGGACCATGGGCACATTGGGCCCACTGACAGTTGACACTTGATGAAAAATTTTACATTGTCCGACCTCAATAAACTTCATGTCAAATGAAAGCTCTTGAAGAGTACTTTAATTTATTCTATGGCAGCTTAGTCAAAATCGAGCGCGAAAATGGTGTTTTGGGCATATTTCACGCTCGATTTCGACTAAGCTGCGATAGAAAAATTTGATGTACTCTCAAAGAGCTAGCATTGGACATGAAGTTTATTGAGGTCGGACAATCTTCATAAAATGGGACAAATAAGCCGAAAACACATTTTTTGCGCTCGATTTCGACTAAGCTGCCATAGAATAAATTGAAGTACTCTTCAAGAGCTTTCATTTGACATGAAGTTTATTGAGGTCGGACAATGTAAAATTTTTCATGAAGTGTCAACTGTCAGTGGGCCCAGACTTCATACTAATGTGCCCGTGGTCCTTTCAAGTAGGATGGAGCTCTACTCGTCAAAATTGCCTTAGATGGAAATAAAACAAAATGTCCGATCAATCAGAAGCCTTGGCTTGCTTGGAGGGTACTCTTCGTTTTATGTAATTTGACTGAAAACGCGGCTTAAGAAGGGAGTTATCAGACCTATACACAAACACAATCAGACCTTTAGAAAAAACCCTGGCCAAAAACCCTATTTCTAAATAGAATTTACTCAAAAAAGCTCGTAATGTGGACATTAATTCGACAACCTTCTTTGAGCAAAGTCGGACTTGCGGGCTACTTGGATTAGGCGCCAGAAAAGTTGTATGGAATTTCATTAATGTCTTGTGTTTTGCGGCCAGAAAAACATTAATGTCGAGTTTTGTTTCATAAATAGAACTCAAACATCAGGTGCAAAAAGTATTTATTTAGAATTAGGCTGTATGGGTACTGGCAGTCGACACATTGCACAGAAAAAAAAAGCGCGGCCATATTGTTTTCGACTTTTCGCGCGTTGTTCGAAGTGATTTTTTTCTGTGTTTTTGTTGAAAAAGTGAACTCTCAAAGCGACGAATCCTCGGATTTAATGTGTTTAACACCGCCGGACATTCAAAATCAAGCGAAATTAGTAATTGGAAATTTATTGCCACCGAAGTCAAAAGAAAAATACAAGCAAGCTTACCAACAAAAAGTTTGCGGAATGGAAAATCGACAAAAAGTACTTAATCTACGACAAATGGTAAGCTAATTAAATTACTATGTTAATTACTATTCTAATTAATATTTTAATTACTCGCATTGTTTGAGTAAAGCACTATACAAGCCTTGGTCTGCAATGAGTGCGCTTCCGGCCACGCTATGATTGCCTCGAGCTTAGCTTAGCTACGCTCTCGGCCCTCAAGTTTGGTCATCATTGCAGCCCTTGCTGGCCGCGCTATAAAGGCCTCGACCTTCGGTCTCGGCCTTCATTTCAGCTTGTCCATCAAGGGCTGCAATGCTGACCGCACTGTGAGGGCCTTGAGCTGCGCTACGCTGCGCTCTGTCGGCCATCAAAAGCGCGCCAGAAACGCACTCATTACAGATCGCGGCAGTAATGTACTATTAATGTAAAGCTTTTTTAGACACCTTTCTTTATTTATGTCTGCTTTTTAGTTGCTTTCCTCTTTAGCGCATTATCGCATGCTTTGAATGAAACCACGATTTATAATAGAAATTGAGGTAAGATTTTCAGATTGGCATTTTTATCTCTGAATAACACGATACACACTAAAGCAGTCTTTCCCAACGTGGGCGATAACGCCCCCTTGTGGTAAGAGACCAAGAAAAAAAAAGATACTCTGTCCGAATACTATAAAGTTGCGTTTCAATAATCAGTTATAAGTACTTAGCGGTTTTTAAGTATGTTTAAAAAGAGGGGCGTTAAAAAATAATTTATTCTTAAAGTGGGCAGTAGACAAAAAAAGGTTGGGAACCCCTGCACTAAAGCATTGTATATATGCACGCCGACAACATTCATAACCAAACGGACTTCGTGAGATAGAGTATCTGTACCACGTTTGGATTCGATGTTGGTATTTTCTATGATCTACATACTGTAAATATACAGTCCCAGTAGCTTTGATTTTTGTATAACTTTCTTGTACCTTTTTAAAACTTGTGTGGTTCTTAATTGATATTATCTTAGTTTTTTTTTTAACTTATTGATCATTATACTTACTTTTATCCTTCTGTTCAGTAGGTTCAGTAGCAATGTCCCAGGCACTGCAGCGCCGAGTGGTCTCTTCACCCATCTAGTGTGAGTGAAGGTGCCAATGGACGCTGTATAAATCATCTCATTACGCAGATGCAAAATGCCTTA
>OX439388.1:2305195-2634735 GCA_949319315.1 Zelleria hepariella
CAACACGAGTATTTACACTTATGAATTTGCGTATCGAATATAAAACTCTGAGTCTAAAGAAGCAGTTTCGTGCGACCTCAACTACATGCTTCTCGAACCGTGGGTGACTGTCCATCACCACGCCCAGATTTCGCGCTTCATCGACAAAGTCCAGACGCTCACCTTTAATATGAAGAATGGGATTTTGCGCCATGATCCTCTCCTTCTGCATTTTAGTTCCCAGAACAATTATTTTGGACTTTCTCTGGTTGAGGAGCAAGCAGTTGTGGCTACACCAATCAGATATGCGTTCTAGGTCATCGTTTATATCTTTTATAGTTTGAGTAATATCATGGAGATCGGTGGAAATATAAATTTGGAGGTCATCTGCGTAAATGTGATATTTGCAGGACTTTATGCTTCGTACGATATCCGCAGAATATATAGTGAAGAGGAGCGGGCCCAGGATCGAGCCTTGTGGAACGCCTCTGGTCACCTGACAGAGTTTTGACTTCAGAACCGAACCGTCAGACTTCTGTAATGATACTTGTTGACAACGATCTAATAGGTAACTTTGAAACCAAGCAAGAGTTTGGTTTTGAAAGCCATAATATACAAGTTTAGCCAGAAGCAAGTCCAAGTTCAAGGAGTCGAATGCTTTGGAGAAATCAAGTAAACCCAAAAAACTGCCCTTCCCTCTGTCCTGTTCTGCCAAAACACCATCTATGACATCAAGCAATGCAGTGGAAGTGCCATGATTCCTGCGAAAACCGGACTGGTGGACGGGTAAAATATTATTATTTTCGCAGTAAATTACCATCTGGTTGTGTACCACCTTTTCCAAAATTTTTGACAAATAAGGTAAGATACTGATCGGCCTTAGATCATTTATATCGGATGGGTTGTTGTTCTTTGGCAGAGGCTTAACCGTAGCAATCTTCCATTGGTCAGGAAAGACTCCAGATAAAATAGATTTATTAATTAAATTTGTGATGGTACTTAAGGAGTGAGGAAGACTCAGCAAAACCATGTCTCTATTGATATTGTCAGCACCTACAGCATTAGATTTAAGATTAAGAATAATTTTTAAAATGTCAGTTTCATTAACGGTATTTAAATTAAAATGTATATTATTACGATGGCGATTAGATAAGAAATATGTCAGTGTGGAATTATTACATTGATTACCATGTGGGATGTTTAAAAAAATATCATTAATAAGGTCAGGACATTGTAAATGGTCAGGTAGAACGCAATGTTTTTTGTCAGGTAGGACAATTTTTTTTAGATTTTTCCACAAAACTTTAACATTATTTAAATTACAATTAATGTGGTATTCAAAATAGGCTTTTTTTTCGAAATACATACTTGCATTGACCAAATGTTTTAGATCTTTGTACACGGCATGGAACGGTTCAGACCTGGAGCGTAGGTAATTGAGATGGGCTTTATCCCGTAGGTACATCATATGTCGAACATTGGACGTAAGCCACGGCTTTGTTTGTTCTTTTATTGTGATAGTTTTTATTGGAGCATGACGATCAAACAAGCACATTATAAATCTATTAAACTAGTGGTTCGCCCCGAACTATGAACTCGCGACCCCTATCATATCATATCTATCATATCTCAGCAACCCCTCGACCGATTTAGCTCATGTTCGAACTTAAAAATTCTCTTGGCCTTATTTACCTGCATATCAAATTTCATGACGATCCGACTAAATTTACTCAAGTTATCGTCGAACGAACATTCATACATACAAACATACAAACATACAAACATACAAACATACAAACATACAAACATACATACATACATACATACATACAAACGCCGGATTGTTCAAGTAGACTCGGAGAACTTCGCTCGCTTCGCTCGCTCGTTCAATAATGCTACTGCGATATTGCAGTCCGTGTTCGACGTTGTTAAGTGCCAGGGTATTTTTGATAAGTCTATATCGAATGCGGACCTAATTATATTTTTTAAAGGTCTGAAGGTGATTTTTTTTGGTGATATGACTTGTTTTTTTATTTTCATGCTAGCCGTTATCATTGTGTGGCCCCCAAGCTCCGTAATTTTAAATACAGCCACGCTGGCAATAGGTGCGTCAGTACAAATCAAGTCGATCAAGGATTGACTGTGTGAGGTGTAGTGCGTGGGCTCCGTGACACAGTTTTTTAGATTTAATGACTCGAGAAAAGAGCGCAGTTTCTTACAGTCAGAGTCATCGCAGAATATGTTTATATTAAAATCACCCATTAGCACAAGATGGTCGTAGTTTGTAAAAGACGAGATGGACTCCGTCAACGCATCCAGAAATTCATCAACATTCACCCATCTTGGACGGTACGCAGTACCTATAATGAGTTTGCGCGTGCTAATGTTGACGCGGAGCCACATTTGCTCGACGGCCGCAGGCGCGGGCGGATGGGAGCACGCTCGCGCAGTGATTCCAGTTTTTAAATAGAAACCTACGCCACCGCCACGCGAACGCACTGCAGGCGATATTGGCGTTATTGGTAAACTCTTCCTGTTTTAGTGGTACCTGTGTTGGTACCGGCCTAAGCTGAGTGTGAAATCATATTTTGGGCCAACCCCCGTCTTTGACGGCTGTGTTATTCGAGAAACGACAAAGTATATTGTAGATTTCAAAACATTTAGGTACTTGTTCTACGGTAAGTACAACGGATAATTTTGTGAAACTACTTTATTTCATCGGCTTGCAGAAATTCTTGAGTTTTGATTATTGTTATTATCTGATATCATCGTGTGACATGCAATGTTTCAATTTGAACATTGACTTAATACCTACAGGAACTAATCAAAGAGAACTATACCTATTATGCAGTCGGATTTAACAACAATAACCTATTGAACCTAAATCTTCCTTAGTTTACAAAAATCAAAGTTTTAAGCAGAATTCTTAAATATTATGGATAATGTACCTACTTGGCACCATACCTACTTACTAAAAGTAAGGTTCTGTAAGAACTCGCACTGTAAAAAATAAAATTCAGTTTTCTTTTGTGACAATTTAACAAGGTCTACCTACCTGTTCTATAGATAACTGAAATTGGCCAGATTTAGCTCTCATACTTTTATTCAGGGATAAAATGGTATGATGAAATTCATCTTACAGGTATAGTAGGTGTGCGTTACATTGTTGAAAAACTTATTTTGATTTAATCTCTTTGTAGATATTTGTGAACTAAAATTATGATTGGGTTTACAGATCAATTTCTGTCTAGACGACTAGAGTCTAGTCATGTGATGACCATGGTTGAAAATCAAAATGTTTGTCTGATTTGATGAAGACTAACAAAGAGACAATCTAAAATGTAATATTGCCTACCACTCAATATCCCAGTCTTATTTGAAATGCGAGCTTTGTGATGATAACTCGACTAAAAGATTTAAAAATTGTCTTATTGGAGTAAGTACCTACTTACTGGCACATTAAAATTTACCTACCTTACATTGAAGGCGAGTCAGATCACAGTAATTATAACTTTATAGTTTGTCTTGTTTTATTGCATTGCGTGAAGCTGAGTCGGTATCCTTAGCTGACGGATTTGTTTGATACCTACAGTGTTTTGCGATTTAGATTGCATTGAACATAAAATCACTAGGTATAAGTACCTAACTGTGGATTAAAATATTGAAATCATAATTGAATAAAGTATAAGGTCAGGGAGGCCGAAACGGTGCACGGATTGAGACACTACCACCTACCTACTTCAGCCTACAAAATAAATAATATCGCCTGGTATTTGGTTTTTATTTCACAAACTGTTTCTGTGTGTTTAACTCTCTGAACCTGATAGAATCTATTACCTACGCATTGATGTACTGTGGCTGGAAATTGTTGCGATTTGCTTTATCTGTCGTTGCAAGCTGTTATGTCACCTAGAAACATTTTGTTCATTTGTGAGTGTTTGAATTTGGAAGCTTCTATGCTTTATCATGTTGTTTACGCTTTACCTTATCGGTTGAAAGCTGTTGTCACGCTTTATCTTATCGGTTGAAAGCTGTTGTTTAAGCTTTGCCTTATCGGTTGTAAGCTGTTGTTACGCTTTACCTTATCGGTTGAAAGCTATTGTTTACGCTTTACCTTATTGGTTGAAAGCTGTTGTTGCGCTTTACCTTATCGGTTGAAAGCTACTGTTACGCTTTACCTTGTCGGTTGAAAGCTACTATTGGCGCTTTACCTTGTCGGTTGAAAGCTACTGTTGGCGCTTTACCTGGTCGGTTGAAAGCTACTATTGGCGCTTTACCTTGTCGGTTGAAAGCTACTGTTGGCGCTTTACCTGGTCGGTTGAAAGCTACTATTGGCGCTTTACCTTGTCGGTTGAAAGCTACTGTTGGCGCTTTACCTGGTCGGTTGAAAGCTACTGTTGGCGCTTTACCTGGTCGGTTGAAAGCAACTATTGGCGCTTTACCTTGTTGGTTGAAAGCTACTGTTGGCGCTTTACCTTGTCGGTTGAAAGCTACTGTTGGCGCTTTACCTGGTCGGTTGAAAGCTACTATTGGCGCTTTACCATGTCGGTTGAAAGCTACTTTTGGCGCTTTACCTGGTCGGTTGAAAGCTACTGTTGGCGCTTTACCTTGTCGGTTGAAAGCTTCTGTTGGCGCTTTACCTTGTCGGTTGAAAGCCACTGTTTGACACTTTACCTTTTCGGTTGAAAGCCACTGTTTATGCTTCGCCTTGTCGGTTGGAAGCTGTTGTTTACGCTTTGCGTTATCGGCTGGAAGTTGTTGTTTGCGCTTCACCTTGCCAGTTAAAAAGTTTGCTAGTTTACACTTCGCCTTGAGAGATTGCGGTTGAAAGCTATTTCATTTCGCTTTGAGTTTGAAGTTGGAAGCAATTTAGTGTGTTGACCTATTGAAAGATGTTTTACACTAGGTACTGTTGAACTGTTGAAAAGGTCGGTTGAATTGTTGAAACGTGTTAAGGTACCTACTGTGGAACAATGAGTTTTAATTTGTCTGAAACGGTAATCAACTGTGGTTTGGTTGGTTTATTAAACTTCAAAGGTAAAACTGGTAAAAGGTAACGCCTGTGGTCAGATTGACAAGACAATAAAACTGGTAATTAAAAGGTAACGCCTGTGGTCAGATTGACAAGGCAATAAAACTGGTAATTAAAAGGTAACATCTGTGGTTTAATGGACGAAGAAGGTAACGTCTGGTATGGACGAAGAAGGTAACGTCTTGTATGGACGAAGATGGTAATGCTGACGTCTGTGGTTTAATGGATGGAGACGGCCTTGTGATCAGATACAAGGCATTTGGTAAACGGACTCTAGTTTTAGTCCGAAGGTTTGGAACGCGCGAGAGCGCGCGTATTGTCAGTATGGCCGTGTCGGAGAATGAGCGTGTAGTCGCAGTCTTCTCCATAGATAAACGTCAATCCTTTTATTTGTCTGTGGCTCGGGTGTTAATCTATGGCAACACTAATCACAAGGTTTAAAAAGTAAAGTGTCAAATCAGCAGCCCCGCTATTCTGTGGCGGCTTCGCCGATGGTGCGAGCTGAATTGTCAAGTTGTGTTTTTATTTTTGATGATAATCTCATAAAATGGACAAGTCTATGAAATAGGTATAGATTCCCGGACATGTATATTCACCTTAAACGGCACTCTGGGCAATTTTATTGTTTAGTTCCACTCTAGTAAAATAAAACGCGCGATTCGTATTCTTCATACAATCCCCTGTATAGGGTTACTGTACAAACAGTGTTACTTTAGTGAACAAAAGGGTATAATAGCGGTTTTCGTCCATGTACGTCTGGGTCGCTGAACCGTGAACTGGTGACCTTTGTTTTAATACAGTTTGTAGGAACCGAGAGATCCCATTGTTCTAGGTACTTGTATAGGTTGGGCTATATCAGGTAACACGATTGTGGTTTAGAGTAAATTAAGTTTTTTTCTTTCTTTTGTTGCCTACGACCTACCTAGGTACATCGTTTTACACACAGAGCAATATGGGCAAAGCTTTCTACTAACGACTTACCAGTAGGTAGAAGGTACAGTCGACAGCACGTCGACCCTTACACGCGTGCTTTCTATTCAGTTACGTGACGGGCGACCATTAACTAATAAGTATTCAAATTACTAAATGTACAGTCGGCCACAGGCTAGGATATCCCTTTTTGTTCGATTTGCCCCCTTATGCCAGGCGTGGTAAGAGCTGCCATGGCCTTGGAGTATCTGTTCCTGTGGCCGACCGTAAGTATGTATTTTGACGAATTATAAAATTCCTCAAAAGATTTTAGATAATATCTCTCCAAATCTTGCTTGGATGTGATATCGGTCACCCTGTCTCTTTGACGGATAGACTCATTTCTGATAATATGATCCCACCAAAAAACATTCTGTAAAAAACTAGCCAAGTCTCGATGGAGCTGCTTGTTTATCTCTAAAAAGTAATGAAATCTAGACAAAGTCGTGCCAAGTCTAAGGTTCCTTACTGCGATTTCTTTATTATTATAGTTAATGTTGTGTGACTTGGCCGTTGAAGGGTACCGATTAAATTTCTGCGTTCTGGTCTTATCCAGAGGTTTTCAAATAGGGGCCTAAAAATGCGGCGAAATGGTTCCAGTAAAGGATGGTACGGCAGTGTTTGCTTCGCGCTCGACCTGGGCACTGCCGTGCCCCCAGATCCATCAAAGAGAGATTTGTACTGTGCCTCGACAAAAACGAAAGGAAAATGTCAATAATACATCCCCTAAAGCCCTGCCGATCTAGGGAAATCCCCTATCACCTCATCTGTCACCCGTTGGTACAAATGACCTGATATTTGCCACGAGAATTATTATTTAGAACAACGGACGGACGTACTGCCCTCAAGAGAAAGAGATTTTATGAAAAAAAAATATTGCTGAATTGATATTCTAAGGTCCAAATTGAGGCACAACACAACTTTTATCCATTTTAAATTCTATTGCAGTAATTGGCAAAACCTAAATGAAAAGGCACAACGGTCAAATATGCCTTTTCTACCAAGTATTTTTTGTGTGGCGAAGTTGAGTGAAGTGCGAGAAGGGTTTCGTTCAGTAGAGAGGTCAAGGATGGAAGACATGTTTAGCGAACCCGAACAAATTTGAAACCCGATTTTCTCAAATTTAGTTTTTATTTCTGTTTGTGACCTTTTAGCTTATAATGGCTGCGTAATCACACGTTCATGACCTAAAATGGCATCATGTAGATTTTGAAGTCAGACCATTATTTTGCGAAGTAAATTTTGCAAGGTACCTGTCCAATATGGATTCGAGCGATCTTTATTTAGAAATTTCCTACTAAAAGTGGAAAGTTTATCGAAAGTCTCATTGAAAAAAACTATTCGTCGATGCTTCTTTTAACCTAAAAAGAAAATCTATAAATCAGCGCTTTTTTATTTTTTTCGCTCCATTTTTTTCGCCACCTAGTACAAGTCGTTTGTAGTGATCGACAGCCTACTTAAAGTTCCGCTATGGACTTAGAGTGCACCCTGTAGTAGAGCAAAGTGCCGCGGGCTTACAGCAGCACTATTACTTTCATATCGACTAGCCTCGGTATTCGCTGCAAAAATCCGCCGTAGATCCACCCATTATCAAAATGTGAAAAAAGATCGTTGCTTGCCACAGGGATTTTTTCAACAGCTTTATTCCTGAAACACGTCTTTTGTTCTACGGCTGTAATGAAAGAGCCATTATATTTTTCATATATATTTTTTTTTTGCAAATAGGATTAGGGCACGAAAGCGCACCACGCAGGCAGCGCTTAGCGCTCAATGTACCATTTCAATGGTACAAAATTGTGAACTTTTAAAGCATAAGAAACGTTCATTAGATAAATAAAAAGATCTAAAGCTAGCTGAAGAGGCTGAATAATTTTGCCCTTTTAGTGCTTAGTGTCCAGTATTTTTTTTTATAACCTTAAAACGTAGTAGAGTAAAATGTAAAGCTATAGAGCCGCGCTATAATTTTGTGCGAGTACCTACGATCAGAGCTAGTGAAGCTGGACAAAAAATAGTAGCTAGATACTTTTAGTAGTAGATAGTACCTAATATTAATTTAATTTAAATTGTGCCTTTTTATTAAACGGTTTTATTTAGCTCACCCCGTTTGTTTTATTTATTATTCTTGGGTCAAATTTTGTAATTCAAATTTCACCCTCTTCCTGTCAACCGATTAATCTGAAATTTTGTATACACTTTGGATTTTGGTGACCATACAATTATGTTTATTCATTACCATTATAAATTCAAGATGGCCGCCGCTACAAAATGGCGGATAATTTATGTTTTATTAATCCCATCAATATGGGTATCAAATGAAAGGGCTCAACAAGCAGAATACAATATACTATAAAAAATTGAAATCCAAGATGGCGGCCGCTACAAAATGGCGGATAACGTAGGTTTTATCAATCCCATCAATATGGGTATCAAATGAAAGGGCTCAACAAGCAGAATACAATATACTATAAAAAATTGAAATACAAGATGGCGGCCGCTACAAAATGGCGGATAACGTTGGTTTTATCGATCCCATCAATATGGGTATCAAATGAAAGTGCTCTACCAGTATAATACAATGTACTATATGAATTAAACAGAATGCGAAATAAAAACTAAAAACTAGAAAATAAAAATAGGTAAAAAAACTTTTTAAGTTAAACGGTTTTATGTTAAACATACATTGCAATGTTTAAGATAAATGTACTAAAAACAAAAAAATAATAAAATAGATACAGTCGTGGGAATTATAAACATATGCATAGACTAGACTAAAATAAAATCGTGGGGCACGTCAACTGCCTAATTATAGTGTAACATTACAAAACAAACATTTTAATCAACGATTGTAGGCAATTGACGTGCCCCACGGTTTTATTTTAGTCTAGTCTATGCATATGTTTATAATTCCCACGACTGTATCTATTTTATTATTTTTTGGTTTTTAGTACATTTATCTTAAACATTGCAATGTATGTTTAACATAAAACCGTTTAACTTAAAAAGTTTTTTTACCTATTTTTTTTATTTTTGACTTTCAGTGTGTATAATAAATTTTTATATCGATTGAAAGGTTTTGTTTTATAATTAATTAATTGAATACTGAGTAAAATATTTGAGTTTAAGTTTCGAGTTGCCATCCCATCCTGCCAGGTGCCAGGTGGAGTCCATTTGGATTCAATGTTGAGAGTCGTACAGTCAATTTTCAGAGTCAATATAAAGTTGTTTAGTCAGTGTGGAGTTGCTAACTACCGTCTTGGTCTTGGCAAATATTGGTTTGAGCAGGCATGTAGAGACTTTTAGGAAAGAGCGAGCGTTTGGACGGCAAGACGTGCAAGACGGCAAGACGTCAGGACTGACAACAAATTGGCCTATTCGCTATAAATCCACTGAGTATAGTTAATTACTGCCAAAATATAACATCGGAGTTGACAAAAAAATATTTTCGAAAAAAAAAAAATTGTATGTTCACAATAATGGAAGTGGGTTTTTAGCCGGGTTCACTACGCCTCATCCTAAAACGATGCACTTGTGTTTGATTTTCGAGAGAGCATTGTGTGCAACTTGCCTTTATTCAGTACTGCCCCTCTACCCTTGACGCATTTTTCCAATACGGCCGCAATATGGCGCAATTTACAAAATTTAATATTTTACTAATTTAGACGCATTTTGTATTTTTATTGAATAAAACAGCCTTGCCTTTGAATTAACATTACAAAGTATTTAAAATCAAAGCATTACTATGCGAATTTAAAGAGAAATTAATTTTAAAACTTTTCCAATTTGATCGCAATTGCGTCAAGGGTAACCCCCCTGGCAGTTTGCTCTGTTAGCTCTACCCCTGTTATTTTTATCAATAAGGGGCCATTTACAAAATTCTATATTTCACGAATTAAGACGCATTTTATATGTTTAGATAGATAGAATACTCTTTATTGTACATACCTAATATACCAAAGAATGACAAAGACATTTCTTATGTTTAATGTACAAAACAGCCTTTACCTTTTTATAAACATAACGAAGTACCTATATAAAATCAAAGGATGGCAATAAAAAATCAAATTAATTAAAAATCTTAATCAATATGAACGCAATAGCGTCAAGGGTAACCGCACAGCCCTCCCGACTTACATGAACAATAGTAGCACTCATTATAATCGAAATGCTACGTCATTGTCTCGTCATTTATATTCGGTAGTCTCAATTCGCGACAAAGGAGCCACATTAGTGCTGTCAACGAGCGACTCAAACTATGTACAGTCACCGACATTAGAATACGTCCTTTTAGTTTGACTGACGCACTTAGGCCGGGAATACACATGAGTGTGGGACGACCGACTTTTACATCCGATAGACTGATCCGGATTCTAGAATGGAGACCATGGCAAAATACCAATATAGCGATCAAATTGAAAAAGTTTTAAAATTAATTTCTCTTTGAATTCGCATAGTAATGCTTTGATTTTAAATACTTTGCAATGTTTATTCATAGGAAAGGCTGTTTTATTCAATGAAAACAAAAATCCCACTTAATTAGTAAAATATAAAATTTTGTAAATTGCGCCATATTGCGGCCGTAGGTATTGGAAAAATGCGTCAAGAGTAGAGGGGCAGGCCACGAGGCCGCCCCGCCTGGGCGGATGACATCCGCGAACAGGTAGGTTATGACTGGATAAGAATGGCAGCAAGCCTATTTTCAGAAATGGACCAACAGAGGCTGCCAATGATGATGATGATGATGAGTCTGATCCGACATACATTTGTGTGAACATGGAACAGATGTTATGGTTCAGATGTTTTTTTTTTCTGGTTCCCACAAATATATATTACGGCGCGGACGCCTTCCGATACTCGGATTAGACAATCGGATGGAAAATCGGATGTGTGTTCCCGGCCTTATGCTGCTCGCGACAAAAGCTACCATGCAGTAATCTAGCGTGTGGCCGACCGTACTTAGTTTACATTGTTGATTGCCATAATGAAATAAAAAGTATGAAACAAAACGTCAGCTTCGACAACAAAACGTCTTTTTTTTTTTTGTTTTGATCCAACTATAATGAGTCTACAATAAAATTCTCACAAAAAATACGTTTGGGGCAGCGCGTCCTATTCCATAATTTTCCTGTACATTTTGTTGAAAATTGCATTTGGGATTATAACGTTACGATTACTTTATGTTTTAACTAGCGTTTGCCCGCGACTTCGTCCGCGCAGACTTTTTTTTTCTCGTGAGTTTTTCCGTTGTTTTAATGGTTATTCTGCTATTCGGGCGGAGAGAAATCCAACAAATAAAAAATCATAAAAATCGGGCCACCCGTTCTCACCCGTTCATGGTGAAACTAACACGACTTTGTTTTATATTATATTAAGATTTGTGTGTGAAAGTTTCTACACATTAAGAAAATATAGATTTTTCGTTTTGTTACGTTTTGTACACTGACTTTTCATTTTGTATGCCACTTTTGGTGTTCTTTCCTACCAGGCTACTTTAATTCAACTGAAGGTCGATCGTAATTAGTTACAAGCTATTTTTCAATCAATCTTTTCATTCTATCAAACCTGCACAAGAAAAAAACTGCAATTTTTTAACTTGTGCAAATATTGTTCATATTTTAAGAACTGGGATCTGGACCATAGGTCCTAAAAATAGTTAAGCCTAGGGATTCTCATTTGACGGCCCATTTTTAGCAAAAATCGCATCCAACAAGAATATATTATGTTTTTTTTACTGGCGGCGCTAGTGTCAATTGTAACCTACATACAGCCGGGACGAGGGCCTACCAAAACTTACACCTGTAACAAGTGACCTGGTAGGAACCAGGCTACTTTAATTCAACGGAAGGTCGCCAGATTTTTGCAAGAACCGTGAATACGATTTCCGATTCAATCCCTTATCCGTCGTAATCGGGTCGATGAGCCTCTCGGGTTCATTTCTAAAGGAACTGAATGGAAATGAATGATAACTACAGGGTGCACTCTTAAGTCGATAGCGGAACTTTAAGTAGGCTGTCTACTGATCAATACAAACAACTTGTACTAGTTGGCGAAAAAAATGGACCGAAAAAAATATCAGCTGTTTCATACATTTGGCGCAGTACTGAGTCGACCTTTTGTATGGAACAGCTGATATTTTTTTCGCTCCATTTTTGTCGCCACCTGGTTCAAGTTGTTTGTAGTGATCAGTAGACAGCCTACTTAAAGTTCCGCTATCGAATTAGAGTGCACCCTGTAGATAGTGCACGGGCATAACTTTACTTGGAATATAAGAAAGATCTAGCCTATCCTCGTAAGGTCTGATCTGTCTTCAGGTAATTTTTATAAATTTGAATTTGCTTTAACTTGAGCCCAACTTAAGCTCCCTAGGTCTTTTAGTTGTGTTTTCCCAGGATCACGTTCCGAGACGCGTTTCGGCTGAACTAATAATTGTCCTAGAGAAAAATCATGGACAATTAATTTGCCATCAAAATTGTCACTAGGCCTCACCGTTTGTTTTCTGAGGGTCCGTTTTAGCTATAGAAAAACTGTCAGAAAAGAAAGTCATCGGATTGCAAAATTTTCCTTGGGATGACGTCAAAATAGAATTCAAGCAAGCCGGGCGCTTTTTGAAACAGCTTTTTGAAAAAACTTTAAACTTCTCTAACTTTATAATTTCTTGATCGATATGAGTCATTAAAAGTGTAATTATGCTTAACATTTTGTTCTCCATCCGCCTTGGATGTCCAATATTCCGATGTCTGAATGATCCTTATTGTATTGTAACCTACATACAGCCGGGACGAGGGCCTAGCAACACTTACACCTGTAACAAGTGACAGATAGACACACAGGTCCATTAGTGCAGCGCTCCACTCCGCTGCTTCGTTCCGGTCTAAAAATAAATCCCCTAAATTTGTTGTACTGTGTGAACCATTGCCAATGTAGACCGAAGGTTTGTTAGAATTTTTGTTGGTTATACTCCGTGCAATTTTAGTGGTTTTAAAGCCGAAGGTATTTTGTTGCACTGGTGATTCTGAGCCAAATTATAAAAGTTCATTCCAAAACGCGCGAAAAAAAAATTCACTTTTCCATACAAATGGTGTCGATTAGCGATAGCCGTTTGTATTGGGAATTGTTTTTTTTATTCGCTCGTTTTGAAGTAAAATGTTGGAATTTGGCTCAGAATCACGAGTGCAACTAAATACCTTCGGCTTTAAAACCACTAAAATTCCACGGTGTATTTAGGTATACAATATACAAATATTTTTCCTAATACTTCGTTGCAAAAATTATAGTAGGTAGGTAATCGTATGAGGTGGCCAGTGGCCATCCCTGGTGTCAGAGTTTTAAGGCCGCCCAAAGAGCCTCTGACATGGCTTAAGGATTGTTATTAATCAACAACAACCGGGACCAACGCAAAAAGAATGAATGAAGAAAATTACTTCAAAAGTCGGTAGAACTTATCAAAGTATTATCTAAAAACGAACTAAGACCTTTTGCATAATATCTACGAAACGAGATGACCTATATCTACAGCGTCCAGTAGCACCTTCACTCACATTAGATGGGTGAAGAGACCACTCGGCTCTGCAGTGCCTGGGACATTTTTGTAGATGGAGTAGGCTTGCCCAGAACCTATTCCATCCTGACAGCTTAGTTGGCCTTGCCCACCGGAAAGACAAGTCAATACGTGTGGAGCCAACTTTACTTATACGCCGCGGGTTTACTTATGATGTTTAAGGTCAATGAAAGTAGCATGGCGTGAAATTCCCTTATTATTTTTCAGAAATACTTGTTAAAAATCATTTACCCAGGTTTATTCACGTTAGCACTGACAAAAATTATTGAGTAGCATTGCCACTGTGAGTAAAGTAAGAGCAACCCCACCTTAGATGGAACCTAGATGGAACAGGAGCATTACATTATTATCCTACAGAGAAAACTTCAGTGCGATCAAGGAATTAAGGGTGGACGATAGCAACGTGGAGGGAAATTCTAAATTTTCACAGTTTTTTACATTTTGTAGCTAAACTGAGCTATTTTTGTTCAGCAATTTTTTGTTCGCGGCAATAACATTGTATTCTTTTCATTATTGTAAACAACAAAACAACAATAATTCAGCCGATTGTGTGTTCTGGTCTACGAAGCAGTGGCACTGCCCAAAAAACTTGTCGTAGACTAGAACACATAATCGGATGAATTATTGTTATTCTGTTGTTTACAATAATGAAAAGAATACTGTCTTAGTGCCGCGAACGAAAAATCGCTGAACAAAAATAGCTCAGTTTAGCTACAAAATGTAAAAAACTGTGAAAATTTTGAATTTCCCGCCACGCTGCTATCTTCCAGCATTAACTTCAACGCTAAGAGCTTCCATTCAGCAACGCATTCCCGCGCAGACACCAATTAAAATAGTTTCAGGATTAAATTCACCAGTCACACTAACTAGTAATATACAGAATAGCTCGTCTTTTGCCCTGCGTAGAATGACTAGCAACGTCGAGGTTTACAGCTGCAAGCGTCGCATAAGGCTGGGTTAGAGGGTATATCTATGGGTGTATAACTCTGTCTATACCCGATCTACGTCAAACAAAAAAGTGAGATCCTATACTTATACGGGGTGTTGTAAGTTGCCAGCGTTTCGATGCTTTTATAGGGCTCGTCGTCTCGGAGGACCTTTGCAGTGTTTCAGTTTGAGTACCGTGCAAGTTTAAGAAAGTATTAAATTTGTTTTTTGTAGGATGTCCCAATGCCGGGCAAAGGCCTTCCCCCTTTCAGATCAGGTCTTTAGAAAATATTATACAAAAAAACTTACATTTTCAATATAACAATATTCTTATTATTGCCTTCAAAATTGTTTTCTTCACATCACCATAAAGACACAGGTTCAGATTACTTTGTGAGTTAAGTGTGTCATAGTGCCTCGAAAAAATGAATTTTATAGTTAAGGCTTTCAAGGTCACATTATGAACTCTGATACTAAATAAAGAACTTTATTGATGCTACTCAGTCAAATCAAACCAGTCAAACCTTACGCTAAACATACTCACCACAGATTATTACTGTTAATTATTACCTAGAGTAATCATGTTGTGTTGAGGAACAAAGAATATTAAAATTTACTTCAAGAGTACTTCACAATCTTCTCCCATGCCTTCTTACTCGAAAAGCCCTTGCCACACCAGGACACGAGGTGATACGAGAAAATTAATTAAAATTATACAGGGTGTCCCGTAATTCAACGTCAATCGGGAACTGGGTAAAAGGGCAGGTCATAACGGTACTGGGAAAAATAAATAATAAAAAAAATCCTGGTCGCTTCGTTCGGAAATTATAAGCATATCTTTGAAATTTTTGAAAATGTCGCTACTGAAGATTTCAAAAACACTTGACACTTTTAATTCCAATGAAAAATTTAAAATATTTCTCTGACAAAGGACACCACTACATAACAGTCCTGATATTTTATAGGATTTTTGGCCCTACAAATGGAGTAGAAATGGTTTAATTTTTTTGTTGAGGTCTAACTAAAAGCCTTCTCTCAGAAAGGGAAGGCCGGTAGCCTCATAATCTCTATCTGCAATAGATACGTAAACCCAGTTGTCGCTCTTAATTTCCCGGTGTGGCGTAGGACTAAACACCAAAGGGTAAGTAAATCTATACGAAACAATGGCGCGCCCCAATGGAATCCCCTTTTGACGCGTTGTCCCAGCAACGACGCAATTATGCCGACTAAAACTCCGGGGTTTCGATGTCAGATTCATCCCTGTAAACAAATGAGCCAGCTATTTTGCCGCTGAGCTACCTATTTATCTGGCCCAAGAGTGTGTTGGATTAATATGACGGACACAAGAGCCACGAGTGAAAAAAAACATAGGTATCTTCTTGTTGGCTAAAACCGAGCCGTCATCCTATCCTAGAACATACGAACATACTAGAACATTTTTTTTCGTTTGCTATGCTGTGCCTAGACCTCCTCGTAACAGGGTGTTTAAAAATCTGCCGATGAATAATTTGAGAAAAGCAAAAAAAAAAAAATGTTCTCTTTTTAATAAGAAATCCAATCCAATAAAATGAGTTTATTTTTATGTCACTAATTGAAGTGAAAATGTCAACAAAGACACTGAATTGACTTACAGTTGGTACCTAGGTACTTTGCAGGATATTAAATTTTAACTGCAAAGTTTCCTTTTACAAACAAATAAACTGAGATTCAAAGGAATATAACTACGAACGGTATAGGATTTGTGTCCTGGACTTTACTCAATGTTAGAATTTACTTTAATATAGCTACAACTCAACTACTACTACTACTTCTTTCAACGGGTCTCAACGCTGTAAATATTGAAACTAGCATGTTTCTTGAAAATGTGCAGTGTCCGTCCGTAGTCCGTAGCATGGAGATACGATCTTTAGCTAATAATTATTGGTATTAGCTAAAGATCGACAAGAACCAATGTCAGTAAAGTTATGTTTTTATTTGCTGCATTGCCTAGAATAATAATTGTTATGTTTGCGTGTGTAAGGATATTACGTTTTCTTTGCGATATTTCTTAAATTTTGAAGCCTAATTAACTCTGTGCGCTAAAAATCCAAATTAACACTGTAAAAAGGCCTTTCAACCAGCGCTTGCCCCTTATGGGAATATAGAGGCGCAATGGTACAAGTTAATTACTAAGGCACAAAGGTACAAGCATTCGTCGCAGTTGCAGCGAAGCGTCGAATTGAAATGCGAATCCAATGTAAACTCAAGGCACCGAGGGAAGGCATCCCCTCAAATTATAACGTTTGAAGCTCTCTGAAATGTGACATGGCATTCCAGGAAAAATTACCTTGTAATATAAAATTTTGTCACAAAATCCAATTACTTATTATTGAACGAGCGAGCGAAGCGAGCGAAGTTCTCCGAGTCTACTTGAACAATCCGGCGTTTGCATGTATGTATGTATGTTTGTATGTTTGTATGTTTGTATGTTTGTATGTATGAATGTTCGTTCGACGATAACTTGAGTAAATTTAGTCGGATCGTCATGAAATTTGGTAGGTGGGTAAATGAGGCAAAGAGAATTTTTAAGTTCGAACATGAGCCAAATCGGTCAAGGGGTTGCTGAGATATGGGGTCGCGAGTTCGTAGTTCGGGGCGAACCACTAGTAATTAAATAATTTAAGTGAATTTAGTTCATAAATGGCCCTAGATTTTTTCGAAGCTCGTAACAAAGGAAAGGAGGCTCTGCATCTCCGTAATAAGATAAGATAATTTCCCGGTTGGACTTGTGTTTTATTCTACCTCGAATAAAAGTACTCAATACTCAATACTTTATTGTAACCATAAGTGTATAAGATCTTAAATAAGTAAGATCAGTTTTCATGATTTCTATCGCTAGCATACAAAATAAAATAAAAAACTTATCATGAAACGATGTTTAATCAAAACATCAAATAAATCCTGGTCTGTATGACGAAACAATTAAAGCTGTCGTTTATTTAAGACGATCGCCTTTGTTTTACCTCAAAGGTAAAGTAATTTAATTGTTTGGGGCTAAAATTTAAATTGAATAGTTAGGTATTATATTTTGTCAAAGGTACCTACGTTAATTTAAACTCGTGTAGTGAACGAACTTCCAAATAGTCTTCTTAAAGTTTGCAATTAATTTAGTACCGTTTTGTTACAGGTTAAAGTCCCCGGTAACGGTGGACGGCGGTGTACAGTCGGCCACACACTTGGATACCCCTTTTTGTTCTATTGGCGCCCTTATGCCCCGCGCGGTAAGAACTACCATGGAGTATCCTAGATTGTGGCCGACCGTACCAATTGAAATATTCAAGACGTGATTGCCAACATGGCATCTCTACACCTGCCCAGCCCCTGTAATGTATTTATTTTATTTATAAAATAAAGGCCTTTGCATCTACGTAATGAGATGATTTATACAGCGTCCAGTGGCACCTTCACTCACACTACATGGGTGAAGAGACCACTCGGCGCTGCAGTGCCTGGGACATTGTTTTAGATATACGCTTGCCAAGCACCCATACCATCCTGACAGCTTAGTCGGCCTAGCCCACAGGAAAGACGAGTCAATACGTGTGGAGCCAACTAAGCCGCGGGTTTCCTCACGATGTTTTTCCTTCACCGTTAGCGAGTGGTTTTGCTACTTCAAATTCATAAATGTACGTAACTTTGAAAAGAAACAAAGTCATAGGTCATAGTCATAGGCCAGCACCGAGAATCGAACCTGGTTCTCTCGCTTCCGAGTCCAATGTTCATACCACTAAGCCACCACCGCTTTTATTTATAGGTAGGTGGTTTATGTATTGTTGTGTTCTTTCTTGCGCTCTACCCAAGCCACTATCTGCAGAACCAAAGGTTGACTGGTAGGAAATGCTACTTAGCATTAAGTACGCCGAAATCAAAGTATGTCTATGACAGTTAATTCGAAGAGTTTCTATTTTCGATCAACTTCGTCAATGTCGAAGGTAGAGTGGCTGGCTCGGGTGGATTTAAGTATTTGGGTTTTTTTTTTTCATTTCAACTCCCGACCAAAAAAGAGGGGTGTTATACCTAAGTTTGACCGCTAAATGTGTGTGTGTGTCTGACTGTGCGTTTGTCTGTGGCACCGTAGCTCTTAAACGGGTGAACCTATTTGGATACGGTTTTATTTATTTGAAAGCAGGTTTTCTAACGAGTGTTTTTACATTTGTCTTATCAAAATCGGTTCAGCCGTTTATGAGATATGCTTATTTGAAGCTAAAATGTCCAGGGTATTTTTTATTTATTGAGTAGTTATACGAACATAGTAGATTGTGCTTCATTACCAAAATAAATTGCGTGAAGGCGAGGGAGCGAAACAAAGTGCAAGTCTTGCAGGGAAATGATTGCAGCTTTGAGCTTAGCCTCGCCGAGCATAAGCCCCTTTGAGAAATTGCATAATCTTATGTATCCACCTACGTGGCTTGTTGGAAGAAAATTATAAATGAATGAATATAGACACGCTTACTCATGTGATACCCCGCCATGGTCACAATAATTTAATAAGCTTCATAACCCTATAGGTACCATTATCAAATCACAAAAATAAATACAACACAAGACAAGGAAGAAACTGAGGTTTATAACTGTGATAATGAAGAGGCCTGTACCCAACAGTGGGTGCCATTAAGACGCAATAAGTCTCACAACTAGCGCCGCCAATGAAAAAAAAAACATATCTTCTTTTTGGATGCGTTTTTAGCAAAAGACGCTCCTGCGATTTCTCAACGCGAGGCTTAACTATTTTTAGGACTTAAGGTTTGGACTCCAGGAGGCAAATTCTCGGGCATGTCACATTCGAGATTCTACGAATAAAACCTTAGTAACAAGTCACATTCGAGATTGCCGAGAATTAAGCCCCGATCATAAAACCTACGAATGCAATCGATTTACGCACAAAAACGCATCCAAAAAGAAGACGTGTTTTTTTTTCATTGGCGGCGCTAGTTGTGCGTCGTATTTCGTCTTAATTACCTGGATAGATAGAGTTTGGCAATCCTCAGTGGTAAAATCTTCTACATCGTGAAAATCTTTAGAATGCTCAATTCCATTTTAGCCATTTCCCATTTTAGGAACTTAGGTTGGTATGTGATAGTTGGCATGTACCCAACAGTGGATGTCATTAATGATCTGCATAGATAGAGAAATCGTCAGTGGTAAAATCTTCTACAAAGTTAAAATCTTATGAGCTCAATTCCATGTTAGCCATATTCCATTTTAGGAACTTAGGTTGATAAGTGACAATTAAAAGGCCTGTACCCAAAGTGGGTCCAATGACCTTGATAGATAGAGTTCTAAAATCCTCAGTGGTAAAATCTTCTACAACGATAAAATCTATAGAAGCTCAATTCCATTTTATTTAAATTCATAACTTAACGTCAAAAGTGTTCCATATTCAATTCAGGTTATAGCCATAATTTATTTGAAGAGCGCGGGCGGCCTGTCGACACAATAAAAACAGCGCAAAAAATATGTAAAGATCCCTAATTCAACAACAAAACCGAATTGAAAGGTGAGCAAAAAAAACTTAATGCTCTTTAAAATTCACAAAACGTAGAAGGGACTTTAATAAGGGATGAAAGCGGGCGACGAATATTTTCACAGAATTCCGGCAACAAATAAGTTGTTCAAATCTACTTACGGTGTAATTTAATTTACTTTATTCAGCATTAAGTTTGAATTACAAAACATTGTTTTGGTATTGTCCTGGGAAAAGCATTTCAAGGGTTGACGACAAAAGAAAGTGGGGTATTAAAATGATTGTGTTCGGAAGACACGCTTTTGGCATTCGAATTTGTCTTGACTGGTCTTGACTACTCTTGACATACTCGTGTCATGCTGTTTCGATTATTTTTATTGCAAATATTCATTAACTTTTTTGCTATTCTTTTGCTTTTTTAATATTCATTAACTAACTCTCAAAGTTGACTTTTGAAACATCATCAAAAAAAATGCATTTGAACATTATTAAAGCATGAATGTATTAGTTGTATAACTGGTTCTATTTCAATATTGTATTTTGTTTAAGTCGTGTACAATGCTTTTCATAAGTAGGTAACCTTTTATTTTACTTGCCTGTAAAAGCCTACAATATAACAAACACAAACAAAGGTGCGGAATAAACTAGAATAATATTTATTTTACCCTAAAAGTAGGCTTAATCAGCATTTCGGTACCTAAGCTTGGTTCTGTCTGACATTGCGAAAAACACAACTTGAAAGAAAAATACAAGATCTATCTCAGATGTAACATTTTCCACTTACCCCGAAAAAGAAACAGGAGCAAAGAATAAGACGTAAACACTCCTGGCGCTATCATTATCAGGAAACACAGATCACAATAACACTTACAGTTGAAATATTTTCAAAAATTCACTTGAAAATTCCGAGCGAACACAAAATAAAATAAATTATGAACTGCCAAGAATTTAAAATGCCATTCTAATGTTGTTTTCTTTCCTAAGCTTATTTTTTCTTTTTCAGATTCAAAAGTGGAGCGACGATTCGGCCAGCACTCGACAAGCGGCGCGCGTCGTCCCCCCACAAAGGTTGGTAGAGCACTGGCTGGTTGTATTAATGGAGGGAAGAAGGCCACATGACAGGGGTAGGTACACAGGCATCGAGTCAAGTTTTCACCAAATCCACACTTTCAGACTCATTTACGATTGTCAAGTGATTTTATTTGGGTACAGAAGTACCCAAAGGGTAAAAGGACCCTATTATTAAGACTCCGCTGTCCGTCCGTCTGTCACCAGGCTATATCTCATGAACCGTGATAGTAAGATATTTGAAATTTTATGTTATTATATTGCAGATAGGTATATAATAACTACTAAAAAACAAAAAAAAACATATTTAAGGGGGCCCCCATACAACAAACGTGTTTTTTTTGTCGTCTTTATAGATAATAATGGTACGGAACCCTTCGTGCGCGAATCCGACTCGCACTTGGCCCGTTTTTTTTAATCTTTGTTGGCGTCATGTTTTTGTTTTAGTTGCTATATTTACTTTCATTGCATTATACTTTTAACTAAATATCGTCCGCCACAAAGTCGCTCATTTTGGATTACCGTTTTTGCAAAAGTATAAAAACACGTTTGTGTTATTTATATGGTCCTCCCATTTTGGATTGAAAGTTCGTTTCTGAAAAATATTTTCATGTACATAAATATCTAATTCGGGAATGTAAATATTGTAATTGAAGGGAAATATTTATTTTTCCGAGTGAAGTATAAACAAAATAAAATTGGGCGGTTATTTGAAAAATATTGACTTTTCCCTTTGTTTCTCTCTAGAACGAGTCGGTTGAGTGTAACGGAGTTGTCGATTTTTCATTAGATTTTGGTCAATGTTTACTTACGTAATAAAATACTAACGTTTTCTTTCTGATATCTGTGAATTTATCCTTGGTGGCTTAGGTAAACGCGCGTTTTGTAGCGATTGTTAAATTATTCTTTACTAGCTTTTGCCCGCGACTTCGTCCGCGCAGACTTAGTTTTTTTTTTCCTTTATCACAATAAAACATAGCTTATAGCACTCAGCAATAACGTAGCTTCCCATTAGTGAAGGATTTTTTATAATCGGATGAGTAGTTTTGGAGATTACCCCCTACATACTTACATACTTACAAACTTTTCCTCTTTATAATATTAGTGTTGATAGCTAGTGCCCACGACTTCATTCACGTGGCTAAAAGAAAAAGGATAAACGTGGTGATTTTGCAAATTGTATCTAGCATATTTTTTACCACCTAGTAGGTATGATGTACTTAAAACACAACCCCTGCACTATCAAAGCGTTGGCCCGAGATTTCGATCCCGTGGACCACGCGTTGTTGTCTGCTTCTACCAAACTGAACGGAGCAAAGATGCAGATACCTACTGTTATAGGCGTCTAACTGATTTAACGCGGGTTACCTACATTTCAAGAAACACTCAAAGATTATCTTTTCTTTTTAGCCCTATCCTATTATTTTGAGTCCGCTAATCTGCTACTCCTTATTGCAAACTTTCAGTCTGGGTTGTCTCTGTTCAGTTGGTCTCGCCCCAAGTCTTCGTGCCTTTGCGGCCTATGTGGTCGTTGTCGACACTGCCTCTACCGATGTTAGATAGCCCTAATGCGTAGTTTGATACCCAAGTACACACGACAGCACGTCAGACTGTACACTTTTGTTTTAAAGTCGCCTGTAACGTTACCGAATAGAGTGCTAGCGTGTAAGGGTCGACGTGCTGTCGTGTGTACATCTCGTTTGCTTGCGCTGTTTGGTGAATGAATATTTATCAGCATTCGCTGCAGTACGTCACAGGTCTCAACATCTCTCTGGCGTTCAATAAAACTGTAAAAGATCTCCAACAGAGCTAGTTAGCGTCACCTACTCGTATTAAAGGCACAAAGTTACTTAACAGAGAAAAACTTTAAGAAATTTTATTTAATTTAATCGCATTATACCATTTCAAAGAGCACGATCATAATAATTGGGTTCTGACACCAGAAAATGTGAGATAATATCAGGAGATACTTAACCATATTATTTCTATCACATTGAAACATGTCGGCTATTCCGACAAAATAAAAGTAAGTGAAACCGTTAAAGCGATATAAAAATGTGCAGTGCTTACGAAAGTTTAAGTTTTAACATTGAATAGTGTTTTTTTCTATGAGCTACTCTTCTGAAACACCCAACGCGTCTTCTTAGCATCTACGATGCCATAGTCTGAAACAACCGTTTTGAATCGTCGGTCTTATTCTTCTTTCGTGTTGAAAGTGTCACACACACACGTCGCGCTGGGGTCGCCTCCAGGAAATCCGATAAGCTGCACTGTGGAGCATCAGGACAGGTATGACGACGCGAAGTTGTCGGTATGGTTTAAGTCGGTATGTTGTAACAAAACATCTCTTCTGGCTCTATTTCTCACATATCTTTCATGCGGGCAACACCACCACGCAGGCGGTTCAGGGATTTTCACATGCTCCAATCTTCTCGTCAGTCTGAAGTATGTGGAAAGCCTATCAGAGTTGTCAACAATGAATAGGCGAGACTCTGATATTATGTAAAAGTGCACCTGTCCAGTGTCCGGTCCTAGGTACTTACTTAATGGAAATAAAGCGATCATGTTACTAATGTTACACCATCAATAGCTGATGTTATGGGACTATGGTCGCTCGGGACTCTACACTTGCACGGTACGCACAGCTGATTTTTTGGTCAGAACATCGTATCTTTATTTTTCTTCGAGGTCTGGTGCATCCTATTCTTCCCGGAATAACCAGCAATCAGCAATGCACTCAACGGACGACCCATTTCGTCTGGCCAAAAGATCTCAGGATGCAACCGCAACTTTGTAAAGAGCTTTGATAAAACTCCTGGATGCAGAGTTTTTAAAGTAAGGATTTATTGGCTCTTTCAGATTGTAAGTAGCTATCACTGAACTTATGTTTTTTGCCTGTTTTGAGTAATTAAACTTGTAGATTTTTCCTTTATTGCTTTGTTGATATACCATTTTTGTGTCAGTGACGGATGACAGCGATAATTAAAAACAACTTCTTCACTGTTGTGCATCGTTTGAGTTTTGCGGCACATTTGGGCCTGTTTGGTGCATTAAAATTCACCGTTGTTCAGTTTTCGATGGATTTACGAAAGTAAATAGCTCAACGCTACGTGATGGATGACAGAGGGTCTTTGGTAAATGGTTGTGTCGTTCACTTTTATACAAATAGCCACTATATGATAATCTTTGTGTGTTTATTTTGCTCCTAAGTACCAAAGCGTGATAATATGTAGCCTATATGTTATTCTGATGTCTCAGCTATCTACATTCCAAATTTCATCCAAATCCGTCCAGCGGATTCAGCGTTATAAGGTAACAAACACACTCACTCACTCACAAACTTTCGCATTTATAATATAAGTAGGATACCTACATTTAGGGATATTTTAAACTTTGGTTCCAATGTTTCATTAAATGTACATATGTCTTATTTTTGTACTTGATACTTTCATGGACTTTTCATTCATTAAATATCATTACACTCGAAAATTTTTGAACGAACAATCTTTTTTTTTACATAAACTGTTATTTTTATGGTGGATATTAAAATTTAAGAGAATACTGGGGCAGGATGCATAGGTATAATGCGCGCGGGATGAGAATGGGATGGAACCTTGTCAAAGTCACTCGAAAACATACTGTACCTATTTTACTTTGACAAGGTTGCATCGACGCGAGTTTGCTTACTGCGCGCGTCTCAGTTCCAAAAGGTCGCATCCCATTCTCATTCCGCACGGATTATAATGGATACTTACGCAAAACTAAAACGCAGCGGGCCGAACGCCCGTGTATCCCAGTCGATTGTTTGCAGACCTAAATAAACAACATCATCTTCGATCCGCTACTTTGTTGTTTTGATGGTCCGATTGAATTTGACGTCGCTCGTTACTGATGTTTATTCCCCAATAACGTAACAACTACGACCAGGATAACGTTATTTTCGTGTAGCGACAGTTCGATATAACATTAAGGTCCACTTGTGTCAACCAAGGTTAGCCAGTTAACGCTGAGTTAACGTCAATAATTGTATGGAAATGTCAAATTAACTTATAGTTAGTTGGCTAACCCTGACTGACGCAAGTCCGCCTAAGTAGGTAAGCATTTAGGACACGGTTTCAGGGGTTATACTTAATATTGCTGAGCATAGTGAATTACAGATACAACACAAATCTAAAACAGCCAGTTTTGTGTTGAGATTCATAAACGTTTTGAAGATATTTTGGATGAAAAAAAATAGGCGGCGCACTTTTTTTCAAACAAAATATCTTGCAATCTGTTATGGATACAACACAAATCTAAAACAGCCAGTTTTGTATGCTTACAAACTTTTCCTTTTTATAATATTAGGGTAGATTAACATTATTCGACAGCCCACAGCTGAAACCACTGAAAATTCCGGATGAAAGTAGCTGAAATGTTGAAAATTGCTAACTCTACTTGTGGCTCCCAACAACTTTCTCTTGCGACGTTTTTGAAATGTTTACACACAGTTATACAGGGTGTCCCGTAATTCAACGTCAAGCGGGGACTGGGTAAAAGGGCAGTAACGTTACTGGGAAAAAGAAATCCTGGTCGCTTCGTTCAGAATTATTATAAGCATTTCTTTGAACATTTTGAAATGGTCACGCTGGACCACAATTGAGTACCTACCTGTGGTTGCATATTTTCTAATTATGCCGTGATTTTTTTCCGGGTTGACGTTGAATTATGGACACCCTGTATACCTACAAAAAGTTTGAATAAAAATTGCATTCTGCTCTGCTATCAAAGGTATAGAACCTAAGCATCATACTCGCTGAATTTTTACGGGTTTTACAGCTGAAGTGGCTCCACGATTTTCAGCGTGTATATTCGTGTATAAGCGAGTATACTCGTAATATTAAACTGAGATAGTGTTGGCAGTAAAGTGTGGCATCTGTTATGGAGCCAGAGCTGCCAGGTGAATAGATCATTACTAGAAGTTTATGTTTTATTGCCAGATGTAAAATTTAGGTACTACTCGCTCTTTGACGAAGATATTGGCCAGCTCGATAAGACAATAGCTCGTAGAGGACCAGGAGCCTGAGTCTGTAACGCAATTGTGCCAAAATGGGCTCCCAGTTGACGGCTTAAATTACGATTTATTAATGTTGTCGGTCCTTTTAATGTTTTTGCAGTACAGCAAAGAATATTCAGATGAAAATTTTACAGGATTAGTTCTCTGGTTGTAGGAGAAAAACGAGGAAACCCCGGTTTTGTCCGTCTACTGGGACTTCATCGACACACCATTGTGTTACAGAGAGACCCCTTCAGGACCGTGGGAACTCAATGACGGCCAAGCGCGTGAAGCGCTGTTTTCTATAGCTGTTTCACCCAGAGCGAGACGGGGCGCGGGAAAAGTGAGAGGCAATGCGGCTGTATGAGTCTACGTGTGTTCGTGTCCTTTCGCGAGTAACTAGTTGTAGTAGTAATGTAATAGGTCTATTTCCCCAATTTTTTTCGTAGTTTAGCTGCCATTTCTACATTTTATTAGGTATTAAAAAAAAAAATCTGACAAGTACAACACATTATTGATGTTCTCATGGTAGTTAGACTCCAATAGACAGTGTAATAATGTAAGTAAATAACAGCTGAAAGTAACCCCTTTTTCGGCGCGAAAAACGCATCGCTCTAATTTCTTTCAGGCTATTTTTATTATCATAAAAACTATTTGCAAACCTCTGTATTGGTCATCTATTGATTTAAACCAAGTTTCAGTAAAATCCAGCCTGTAGTTTAGAAATTAAACTGGAACTACGTTTGTATGGGAAAATGGTGCTCTAGCACCATCCTAAGCCCCTGATAGCCTAGAGAAACGAATTTTAACTATTTATGGCGGGAAAGGTGGAGGCTGACCACTCGCTAGCTAGATGGACGGAAATTATGATGACCAAAGCTACGGAAAAACACTTGCACGAGCTTATCACGAGCTCCGTCACCTTCAAGTGATGGCATTGACCTCAGCATTGAGGGAAAGACTGGATGGAGGTATGTGTGGACACCCCCGGTTTCAGAGTTTTAAGGCTGCCCAAAGGGCCTCTGACGAAGCGAAGTGAGGGCGAAGCTGCTTTAGGGGGTTTTCGGGGCTTGCGGTTTTGGTTTAAAGATGTAGGTACTTAACTGACAAAATCCTGGTAGGGTTCGCAAAAAGGTTTTTCCATTGTAATGGGGTCGCGTCATGAAAAACGTTGAACAACACTGCTGTGAACCATCGATATGGCCGGTCATGGTAAGTCTGCTGAGCTACGGCATCCTTTAGTCTTTGTTGAGCGAATTCTAGATTATAGCGAGACTAACTGAAGTGGAGATGTTCTCGTCTTTATTGAACCGGGTTAGTATCAGATGGTCTAAAACGCAAGTACTCGTAGTCTTTGGTAGCCAAAACAGCAACTTGTCTAAGAAGCAAATAAGCAGTTTGATGAATTTGTAACTGGATTAAAAAAGAAAATTATTTCACCAATACGTATATTTAGATTTCTGTAGGGCGCAAAATAAAACTGAATTCTACGCAAGCAAAGCCGCGTCTCAGGTGAAATTCTGATATCTGATAAGTGTATATTATATCTTATTAGATTAAGGTCTTATTGTTTCATTAGCGACCAGCTATTTAGAGCACTATTATTTATGTAAAGTTGATGATACTATCATCATCATAAGTTCCTGTTATCCCTAATCACGGACATATGCCAGATTAGAAACAGTTTTCCAATCTGGCCGATTTTGCACCTTCATCTCAAGCTCGGATTTGCTCATTCCAAGACTGTTAACCTCCTGTTATACTGATCGATGACGCCAGGTAGTTTTAGGACGCCCTCTCTTTCGTGTTCCAGTTAGACACTACAGGGTGTTGTTTTGTAAAGTTACACCCGGCTCAGGGGTGATTATTTACACGACAATGAAGCCAGAAAAAAAAAAAATTCAGTGAAATACACCCAAAAATAATTAAATTGTGGCCGCCCGTAGGTACTATTACACTAACGCTAGCGGCGAGTCGGGCGCCACATCGCGCGCGCACTTTGAGAAAGCGGTGGTGTCCGCACGTCGCGGTTGTTATAGAACAACTTGAACAAGGTGATTTATCCAACAAAAAATTTTTAGAAAAAAAAAGAACTTGTTTTTAGTTTCAAGCGTTACTCAAACTATCGTCCCTGACTCGGGTGTTACGGACCAAAACAACACCCAGTATACAACATTATTTTCTAAAGATATGCTTTTTACACCGGTTGCTGTTATTGTTGACCAGATGCCATAGACTCTGGTGTTCTGGACCATCTGATACTAACCCATGGAATCGTGTGAGATAAAGGCGCTTTGATCGGGTTGTCAACTGGGTTACGCCTCTCGCTTTTACGGCTGGAGCATTTGGCATAAAGTAGGAGTATAATGTTCAAAACAAGGCTATTATATTATTATCACAGGCGTCTTGAATAGATTTTACTTCACAACAGCTCAACTCAAATTGTAAGAAATTTTTAATGTCCAAGTAAATGGTACCTACAAATATCCTGAAGATGTTCTTCATCATCCTACTTATATTATAAATGCGAAAGTTTGTGAGTGAGTGAGTGAGTGAGTGTGTTTGTTACCTTATAACGCTGAATCCGCTGGACGGAATTGGATGAAATTTGGAATGTAGATAGCTGAGACATCAGAATAACATATAGGCTACATATTATCACGCTTTGGTGCTTAGGAGCAAAATAAACACACAAAGATTATCATATAGTGGCTATTTGTATAAAAGTGAACGACACAACCATTTACCAAAGACCCTCTGTCATCACGTAGCGTTGAGCTATTTACTTTCGTAAATCCATCGAAAACTGAACAACGGTGAATTTTATTGCACCAAATAGGCCCAAATGTGCCGCAAAACTCAAACGATGAACAACCGTGAAGAAGTTGTTTTTAATTATTGCTGTCATCCGTCACTGTCACAAAAATGGTATATCAACAAAGCAATAAAGGAAAAATCTACAAGTTTAATTACTCAAAACAGGCAAAAAACATAAGTTCAGTGATAGCTACTTACAATCTGAAAGAGCCAATAAATCCTTACTTAAAAAACTCTGCATCCAGCAGTTTTATCAAAGCTCTTTACAAAGTTGCGGTTGCATCCTGAGATCTTTTGGCCAGACGAGATGGGACGTCCGTTGAGCCAATTGCTGATTGTTGGTTATTCAGGGAAGAATAGGATGCACCAGATCTCGAAGATGGACGGATATTATGACCAAAGCCACACAAAAACACTTGCATGAACTGATCCACATCGCGAGTCATAGAGCGCAATGAAGAACTCTTCTCTCTGCCACCTTCACTGATGGTCACGATCCTCAGCATTGAGGGAACGACTGAATGGAATGGAGACCTCGAAGGAAAGTTAAGATAAGATGTTCTGACCAAAAAAATCCGCTGTGTGTAGCTGTACTGTGCAAATGTGCAAAACATTGTAGAGTCTTGAGCGACCATAGGCGCATAACATCAGTCATTGATGGTGTAACATGAGCACCATGACCGTTTCATTTCCATTAAGTACTTATTGAGTACCTAGAAGGACTGGACAGGTGAACTTTTACATAATTTCATTGTCGCCTATATATTCATTCTGGCATGTGAAAATCCCCGAACCGCCTGCGTGGTGGTGTTGCCGGCATGAAAGATATGTGAGGAATACATCCAGAAGAGGCAGATGCCGATGTTTCGTGCCAATCTTAACTGTACTGACTGACCTGATCATACCTGTCCTGATGCTCCACAGTGCAGCTGATAGGATCTCTCTAGAGGCGACCTCAGCGCGATCGAGTTAACGAGTTTCTGAGACAGCAAAGTGTGATGGTTTCAACACGAAAGAAGAATAAGACTGACGATTTAAAACCGTTGTTTCAGACTATGGTATCGTAGACGCTAAGAATACGCGTTTGGTGTTTCAGAAGGGCCGCTCATAGAAAAAAAACTACTCAATGTGATAGACAGAATATTTTAAGTATCTCCTGATATTATCACATATTTTCTGGTGTCAGAACCCAATTATTATGATCGGTCTCTTTGATATAATATGATGCAAAATAAAAAATTAAAAAAACATACGGATTTTCAAATAGTTTTCTCTTCGTGCCTATAATACGAGTAGGTAACGCTAACTAGCTCTGTTGGAGATCTTTTACAGTTTTATAGAATTCCAGACAGATGTTGAAACCTGTAATGTACTGCAGCGAATGCTGATTATTCATTCACCCAACTGCGCAAGCTAACGAGATGTATGTACTTGGGTTTCAAACTACCCATTAGGGCTCTCTAACATCGGGAGAGGCAGTGTCCACAAAGGCCACAGAGGCACGTAGTTTTTGCATAATCATACTTAGAAGACTTCGAGTGAGACCAACTGAACAGAGAGAGAACCCAGCCTGAAAGTTTGCAGTAAGCAGCAGCAGATTAGCGGACTCAAAATTATGGGATAAGGCTAAAAAGAGAAGATAATCTTCAAGTGTGTCTTGAAATGCAGGTAACCCACGTTCAATCAGTTAGTCGCCGATAACAGTAGGTATCTACATCTTTACTCAGTTGAGGTTGAAAGAAGCAGATAACAACTCGTGGTCCATGGAAACAAAGTCTTGGGCCAACGCTTTGATAGCGCTGGGTGTAGGGTGGGGTTCATACTAGGTAGTCAAAAATATGCTAGGTACCATTGCTAATATCCTTTTTCTTTTATCCACGTAAATGAAGTCGCGGCCACAAGCTATAAACTATAAACTGCTATCTTTTCCCCTGACTGACGTCGATGGCGGGGGGAAAATAGAGCTAACTATTCAAAAGCTTTAATATTATATTCGCGAAAGTTTTTTAAGTATGGATGGATGGATGTTTGTTATTCTTTCACGCTGAAACGGCTGAACGGATTTGGATGAAATTTGGAATAAAAATAGCTTAGACATCAGAATAACACATAAGCTACATATTATTATCACGCTTTTACACTTAGGAGCAAAGTAAAGCATATTATCCTTTTTCTGTAGTCCACGCGGACGAAGTCGCGGGCAAAAGCTAGTATCGATATATATATTGATCAAGATGTAATTTAACGGCTTGAATATTTTTTATACGACTATAATGATGTCTGAATTATAATTTAGTTTTAGAACTGAAACTTTTGTAAGCACTGTAAATTTTTTAATGGATTTGATTTGCATCAATATAAAATGTATTTAGTTGTTCCAAGTGTTAATCACGAAAGTTCTTAAATGACGGTTGTCTTTTTTTATGCCAAAATGAAAACTGACAACCATTATCAGCTTGGTTGATAATGGTTGTCATTATTTGTTGTTACAGTACAAAAATCGGGGTCATGAAACTAGGAGATTTTCGGCACACTGTCTATAAGTATTTAGTCGACATCATCAAGAAACCTTATTCGTCCTAAGCAAAATCAAAGGCCCTTGTTCACAAGTCTCTTCTCAGTGTTATTACGTTTCGTTCTCCACGAAAAGAAATCGCGCGAAACTCAAATCTTATTGACCCAGCACTTCGGGATTGAATTCGATGCTATCGCGTTGATAAAGTAGACTGCTTGGGTTTGCTTGCTCTGCTTTTATAGTTATCTAAGCGGTAGTTCAATGGTGAGGAAATAATTGATAAATAAACTAGCAAAAGGCTCACAATACTCCGTGCAATTTTAGTGGTTTTAAAGCCGAAGGTATTTTGTTGCACTGGTGATTCTGAGCCAAATTAAATCATTCTAAAACGCGCGAAAAAAAAAATTTACTTCTCCATAAAAATGGTGTCGATTGGCGATAGCCGTTTGTAATGGGAATTGTTTTTTTTTTCGCTCGTTTTGAATTAAAATTATGGAAATTGGCTCAGAATCACGAGTGCAACTAAATAGGTATATATACCTTCGGCTTTAAAACCACTAAAATTCCACGGTGTATAAAAAGTGATTCGTCTACTCGCTAGAATTCGCCCAATTACAAAACCAAATTAATGCGGGGTTTTTATCTTCCCAGAAAGAACTGGACCCAAATTAATAGATTTCGGTTGTCACATGGAAAAAGCTAAGAAGTGGAACTTTGGGTTCGACCCGAGATGCACGTGCGGGCAGGTCCAGGGCCCTTAGCCTGTAACGCAATGGCGGGTCAATGGCGTCCCGGCAGAAGGACAAAACCGAGCTCTCCTCATTTTTCTTCTACAACCAGAGAACTAATCCTCTAGAATTAGAATCAAAATATTCTTTGCTGTACTACAAAAACATTAAAAGGACAGACAGCGTTAGCAAATCGTAATTGAAGTCGTCACCTGACAGCCCATTTTGGCACCATTGTGTTACAGGCTAAGGGCCCAGAAGATGTCCCACATCACCGATGACTGCCCGCTGTTCGCCATCTGAGGCAGTGGTCTCGAACCTACCAATTTTTCGGTATTTCTACCGATATGGGCTCTGTCCTACCGAAATACCGAAATGCAACGATTTTTCCACGATTTCAGAGAATACCCATGATTATGCCGATTTTTCTACCGATTTTGATAATTTTTAGTTGACAACCCTTTTTTATCTAGGTTTTACGTTATGGATAGCTATATCCTATCCATAACGTAAATTGGGGAATTCCCTTCAGTTCTACAACTCTATGTTAGTGGTTTCCCACCCGAGAATTCACTTGACTATACTCGTATACATATAGTGCAGGAATACGGATTGTATTTCTTAATTTTTTTTTGTAACTTCAAAGAGAAAGTTAGTTTCTAGTTGCAAAGTGAGTGCCTCCAAAAAATTAATTCAAAATTAATTTAAAGATGACCGCGGCTTTGGCCAAAGAGTATTGGTATGACCCTCTACGATGATTTTATTTTTAATATTAAATATGTTTGATGTTAATTACACTTAAGTAGTTATTTTATTTATTAATAATCGAATTTGGCGGCAACTCTACCGATTTCGCTCTATGACGTTCGAGACCACTGATCTGAGGTGGCATCGTCCAGGTACATGAGGCCAACGCGGAGGTAACGAGGTGGCTGTGACTCTTGGTGAGAAGAAGGCTTATAGTGGAGCATTAGATATATAGGCCACATCTCACTTTTTTACGAGTATATCTAATACAGACATCGGACATTTACTATTAAAAAAGCGTTCGTTGACAGAAAAGCTTCGCAAAACAGAACAAAAACCTTAAAAACTTGATGAAAAATTAAATTGGAGTCTCAATTTTTGCAAAACAATCTCGTAACTCAATCCGAAGGGCTATTGAAACTTCAATTGTATTGTTCAAATCTGAAATTCAAACCCCGTTGTAAGTAACACGCTTTATCCATTAGGCGGAGCGATTGTGAAACTTTTTTTTAATTAAGGAAAGAGAACTAAGAGATGTACGTACCTTTGCTTTGAAAAAAGTACTTTTAATAAAATGAATACCGAAACGTGAACGTTTTTCAAACAATACCTCTGTCCTTCTCTCGTAAACTTCGGTGTGGAGTAACGTAACTAGTTATTTCATTCCTACATCACTATAGTGTCACCACTCACCAATAATAGACTTTGGTTATAATACAATATCTCTACAGCAAGCGAAACAAAACTTTATCATCATCGTACGATGAATCTCTGCCATCTGCTGGGTATAGGCATTTTTCCCGCCACCTGTTACAGATTTCATTCATGGACTCTCCGCCGACAAAATAGTGTCGTCCTTTTTTGACGAAATTCTTTATTCTAAACAGGCCCTGGTCGAGTGTGAGGCTCTACCAAAAGTTACGACCAGCAGCAAAACAGGTGTTGCCATAGAGAAACGTACTTTGCCGGTATAGTTAGGTCTGCAGGCCATAACTCGTACAGCCCCTAAAAGTCTAAGGCCCGGTTTCTGAATTGAGAATTTTGCTAAGCAAATACTTAACTATCGTTCTGTCACGCTCTTTTCTTCTGAATCTAAATCTGAATCAGCATTAGGTATTCTCCCCGAAAGTTATCCTCGTGATTTTGTCTGATAAATGCAATATTATAAAGAAGATACATTTTCGGGGGGAAGTAACGAATGGGAGAACCAGATTGAACCAGTGTCAACGACATGAAGAGCACACCTTCTCATTCTCTACAACGTTTTAAACTAACAAAGACTACAATTTGATTTCATAGAGCGTGAAAAAAGGTAAAATCCCACTCAAAACTCGCGAACTAAAGTAAACATTCCGTATGCAGGAATAGGGTTAGTATTCGCGCGGTAGTCTGTGGGTAGGAAAATGTACCCCAGGGTACAACATTTATCGTCTGCACCACCGCTGTTGCGCTGCAAGCGCTTGACGCTAATGTCGAAGGCTACGTTGCGCTAGTGGTGATTGGTTGTGCTAAGCTCGACCCACTGGAGTTTACTTTTACCCACCGCTAAAAGCAATGTAGAGGACTGAAAAATATAGGTACTACTTTTAAAAGTAGTACCTATATTTTTCAGTCCTCTACATTGCTTTTAGCCTACATTGCTTTTACTTTTAAAAGTAGTACCTATATTTTTCAGTCCTCTACATTGCTTTTAGCCCATAATATAATATATCATCTGGTAGAGATTGCTTTTAGCAATAAGGCCGCCAATTGTACCTATATCTACTAGTTAGTTGTAAGTTTCTTTGTAATTCTTTGGTATATGTACAATAAAGTGTATTCTATCTATCTATCTAATATAGGCGCCCCCCCGTCCATTGACGAGTAACAATGAGGTTCTAAAATTTGCATCGACAGTCTGTTACTTGGCTCGGTAGCTCAATTGGTAGAGCGCCTGCACGGTGTGGAAAAGGTTGCGGGTTCAAGTCGTGTCCCGAGCGAATTTTGTAACCTTATACAAATCTTATTTTAAAGTCCATTGCAGAATAGCAGACCACCAGCCAGATGATCCGACGGCATACATAGCCCAAGTAGCCAGAAAACAGTGGTTGCGTCTGGCACGGGATCGTGAGAGATGGCGTGAGCATGAAGAGGCCTTTACTCAGCAGTGGGTGTTAAACTGTTAAGCCTGATGATGATGATAAAAATCTTTATGAGTAGCAGTGTTTTTTTTAAATTTTGTAAACGGTTAAACTTACTTGTATTATGTCGGTGTAGCCGACTAGTTTCGGTTCTCATTCGGAGACCTTAATCATGGAGCTGAGACGGCCCTCGCGACGCCGTGGCCAGTCTTAGACTGCGTGTCACTAGGCGCCGCACGCGCGCTGACAGTTCTGGTGCGGGGGGAAGGAGAGGGGGCGGCGGCGGGGGCGCGTCCGCCCGCTCACAGCAAGACCACTCACAGCAAGACTAATATGTCCTTCGTCGCGAAACCGGTCGGGTATGGTCACACGGGCGAAACTCACGGTGTCGTTCGTTTGAGTGTACTGGCTTCTTTCTCTTGGCTCACGATACAAAACCGGTTTCCAGGCAGGAGATAGAGCCCATCCACAGTCTCTGTTGAAATTCGGGTGTCTACTTATCTCGATTGCCTCGCGCACTTTCCGCGGCACGTAGAACTTCTCCCTCGCTAACACTTTGGCCTTGTCAAAGCTTAGGAAAAGCGTAGCGTAGCAGTGTTCTTCGGTACAGGTGTAGCGCCAACAAATCTGGAGGTGTTGCCACTCTCCAGCATTTGTTTGCACCGGGTGTATGACAATGATATGTCGCTTAGTTTTTATCGCGAGCCACGAGCGTCATTAGTGTGAAACTTAGTGTACTGAAAGACGATAGCGTCGTTTTCCAGTATTCTTTTTTTTTTTCAATGGAGTCCAAAATACAAGGTGCACTCTAAGTCGATAGCGGAACTTTAAGTAGGCTATCTACTGATCAATACAAACAACTGGTGGCGAAAAATAAGCACCGAAAAAAATATCAGCTGTTTCATACATTTGGCGCAGTACCGAGTTGACCTTTTCTATGGAACAGCTGATATTTTTATCGCTCCATTTTTTTCGTTACCTGGTACAAGTTGTTTGTATTGATCAGTAGACAGCCTACTTAAGGGTCCGTATAAGGCTAACTAGCGCCACCAATGTTGAAAAAATCATATCTCGCTTCAGAAGAAGTTTCTGACAAAATCCTAAGATGAGCTCATGCGCCATGCTTTTCTAGATTTTTAAGTGTGGGTACCCAACTCAATTTCTAGTCTTAAGCTAAAAAAATTTCGATAACCGCCAAAAACGGCCGTTTTTGGCGGTTATCGAAAATTTTTTAGCTTAAAAGTAAATTTCGAAGAGGGTATCTACACTTAAAAATCTAGAAAAGCATGGCGCATAGGCTCATCTTAGGATTTTTCCAGAAACTTCTTCTAAAGGAAGATATGATTTTTTCAACATTGGTGGCGCTAGTTAGCCTTATACGGACCCTTAAAGTTCCGCTATCGACTTAGAGTGCACCCTGTAGATTTGTATTGAATATACCACCTATTTGTTACGCAAATAGCGAAGAGAATCAATTAGCATGCAAAAAAGGGGTTGCTTTGCTCACAAATATATCGGTCAACTCTTATTGAATTTCCACTCCAATTACCTGCCAGCTAATACATAATACTATTAATATTGGAATAAATTGTGACCACAATTAGAACCACAATTTCCCAGGTTGAAGCATCCATTAAAATTATTACCTATAGTTGAATTCATTTTATAACTAGTTCCATTAATCCTTTCACAAGATGTGAGCTGTACATTTGCATTTATGGCCAAAAAATTCCAAGTTTGCCAGATGCTCGATTAAAAAAATGTGTAACGCACACTCTGTGCTAAAAAGCCTATTACAAAATCGATAATTATTAACGATGTCTGGCACTAAACCAGTTCAAGACACGATTATTACTGATTGTTATTATTTATTTAATACCCACGTACCTATAGGTACTACAAATGTATTATTTTTAAACACTACAATGTGAGATCCTTGGAATTTTTTTACCATGCTTCTTCTCCAAGTACGATCAGAGCTAGAGAAGCTGGACAAAAAATGTAGCTAGATGCTTAGTAGTAGATATTACCTAAAATATTGATTTAATTTAAATAGTGACCTTTTTTTTACTTTTAACATCAATGTTTAACATTAAGTATTATAATAATAATATTTATATACAATATTTATTATAATTGAATACAGAGCAGCTACCACGAGTGCTTACTGTCACTGTCAATCAAAGTGATAAGTTGGATAAACAACCTTACTACTATACATGGTGCACTCTAAGTCGATAGCGGAACTTAACCACCTCGTACAAGTGGTTTGTATTGATCAGTAGACAGCCTACTTAAAGTTCCGCTATCGACTTAGAGTGCACCCTGTAGTATTAGGATACATGACAGACGTCCGGCACAGCTTTTTCGCACTCGTGGTAGCTACTCTGAATAAAATATATGAGTTTGAGTTTTTTCGATAGTATTTTCTATCGCAATTATTTGCTTTTCGGCAAAATTGAGTACTTTTTCCCGAAAAGCAAAAAAATGTAGTAGTGTCGTTGTAAGTATAAACAATTGTAATAATACAAGTACAACCAAACTTTGGTCATCGCTTGAAATATTCATAATATTCAAAAATTGTACCCAGGACATGGCATTTAAGGCCTACACAAAAAGCAATTCAAAAGTTCAATTTCTCAATTTATGTTGGTATTAACTTATAAGAGAACGCTCTCGGGGTTTCACTTTATCCTTTGTCATTCCAATCTAGGGTTTTTAATCATACTGTTTAAGCTTTATTTCTATACAATATTATAAGTACGAGAAATTAATAACAGTTTTTATAGAGTAACTTTTTCTATATCGGTCCCTCAGTTCTGAGCCCTGAATCCTGGGGCCTTAGCCTGAAACGCAATGGTGCCAAAATTGCCTCCCACTTGATGGCTTCAATTACGTTTTGTTAATGCTGACGGTCCTTTTAATATGTTTGCATAGGCGGCGCTAGGCGTAGGCGTAGGCGACGTGGGCCACCGCCTACGGCCTCGCAGTCAGAGGGGCCTCGCTCGCGGAGGCACTCGAAGTGGTCCGCGAAGCCATCCGAAATGTAAAAATCGCTGAATTTTAAGATATGAAAAAGGCTAACAGCCGGTTTTTGAATTGAGAAATTCGCTAAGCAAATGGGTAAATATCGTCCTGTCTCTGCAGATTTCTCACAAAAGAGCGCGACAGAGCGATACGTAAGTATTTACTTAGTAAAATTCTCGACTCAGGCCCCGTTTCTGAGTTGAGAATTTTGCTAAGCAAATACTTAACTATCGTTCTGTCACGCTCTTTTGTGAAAAATCTGCAGAGACAGGACGATACTTACCCATTTGCTTAGCGAATTTCTCAAATCAGAAACCGGGCCTCAGAAACCGGGCCTATGTGTAGATAATCGGTGAATATCAGAGCGCACGCACGCATTTATCCTATTTACATAGTCTCGATTATTATTGCTAATTAAATGAAGGTAATAAAGTTGGTGAATTTTCGGGCGCGCTGCGCGAGCATTTATTCCATGTCAAGGCTAACTCAAAGAAAGTTATAGAAAAATCGGTGATTTTTCGGGCACACATTCTACTTATTTACATAAACAAGGAGAATGTCAAGGGCAAAATCGATGTTTCGGGCGCGCTGCGCGCGTCATTATCTTGATTACAAAGTAGATCAAAGAAAATAATTTCCTAAACAAAATAAGCTTAGCTTTGGATAATTGTACCTATTAGGTACCCCCGAATAGTTGGTGGTCCGTGGCAAGACAGAATTTTTGTCAAATGATCCCTCGTCACTAAAGGGTTAAGAACAACTGCTCTAAATAAAGTTTTCTGCTTTCCATGGCGACTATATTGTGTGTTTTTTTTTATCTAAAACATTTCTTCTTGTGCCACCAGAGGGCCTCGCTAAATGTACCTTACCCACATACAATTTTGGTCTTGCGCCGCCACTGTGTGTTTGTAGTACAGCAGCACTATTACTGTGTTTGTAGTACAGCAAAGAAAAACGAGGAAACCCCGGTTTTGTCCTTCTGCTGAGACGCCATCGACACGCCACTGCGTTACAGGCTAAGGCCCCTGGTAGAATGAAGGAAAGAGGCGTGTTGGACTGATAAGGAAATCGCTGAGCAAAAATAGTTTAGTTTAGCTACAAAATTGAAAAACCTGTGAAAATTGTGCACTTCGCGCCACGCTACTTTCACTGTCCCTTGCCAAAAGACGCAAGTTCAAATTAGGGGTGGTATTAATAGTCTTCTGAGATCACCTACTTGAGCTCGATCTCAAGTAGGTGAACTCAGAAAAGTCCAATGCTAATGTCAAGCCTTGGCTAATGTCAAACTTGAGTAGCTGTCAGCATAATATTAATAGACACTATCTTGAGATTTACATTGACATTAGCATTTGACTTTTCTGAGATCACCTACTTGAGTTCGATCTTGAGTCGACGACTATTAATGCCACCCTAACTGTACCTATCTCAACAAACGTTTGACAAAGTTGAAGTTTGGCTCCGGTGAGGAAAGTGTATAAAAAAAAAACCAAAAAAGACTCACCCATTTCGGAGCCTCGATAATTCAGTTTTTCCGCTCCAAGTCGGTTAATGTCCGCCGATGTAATGACGTACTCTACTTACCCCGTGCTATTCTACCAGTAATTACAAAGGACGGGGTCTCGTAATATTGGTAATTGAATCAACTCCCTCACGTGCGGACAATCGAATGAGTGACAAAACGTGGTGCGTTACAGGAGGACAGTGAAACGGCGAGTCTCTTGGTTAAGAAATAATGGTTTGCTGAGCTAGATCTCATATTAACCCTGTATTCTACAGTAGTAAAAATAATAAAATTAAATGAAATAAATAATAGTTACACCCAATAATACGTTCCACTTATTATCACACACTCAATCACACACGTCATACACAAATACAAAACTCACCTTCACATCCACTCATACACACACATACTCCTACAAACCTCACAGGTTATTTAATGTACCTACGTCACCTTCGGGGCATGCTTGTATTTTATTTATTTTAGTTCAATTAATTTATCAATTATTTTTTATCTTTGTGTCATTATCCTCATTTGGTTTATTAATTTTAGAAAATGTACCTAATTGTCTTATGACCTTTGTTTTGTGAAGATTTTGGAGAGAACTGCTTACTCTATCTACAGGTTTTACCTTCTTAGGAAGCAGGGCACCCTTTAGTAACTTTAAGGTCTTTTTTACATACAATTTTATCCTAAAATAAATTACTTTTTTTTTATTGTTCTTCGATTATACCTATGGTAATGTTATATCACTAATTAGCAAAACTAAAAACTGTTTCCTTATGCTCCAGAAAACGTTGCAAACTTGTTGCTGAAAGTAGAATTCTTTGTAAAAGCATTTCCGAGGAAGCAAGCTCACTTTTTGTGTTATTCCGCTGCTAGGAATAAATATTTAACTTCTAAGAAACCTCCCTGAAATAAGTCTAGAATTTCAATTCTAAGTAAAAAAGGTGTTTTTCCCTCGTCTAGCTTCAGTATATTAGACCAAGGACGATTATTTATTCGTTTTGTTTTGTATTCAAGGCAGTGCTCTTGCGAGACTACCTTTTATATTAAGCGAACTCGCCGTCAAAAATGCTAATTTGGGTGTAAGATAATACCTAAGCTACCTAGTGTCCACTACAAAACCTATATTTCTCGTATACCTAAATAATATGCTTTTTGTGTGTTGGTCGCTATAAGCTGTAAAGTTCACAATTAAAATTATTCCCGTAAACTCGTTATTATCTTGAATTTTCGGTGAAATCGAGGATAATTTTGGAACAAAATATTATGCAAAAATATAAATCTGGCATCTGATATACGTCCAACTAACAGTATATGGCATGTCACACTCAATTACAAAAATATTTTATTTTACTTTGACACAACATGGTCACCCTTGCGAGCGGACTGCGCCCATCATTTTGTAAAGACCTCCGGGACACGCTATAGGGTGTGGAAAAAGTTCCATTTTAGTTTTAATAAAGCGCCCACTTTCACCAACGCAACTTCAGCTCAGCTTTTGTTAAACTAAGCTGCTTTTGTTTTAAATATAACATACCTACACGTGAAACTGCCATTTAAGTGGCTGTATTCTACTTTTGGTTTTGGGATCTATTTGTCGTACAGTGTACTTATTCTGTAAAAAAAACACACACACAGTTGCTAGTCCTCAAAACAGGTATATTTGCGGGAATATATATATATATATATGTATACTAGCTTTTGCCCGCGACTTCGTCCGCGTGGACTACAGAAAAAGGATAATATGCTTTACTTTGCTCCTAAGTGTAAAAGCGTGATAATAATATGTAGCTTATGTGTTATTCTGATGTCTAAGCTATTTTTATTCCAAATTTCATCCAAATCCGTTCAGCCGTTTCAGCGTGAAAGAATAACAAACATCCATCCATCCATACTTAAAAAACTTTCGCGAATATAATATTAAAGCTTTTGAATAGTTAGCTCTATTTTCCCCCCGCCATCGACGTCAGTCAGGGGAAAAGATAGCAGTTTATAGTTTATAGCTTGTGGCCGCGACTTCATTTACGTGGATAAAAGAAAAAGGATATTAGCAATGGTACCTAGCATATTTTTGACTACCTAGTATGAACCCCACCCTACACCCAGCGCTATCAAAGCGTTGGCCCAAGACTTTGTTTCCATGGACCACGAGTTGTTATCTGCTTCTTTCAACCTCAACTGAGTAAAGATGTAGATACCTACTGTTATCGGCGACTAACTGATTGAACGTGGGTTACCTGCATTTCAAGACACACTTGAAGATTATCTTCTCTTTTTAGCCTTATCCCATAATTTTGAGTCCGCTAATCTGCTGCTGCTTACTGCAAACTTTCAGGCTGGGTTCTCTCTCTGTTCAGTTGGTCTCACTCGAAGTCTTCTAAGTATGATTATGCAAAAACTACGTGCCTCTGTGGCCTTTGTGGACACTGCCTCTCCCGATGTTAGAGAGCCCTAATGGGTAGTTTGAAACCCAAGTACATACATCTCGTTAGCTTGCGCAGTTGGGTGAATGAATAATCAGCATTCGCTGCAGTACATTACAGGTTTCAACATCTGTCTGGAATTCTATAAAACTGTAAAAGATCTCCAACAGAGCTAGTTAGCGTTACCTACTCGTATTATAGGCACGAAGAGAAAACTATTTGAAAATCCGTATGTTTTTTTAATTTTTTATTTTGCATCATATTATATCAAAGAGACCGATCATAATAATTGGGTTCTGACACCAGAAAATATGTGATAATATCAGGAGATACTTAAAATATTCTGTCTATCACATTGAGTAGTTTTTTTTCTATGAGCGGCCCTTCTGAAACACCAAACGCGTATTCTTAGCGTCTACGATACCATAGTCTGAAACAACGGTTTTAAATCGTCAGTCTTATTCTTCTTTCGTGTTGAAACCATCACACTTTGCTGTCTCAGAAACTCGTTAACTCGATCGCGCTGAGGTCGCCTCTAGAGAGATCCTATCAGCTGCACTGTGGAGCATCAGGACAGGTATGATCAGGTCAGTCAGTACAGTTAAGATTGGCACGAAACATCGGCATCTGCCTCTTCTGGATGTATTCCTCACATATCTTTCATGCCGGCAACACCACCACGCAGGCGGTTCGGGGATTTTCACATGCCAGAATGAATATATAGGCGACAATGAAATTATGTAAAAGTTCACCTGTCCAGTCCTTCTAGGTACTCAATAAGTACTTAATGGAAATGAAACGGTCATGGTGCTCATGTTACACCATCAATGACTGATGTTATGCGCCTATGGTCGCTCAAGACTCTACAATGTTTTGCACATTTGCACAGTACAGCTACACACAGCGGATTTTTTTGGTCAGAACATCTTATCTTAACTTTCCTTCGAGGTCTCCATTCCATTCAGTCGTTCCCTCAATGCTGAGGATCGTGACCATCAGTGAAGGTGGCAGAGAGAAGAGTTCTTCATTGCGCTCTATGACTCGCGATGTGGATCAGTTCATGCAAGTGTTTTTGTGTGGCTTTGGTCATAATATCCGTCCATCTTCGAGATCTGGTGCATCCTATTCTTCCCTGAATAACCAACAATCAGCAATTGGCTCAACGGACGTCCCATCTCGTCTGGCCAAAAGATCTCAGGATGCAACCGCAACTTTGTAAAGAGCTTTGATAAAACTGCTGGATGCAGAGTTTTTTAAGTAAGGATTTATTGGCTCTTTCAGATTGTAAGTAGCTATCACTGAACTTATGTTTTTTGCCTGTTTTGAGTAATTAAACTTGTAGATTTTTCCTTTATTGCTTTGTTGATATACCATTTTTGTGACAGTGACGGATGACAGCGATAATTAAAAACAACTTCTTCACGGTTGTTCATCGTTTGAGTTTTGCGGCACATTTGGGCCTATTTGGTGCAATAAAATTCACCGTTGTTCAGTTTTCGATGGATTTACGAAAGTAAATAGCTCAACGCTACGTGATGACAGAGGGTCTTTGGTAAATGGTTGTGTCGTTCACTTTTATACAAATAGCCACTATATGATAATCTTTGTGTGTTTATTTTGCTCCTAAGCACCAAAGCGTGATAATATGTAGCCTATATGTTATTCTGATGTCTCAGCTATCTACATTCCAAATTTCATCCAAATCCGTCCAGCGGATTCAGCGTTATAACGTAACAAACACACTCACTCACTCACTCACTCACAAACTTTCGCATTTATAATATAAGTAGGATATATATAGTCGATACGATCTGTTTTCCCGCAATTAAAAGCATCCAAAAAGAAGATGTCTTTTTTTTTGCTTAAGCGTCGCTAGTGTTCCTATAGGCACAATTGGGTACGCAAAGTTTTTTGTTCGAAAGTCCGTTATTGGCTTAACCTTATCTTTAGACAATATTGAGAAACTAATTTAAATATTTTTTATTTTGGTCCAGTAGTTTTGTTTTTATGCGCTAAAATGTTTTGTTCCTATGACCTCCAACAGTATGCAGACCGTCCCGTGAAGGTCATAAAACCGTATCTTTGAAACGTTGTAAAATCCAAACTACTGAACCAAAATAAAAAATATTGAAATTAGTTTCTCAATATTGTCTAAAGATAAGATTAAGCCAATAACGGACTTTCGAACAAAAAACTTTGCGTACCGAATTACGCCTTCTTCTTTGTAGATATTTGTTTGCAAAAAGAGTGTGCCGCTGGTGTGCCTATACCTTGCTCGATGGTCGGATGACATCACTGTGGCCGCGGCGGAGGGTTCATGTATGCGGATGTTGAGGGACCGTGGGAGGTGGCGCGAGGGGAAAAACGCCTATACCCAACAGTGGGCAAAGTTGGGCTGAAGATGATGATAGTGATAGTGAATACCTTTATTTATCTCAAAAAATATACAGTGTTTCTAAAATTACGATCAATAACATAACATCGAAATAAAAAAGAATATGCTCAGCATGTGCTGTGTGTACGAGATCGACACAGCGCTGATTTTCAGCACACCCTTGATACATGAAGTGCTTAAATAGTAGAGTTGGGTGTGCTTCGCTTTAGTTACATATATATGATACCTTACTTAGTCCAATGGCTCAGCGACCTGAAGTGAGTCGAGGCCTCGGACACAATAAGTAGCCACTGGTCTTTGTCATGCGGGTCTCCTTACAATCACCAGTTCAACCACAAATAGCTTCTCTCTCTCACATACCTGTAATAATTATCCAACAATAATACGAACAGGTGTCTCCATCCATTCCGAGCTTTCGCATTGCGTCGACAAACTTGCGAGCGGAACTTCGTCAGGGTTTGAATGTTACAGCTTAAAGACTCACAAGTCACAACAAAGGAGCGCTCACAGCCTACTTGGATGAAATATTGAATTTTGTAAACTGCCCCATATTGAAAAAAATAACTTAATCACTCACAAGTCACAACAAAGGAGCGCTCACAGCCTACTTGGATGAAATATTGAATTTTGTAAACTGCCCCATATTGAAAAAAATAACTTAATCACTCACAAGTCACAACAAAGGAGCGCTCACAGCCTACTTGGATGAAATATTGAATTTTGTAAACTGCCCCATATTGAAAAAAATCACTTAATCACTCACAAGTCACAACAAAGGAGCGCTCACAGCCTACTTGGATGAAATATTGAATTTTGTAAACTGCCTCATATTGAAAAAAATCACTTAATCACTCACAAGTCACAACAAAGGAGCGCTCACAGCCTACTTGGATGAAATATTGAATTTTGTAAACTGCCCCATATTGAAAAAAATAACTTAATCACTCACAAGTCACAACAAAGGAGCGCTCACAGCCTACTTGGATGAAATATTGAATTTTGTAAACTGCCCCATATTGAAAAAAATCACTTAATCACTCACAAGTCACAACAAAGGAGCGCTCACAGCCTACTTGGATGAAATATTGAATTTTGTAAACTGCCCCATATTGAAAAAAATCACTTAATCACTCACAAGTCACAACAAAGGAGCGCTTACAGCCTACTTGGATGAAATATTGAATTTTGTAAACTGCCTCATATTGAAAAAAATCACTTAATCACTCACAAGTCACAACAAAGGAGCGCTCACAGCCTACTTGGATGAAATATTGAATTTTGTAAACTGCCCCATATTGAAAAAAATCACTTAATCACTCACAAGTCACAACAAAGGAGCGCCCACAGCCTACTTGGATAAAATATTGAATTTTGTAAAATGACCCATATTGAAAAAAAAAATGGCGTCAACAACGGTAGAGGAGCTGGTGTTTAATAAAGAATGCTCTATGAACTTGCAAAAATCGTGCTTCGATTTCACACATTTAAATATGAACAATAAAAACATGCGCCTTATTGAACAATAGCATCAAGAGGCTGTGTTCAGCTATTTTGTTTTTTAAGTTTTCTTCATAATGAGCCGTTTTCAGCACAAATTCTCAAATCCTTTCATAGATGGCGCCTACAGGCAAGGCCGTAGAGGAACCGAAATACGGTTGTCTTTCGCTTAGCAGCTTAGCACAGATTAATTTTGACAGCCGTATGCCGGTTCTTCTATGGTCACTCCCCTGTATGTAGACGCCCCATCTATGGAAGACTTTATGATTTTTTGCTGAAAATGGCTCATCAATGAATAGGTAAATACAGTTCTTGCAATTTACGAGCGCGCGTGGACCAGTATACAAAGAACTGCAAACACGTACGAGTAGCAAGTAAGTAAGGTTCGTCGTTCGCTGGTCGTCAGGAATCGAATTACTGCGAGTCTGCTAGAGACACGCCTGCCTGGGGCGTTACCCTTGACCACAGATTAAATCTGGGGGGTTACCCTTGGCGCTATTACGATCAAATTTAAAAAGTTTTAAAATTAATTTCTCTTTGAATTCGCATAGTAATGCTTTGATTTTAAATACTTTGTAATGTTTATTCAAAGGTAAGGTTGTTTTATTCAATAAAAACACAGAATGAGTCTTAATTCGTAAAATTTAAATTTTGTAAATTGCGCCATATTGCGGCCGTATTGGAAAAATGCGTCAAGGGTAGAGGGGCAATGCCCTTGACGCTATTGCGTTCATATCGACAAACTTTTTTTTATTATTAAATTCTTTTCAAATTCGCATGGTCATGCTTTGATTTTATACAAGGTGTTACAAAAGTACCTAACTCTTTTTACAGGGTAATAGCACCCGGTGATAGGTATCACAACCTAAATATTGTTTTGCTCCATGACGTTCCGTTAATTTTTAAATTAATAAAATGTGAACGATGTGGCTGGAGAAAAGTATTTTTTAAATATTGTTTTCATTGACTTTTACAATGTTTTAACAACTCAAAGCTATGTAAATGCACCTACACGCATAACATATTTTTAAAGTTAAGCTAATAACAAAAAAAATAATAATGAAAAATTTTCAATTTTGAGGTTATAAAATAAAATTTTTTTTTACAGTTTTGACATCCTGTTGATCAGTAGGGGTCACCCTGTAAAAAGAGTTAGGTACTTTTGTAACACCTTGTATACTTTGTAATGTTTATTCAAAGTTAAGGCTATTTTGTACACAAAAAATATAAAACGCGTCTTAATTAGTGAAATATTAAATATCAATTACCCCTTATTGAAAAAATGGCGTCAAGTTAGAGGGGCTGGAGTCAATATTGAATAAAACGTTAACGAAACGTCACGCGGTGCAGTGTCATGTAAAAACTAGTTCACCACTCTGGGGTCCTCGTTTTACCCAAAGTAACCCCCCTCCTCCTCCCTTAGTTCCGGAGATCGGTGCGCTCACTTACCCACTGTAAGTAAGTAAGTAAGTAAATTGTTTATTTGGCACCATCCTATTCGTACAAACTAACTAGGTACAATATTAAGACGACGTACGTCTCACAACTAGCGCCGCCAATGGAAAAAAAATCATATCTTTTTTTTGGATGCGTTTTTAGCAAAAAACGCTCCTGCGATTTCTCAACGCGAGGCTTAACTATTTTTAAGACCTAAGGTTTGGATTCCAGATCCTAGAACTTAAGAATGCAATCGATTCTCGCCAAAAGTGGCCACTTTTGGCGAGAATCGATTGCGTTTGTAGGAAATCTAATCCTGGAATCCAAACCTTAGGTCCTAAAAATAGTTAAGCCTCGCGTTGAGAAATCACAGGAGCGTTTCTTGCTAAAAACGCATCCAAAAAAAGATATGATTTTTTTTCCATTGGCGGCGCTAGTTGTGAGACGTACGTCGTCTTAATTAAAATCTATAAATTCAGAAGGCACCAAAATGGCCTCCGCTCGTCGTAGTTGGTAGCAAGCTACCTACCACGATGCTGGTTTTCAGCGGATACCTTATAAAATATACTAAAATTACTAAAATATGATAAAAATAACAAAGTAGGTAACAAAAACATATAGCATTTCCAAACAAAATTTTTTTCAATGAACTGCTCAGAGAACCATCTACTACCACATAAAATAAAAGAGAATGGCAAACGGCTAAAGTTTACACGCAAAAGAAGAAAAAGAGTGAGTAGATGATGAGTATGAGGTTGAGTGTTCGCTTGCAAGAGGTGGTGTACGTAAGTAAGTAAGTTATTTGTGTTTGGTAGATATTATTTTTTCTGCTTACAACTGTTGTAATTGCAAAAGATACTCTTTGTACTTTAATTCAGTTACCCCTTCAACAACAAGCGCTCAGTTACCCCGAATGACTCTATGGCTGTTCTTTTCAAGCTAAACTCGGTTGAGTTGCAGGAACTATGCACGGCTGCCGTCAGGAATCGAATTACTGCGAGTCTGCTAGAGACCGGGTGTAATGTCAAATATTCGCCAGGATTGCACGCCTACCTGCCCACAGGGCCTTGTCCTCTACTCTCGACGGTATTTTTCACTATTGCGTCACGATCGACTGTGTTTATTTGAATAAATAAGATAAGGAAAAAATCTATGTAAACTTTCGTAAGCACTGCAAGCAAAGGTCATTGGGGCACATTTGTATGAAAACCATACCCACATAATATGTTAGTACACCTGCGCACAGAAATGAAATAGTAGAATTGATATACAAGGTGTTACAAAAGTACCTAACTCTTTTTACAGGGTAATAGCACCCGGTGATAGGGATCACAACCTAAATATTTTTTTTGCTCTATGACGTTCCGTTGATTTTTAAATTAATAAAACGTGAACGCTGTGGCGGGAGAAAAGTATTTTTTAAATATTGTTTTCATTGACTTTAACAATATTTTAACAACTCAAAGCTATGTCAATGCACCTACGCACACAAACATATTTTAAAATTTGAGCTGATACCAAAAACAAAAAAGTTGTAATTTTTTTTCAATTTCGAGGTTATAAAATAAACATTGTTTTTTTCAACTTTTTTTTGACATCCTGTTGACCACTAGGTTACACCCTGTAAAAAGAGTTAGGATGTTTTGTAACACGTTGTATATCATGTCTCTAGTTTACGATAAAATGGGTTGCCATTTTGTGAGCGATATAAAAACCATAGATTTTTGTATGAAAAAACGCGATGTCGAAGCTATCCTGTCACTACGCGGGTTCTGGCAAAAAAACAAATGCTTAGATTTCACATACTTCGTTATTGAACGAGCGAGCGAAGAAGTTTTCCGAGTCTACTGGAACAATCCGGCGTTTGTATGTTTGTATGTATGTATGTATGTTTGTATGAATGTTCATTCGACGATAACTTGAGTAAATTTAGTCGGATCGTCATGAAATTTGGTAGGCAGGTAAATGAGGCAAAGATAATTTTTAAGTTCGAACATGAGCCAAATCGGTCGAGGGGTTGCTGAGATATGGGGTCGCGAGTTCATAGTTCGGGGCGAACCATTAGTGTTTGTTTATTTAGAAACATTCAGTGCATCTAAATTCCTGAAATAACGGCAGTCAACCGTGGCACAAAATTGAAAAATAGCGTTGAGAGTAGAGAGACTGTTCAGTTATTTAATTGTGTAGGTAGTATAGTGGAATGAATGAATGTAGTGTGAGTGAAAGTGCCACTGGACGCTGTATAAACCATCTCACTACGTAGATGCAAAGGCCTTAGTTTTTATAGTAGAATAGTAGGTATTCCAACATACCTACCACTCACCCCTGCATTTTTGCGCGCTTAGGAAAAGGAACTCATTTGACTCATCTGTCAAAGCATACCGACCGAGTTGTCTATTGTTTTTCTTGCATCTAACTTGGACGGATGCTTGCTATTATTTGCATCTCGTGCAAATTACCTCGCTATGTTCAGGTTATTTTTTAAACACTCGCTACGCTCGCTCGTGGCTTAATTTTAGAAACCTTCGCTAGCTCGGTATTTAATACAAGCACTCGCTGCAAACAATAATTTTGCATCCTTGCACAACAAATAACATTTTTTTATCTGTACGGAATTTGGCAAAACTGTACAGAATTGTACAAAAGAGACAAGTTTGTAGGAAATGCGATTTAATACAGAAAACAGTTCCTACCTACGTATGAGCAAAACCTGAATAAGTGATGGTTGGAATATTTCCGGTTAGTAGAACGTCAAATATTCCATAAAGGTGTGATTCTTGTGTTGGCAGCGTAGCGATTTCAGGTTTCCTATGCGGTTTTCCAACTCTATGGCCCGTTTTCAACTGATAGTTAAAAGCTGAATTTAAAGCCCTTGGTAGATGGCGCTCATAGGCTTGGCCATACAAGAACCGGGATGTGGCATGTCAAATTTCACTTACACAGATTAATAATATATTCAGAAAAAGCGAAATTTGACAGCCATGAAAACGGCTCATTTTACAATTCTCTGAGTTCACAAAAGGCGCCAAACTCACGGAAAACTTATAAACGATACCAGCTGCTATAATACCTACGATACCTTAGAAGAAAAAAGGAAAAAGAAATATGACATGGCTGTGAAACATTAAAGAGTGGCAGCCATGTTTTTTTACTCCATTTTTTTTACCAACTAGTACAAGTTGCTTGCAGTAGTAATTAGTAGACAGCCTTCTTAAAGTTCCGCTATCGATTTCGATTGCACCAGTAGTTATACAGCACTAAGTCCAGATCCTGCCAGCAATATTAGAATAGAGGTAAAGATGTTACCCTTTTTGGTGTGGGAATACTTTTCATGAAATGGAGAAGGGTTCGCAGAAAACACGGAAATCATCAGGGTTTTTTTTTTCCTTGATAAGTATTGATTGTTTCAAGAGTGGCACTTTGTGAAGAAGTACCTACATAACATAAAATCCATAAAAATAAACATTAATCAAAAAATTGGCAAAGTACGCGTTAGGTTAGGATATAATTATCTAATCTAAATAATATTGATACGAGTGCCTAAAAACACTTAACTGAAAAATAACCAATATTTTGCTTAACTTATGTACATTTCTAAACAACTGTGCTCCAGATTAAGGTTGGACGAAAGCAACGTGGCGGAAAATTAAAAATTTTCACAGTTTTTTACATTTTGTAGCTAAATTGAGATAATTTTGTTCAGCGATTTTTCGTTCGCGGCAATAACATAATATTCTTTTCATTATTGTAATTAACAGAACAACAATAATTTAGCCGATTATTTGTTCTGGTCATCAACAAGTTTTTTGGGCAGTGCCACTGCTTCGTAGACCAGTGGGGCTATTACGTAAATAAAATAACCCACTGATTTAGAAAAAAACCCAACTTTCGACTGTCAAAAACACGGTTTGGTATTATGTAACTCCAGATATTCACGGTTGCTAAAAGTATCCACTCCACCATAGACAATTGCCATATTTGGTCATAAACGATAGGTCGATGGAAAGAAAACGGCATTCCGTAAAAAAAAATAAGCACTCTCAACTGTCAAAGTGGGTGACAGCCACTGTATTTTAAAACACTGATACGGAGCAGCTTTTTTGAAGTGGAATTGCGTTATTTTAACTTATAAAAGCAAGAAATATGTCCCATAGTAAGGGAAAAGTGAAATTAATTCTTCCAAAGCGAGGAAATTGTGTCGAGTTTTGTTTTTCATAGGATAAATATGTATTTCGCATAAATGACCCGCAATAGCCAGATATTGCACTTTTGGCTGTTATGACACTCCTTTGTACTCAAAAACGTTGTAGCAGAATGCAAGGCAAGAATATATTTATACAATACCTACCCTAACAACTTTACATATCAACCCCTTTTGACATAAGTAAATTATTATTTTTTGTTTTCCAGGTTGATCACGCACTAGGTAGTATCTAAGTACGCGAACGGGTCGTACGTAGGTACTTATTAGTAAAACGTGGGCGCTCTGAATCTAAAGATGGCACAGCCCCTTTTTCCCTGAAGTTTTACATAGATACCCGGGACACACCTACCTAACATCCCAACAAGTGCAGAAAGGAGAAAATTTGGAAGGCAATGGAAGGTAAGCTATTTCGCTTGGCCGACAGTTTATACTATGGTTATCCACTTGGTAATTTTATTGTGAATGAAACCACTTTGAGAAAATCTGCTTAGTCGGCCCCGTGTACATATTTATGTATTGACCTTGTCAATTCCTATGGACTGGGCCAAATTAGCAGAGAGGATAGCATAAATAGATGGTGGGCAAGCCTACTGCATTTAAACATGTCCCACGCACTATACAGTGAGGTGTCTGCGTCCTCACTATCGAAGCATGAATGGAGGTGCCGCTAGAGCTATAGACACTATTAACCAAATCAAATTATAGTTCCAAGTCTACTGTGTGTTTGGCAAGTGGCACTCACTCGAAGTAGAGGTACTTACCTACAGGGGTGAAACAACCACTTGGACGCTGTTGTGCCGACTTGTGCCTGATGATGAAGTAGGCTTGCCCGGCCAGCACCTAGGTCTACCTACCATCCTCTCAGCTAAGTCAGCCTATAATGTGTGTCTCAAATAAGTTATTGTGTAAATGGGTCTGTTTGAAAACCTTTTGATATTTTACACAGATAGTGACTTGTAAATTCACAAATGTAGGCATTTACTTAACTTTGAAATAAGCTTGTCTTATGTACGGTCGGCCACAATCTCAGATACCCCATGGCAGCTCTTATCGCGCGCGGCATAAGGGCGCCAATCGAACAAAAAGGGGTTTCTGAGACTGTGGCCGACTGTACCTACATCCCCGCACTGAGACCTTACGCTATGTGTCCATCGTTCTACCTACTGGGCTGTCACCGCTTTATCCGGTCATACCGAAGAGAGTCGATTAACTCATCAAAACAAGCAACTTTTACTAGGGGACAAAATGTGAAATAAAAAAAAGCTATGCAACTCCCTTTTGTATGACACGACCTTTCTGTAGCACCCTGTATATTCAAATATTCTCTGACTTACAATCCATGAAAGACAAGTACCTACAAAAGTGCAGTCATATTTTAACGAAGCCAGCGACTTAGTTGGTCGTTGTAATGAATGTAATGTAATGAAAACTGCTAGAGGTTGCTTCCCCATCTACCTCTAGTGTGAAATGCTACATGCTACTGGATGCTGTACGAGTCCTACATGCAAAGGCCTATGTTTTTATTAAGTATGTGCACTACAGAAGATGTGCCCGTTACGTTGGAATCCCCGCTTTACATTATTGAGATCCTTAAGTTCTAACTAACATCAAGCCACTCACCACTGCATTTCTATGTTTTACCTTACTAAAATCAATTGCAATAAGAGTCTTTATTTATTTCAGTTTTATGAGACACAAGCCCACAGTGAAACGCTGTTGCTGCAGAAGAAAGTTACAAAGTTAATCCATCCAAACAAATATTCATAAAATATATCATAAGTAGATGTGCCACTGGATGCTGTTTAAATTATTAAGTTACTTATATAGATGCAAAGGCCTGAGTGTATAAGATATTTAATATTTACCAATATATGGCCTACGGCCTTATCTGGGCTGAAAATGATTTTAATTTTTATTAGTTTATTAGCAAAAGTTAATAATATGTAAGTACTGAATATGAAGTACATTCTGTTGACATTCATTATTACTGTTACTACTCTGCAAGTATAAAATTTGGAGAGGGAAAAATAAACACCACAAAATTCATAAGTAATAGAGTTTTATTTACCTAACAGGAAACTTTTCAAGGTACCTACATCACAGTACGTAGTAATACTCTAGCTGTGGAATACAAAGATCTAGTCATCCATTAGTTACACTCTAGCTGAAGTACAAGACAAAGGCCCGGTTTCTGAGTTGAGAATTTTGCTAAGCAAATGGGTAAGTATCGTCCTGTCTCTGCAGATTTCTCACAAAAGAGTGTGACAGAGCGATACGTAAGTATGTGTTTAGTAAAATTCTCAACTCAGAAACCGGGCCAAAGTCAGTCTGTGCACGGTTTCCCTTTTTGCAATTCTCACATAGCCGTGCAAGTCTCACTGTCCATGGCTTTTGACGGCCTTCCGGGGAAGGACACCTCTCTGAGACTGTGGTCACGGGTCCTTGTTGGCCGTCGTAGATCGTGGAGGGCTTCGGTAGGTCGCGGGCCGCGCTACGAAGGTGTCATGCCTCTTCACGTCCACTTGAGGTCCCTCGCGACCGTCATTTTTCTCACGTAGCGAGCCGCGCCGATATTGTTATAATTATTGTTGTGGTCTGGATGGATTCTCGCTGTATGTACGGCGCCCGTCGTGTTGTAACTTGTATTGTTTGAATTCTCAGTGTTTCTTTGTCACCAACTGCACAGGGTTCGTTGTTCCCAAATGGATTTGTATTCAGGGTCGGTGGGTCAAGTTGGATGCATGTCACTTTGCCGTTGATGTAGTTAATAGTAGATCACTTTGAACTCCATCTTGGCGGCGGAACGCTGGTTTGGCCAGTTAATTTGAGGCTCGTAAGGTGCGTTGCTAGTAAAGTTGTTTCTTTCTGCGGCTAATTGAAGGGCAAAAGTTTATCGTAGATGCTATTTGGGTTGTTGTAAAGCGTGTCGGGTTAGTCCAACATGTTGAAAAGTTTGTTTTTGGTAGCTTTCTTCACTAAATTCGCACATGAAACATTATTATTTTAGAATACTTTTTGTTTTCAAACAAGATAGCACACACACACACATTCATAATGGGTGACATTTGACATTTGTCTTGTCGCACACAAGGGCAAACAAACGTCGTCGCAAAATGGCAGTTTTGCTAGCGATCGTAACGAAATTGCCTCTTTGCAGCGTGTTTGTTTTTTTGTGCATCCACCACAGGTACCAACATGACAAAAATAATGCTGCGTATTCACCAAATTAGCTCGTGTCACAGACGAAAGTACCGAAAGCAGCGAGCGGACTGACCGAATGAAATCACACGTTCATAGATTAAAGTCTTAGTAAAGTGTCGATATGGTATTCACTTCAAATCACTTCACTATCCGTTTCCACCGTGGCATTTTTTCTTACATAATCGCTTACAGTTGCAAGTTCAAAATAGCAATGGACAACTTTTGTAACCACTTATAACTATGCGGATTATTTTAGCTAATACGCCTGCTGAACACATAAACGGCAGAATTATTGTTGTTTTGTTGTTTACATTAATTAAAATAATACTATGTTATTGCCGCGAACGAAAAATCGCTGAACAAAAATAGCTCAGTTTAGCTACAAAATGTAAAAAACTGTGAAAATATTGAATTTCCCACCACGTTGCTATCGTCCGACCTTAATATAGATGTGTGTACCTACATATTCATTGTAGGTTACATAACTTGGCAACAAACACTGTTTGGATCACCATACGGGAACACTTACGGAACCCATCGAGTGTGCCAAAAGATAACACGAGTTCGGAATCACCTACCCAGATCTACTCGTTGGAATTGGATTTCGGAAGACAACTCAAAGGGGAAATGGGTTTTTTTTTCAAAGAGTTTAAAAAACTTGTGCTGGGTTTTTACAGCTTTTAGGGTGGCTAGCAATGTCATTGGTGGCTCGTCGTCATCTCAAGCTCAAACTCAAGTAGGTGAACTCAGAAAACAAAATCACCGACTTGAGAGCTTGGCTAATGTCAATTTCAAGCTCAAGCTAGTGTCTATTAATATGCTGACAGCTACTCAAGCTTGACATTAGCCAAGGCTTGATATTTGCAAATTTTGTTTTCTGATATCACCTACTTGAGCTCGAGCTCGAGCTAATAACTATGAATGGAATTCAGTTTATACTAAGATATACTCGAATTTGGTTGAGGAAGGCTTTCTACTTATCAACTTTTACTACGTACTAACGAAAACATAATTATGCAGAAAAGAACTACTGTTTCAAACATTACAGTCTATGTTACGTATGAAAAAGCTGTTATTTCGTGCTCCATTCCATCCTGCAAAGGTTGCTTGTATTGATGAGTAGACAGCCTGTTTAAGGCGACGAGGAAGGCACAATAGCGACGACGCAAATGCAAAATGCAATGTTCTTTTTGCAACTTAAACTTTTGTAAGCCTGCATATTTCAGACTAAGTATTCCGAGTAATTCCGACAAATAAGTAATAAAAGTAAGTGAAACCGTTAAATTAATATAAAAATCTTCTTTTTGGATGCATTTTTGCTAAAAACGAGCCGTGAAATGAGAATCCCTAAGCTTAAAAATTTTTAGGACCTAAGGTCTAGATCCCAGATTCTAAAAGCAAAAATCAAAACTAAAGAAAACATTTAGGATGAACTTCAAAACTAGCGTTGTCTGGCTTTGATCCTACTTCCTACTTATATTATAAATGCGAAAGTTTGTGAGTGAGTGAGTGAGTGAGTGTGTTTGTTACGTTATAACGCTGAATCCGCTGGACGGATTTGGATGAAATTTGGAATGTAGATAGCTGAGACATCAGAATAACATATAGGCTACATATTATCACGCTTTGGTGCTTAGGAACAAAATAAACACACAAAGATTATCATATAGTGGCTATTTGTATAAAAGTGAACGACACAACCATTTACCAAAGACCCTCCGTCATCACGTAGCGTTGAGCTATTTAATTTCGTAAATCCATCGAAAACTGAACAACGGTGAATTTTAGTGCACCAAACAGGCCCAAATGTGCCGCAAAACTCAAACGATGAACAACCGTGAAGAAGTTGTTTTTAATTATCGCTGTCATCCGTCACTGTCACAAAAATGGTATATCAACAAAGCAATAAAGGAAAAATCTACAAGTTTAATTACTCAAAACAGGCAAAAAACATAAGTTCAGTGATAGCTACTTACAATCTGAAAGAGCCAATAAATCCTTACTTAAAAAACTCTGCATCCAGCAGTTTTATCAAAGCTCTTTACAAAGTTGCGGTTGCATCCTGAGATCTTTTGGCCAGAAGAGATGGGACGTCCGTTGAGTGCATTGCTGATTGCTGGTTATTCAGGGAAGAATAGGATGCACCAGACCTCGAAGATGGACGGATATTATGACCAAATCCACACAAAAACACCTGCATGAACTGATCCACATCGCGAGTCATAGAGCGCAATGAAGAACTCTTCTCTCTGCCCCCTTCAATGATGGTCACGATCCTCAGCATTGAGGGAACGACTGAATGGAATGGAGACCTCGAAGGAAAGTTAAGATACGATGTTCTGACCAAAAAAATCCGCTGTGTGTAGCTGTACTGTGCAAATGTGCAAAACATTATAGAGTCTTGAGCGACCATAGGCGCATAACATCAGTCATTGATGGTGTAACATGAGCACCATGACCGTTTCATTTCCATTAAGTACTTATTGAGTACCTAGAAGGACTGGACAGGTGAACTTTTACATAATTTCATTGTCGCCTATATATTTATTCTGGCATGTGAAAATCCCCGAACCGCCTGCGTGGTGGTGTTGCCGGCATGAAAGATATGTGAGGAATACATCCAGAAGAGGCAGATGCCGATGTTTCGTGCCAATCTTAACTGTACTGACTGACCTGATCATACCTGTCCTGATGCTCCACAGTGCAGCTGATAGGATCTCTCTAGAGGCGACCTCAGCGCGATCAAGTTAACGAGTTTCTGGGACAGCAAAGTGTGATGGTTTCAACACGAAAGAAGAATAAGACTGACGATTTAAAACCGTTGTTTCAGACTATGGTATCGTAGACGCTAAGAATACGCGTTTGGTGTTTCAGAAGGGCCGCTCATAGAAAAAAAAACTACTCAATGTGATAGACATAACATTTTAAGTATCTCCTGATATTATCACATATTTTCTGGTGTCAGAACCCAATTATTAAGATCGGCCTCTTTGATATAATATGATGCAAAATAAAAAATTAAAAAAACATACGGATTTTCAATTAGTTTTCTATAAGTGCCTATAATACGAGTAGGTAACGCTAACACAGAGCTATCTGTTGGAGATCTTTTACAGTTTTATAGAATTCCAGACAGATGTTGAGACCTGTCACGTACTGCAGCAAATGCTGATTATTCATTCACCCAACTGCGCAAGCTAACGAGATGTATGTAATTGGGTTTCAAACTACTTATTAGGGCTCTCTAACATCGGGAGAGGCAGTGTCCACAAAGGCCACAGAGGCACGTAGTTTTTGCATAAAAATACTTAGAAGACTTGGAGCGAGACCAACTGAACAGAGAGAGAACCCAGCCTGAAAGTTTGCAGTCAGCAGCAGCAGATTAGCGGACTCTAAATTATGGGATAAGGCTAAAAAGAGAAGATAATCTTCAAGTTTGTCTTGAAATGCAGGTAACCCACGTTCAATCAGTTAGTCGCCGGTAACAGTAGGTATCTGCATCTTTACTCCGTTGAGGTTGGAAAAAGCAGATAACAACTCGTGGTCCATTGAAACCAAGTCTTGGGCCAACGCTTTGATAGCACTGGGTGGGGTTCATACTAGGTGGTCAAAAATATGCTAGGTACCATTGCTAATATCCTTTTTCTTTTATCCACGTAAATGAAGTCGCGGCCACAAGCTATAAACTATAAACTGCTATCTTTTCCCCTGACTGACGTCGATGGCGGGGGAAAATAGAGCTACAACTTTTTATCTTAGTCAGCGCGAACGAAGTCGCGGGCAAAAGCTATAATATTATATTCGCGAAAGTTTTTAAGTATGGATGGATGGATGTTTGTTATTCTTTCACGCTGAAACGGCTGAACGGATGTGGATGAAATTTGGAATAAAAATAGCTTAGACATCAGAATAACACATAGGCTACATATTATCACGCTTTTACACTTAGGAGCAAAGTAAAGCATATTATCATTTTTCTGTAGTCCACGCGGACGAAGTCGCGGGCAAAAGCTAGTTGTATATAATTAGAGCGAGAGGGCGCATGTTTAGAAGTTTATCTTAAATGTTTTTTTTAATGATACAGGATTTATTCGTAGGTTCTAGGATCTGTGATCTACCTATATCCCTTAGGTTTTAAAAATAGTTAAGGCTAGGGAGTCTCACTTGACTGCCCGTTTGTAGCAAAATTTGCATCCAAAAAGAAGATTTTTTTTTTTCAGTGGCGGCGCTAGTGGATTTGGTGCACCCTGTAGATTGTTGAACACTCACACTGAATCACACTGAAAATCAATTAGAGTGAATTCCGAATAATTCACTGAAAACCTTTCATCCCGTCATATTGTTTTATCTATTCATCCAACGTTTGATGTTGGACGGAGTGAAGAAAAGGACAAGACACAATAAAATAGACGTTGTAGCCTTTGCTTTTTGAGTATTATTAAAATATTGTATTACGATCCCTAATTTTAAGCTTTTCGGGGAAATTGGTGATTAGATACTGCAAAGTGTTTTATTACTTTCTTAAAAGCAGGAATAAACATTTTTGAAATAGGAACATTCATTTGTGAAACGAACAAAGGAAGAGTTTGCAACAACTCTGACACAATCTTATTATTTACTGGGACGCTTTTTTTCAGCTCCGAAGAGTCACACAGTATTGCTGGCATAATTTTATTATCTTATTAGCTGGAGAGCCTGGTGACCAATCGACTTATTTTGTCGTAAAAGGCTGGGGGCTACTAAACTCTAATTTTTAATTCGAGTCCACGGAATGACAGTTGCTAGTATGCTGCTGTCATATAAAGCCTTTGTAGCAACTGTCATTCCGTGGACTCGAATTAAAAATTAGAGTTTAGGCTGGTTATTTAGACTCCGCTGCCCCCTTAGCAGGCTACCATTTTGCCTACTCTCAACTGTCACCTTAGCCACTTAACACTACTGAGGTGACAGTTAACAGTGGCTAAGGTGACAGTTGAGAGTAGGCAAAATGGTAGCGTGCTAATGGGGCTGGTCACAAAACTGGTCGCGGTTGAAAGTTCGTTTTTTTACATTGAAAGTGTAAGTAAATATTTGGGATTGAGTTTTTTTTTTCGTATAAGGCTGGGAATTTCTAGGCTACTAATTTAGATTAAGGGCGAGGCCCCATTGGCGTCGTCACAGTGTCGACGCTGCGTCGTTTTCCATATTATTTTTTATTACATGCCCCACCGTTGCGTCGTCGCGCGCGACGTTTCAACGGATCGACGGACAAGAGACGAAGCGTTGGGAGGGTGATGCGCTGCGTTGCGCTGCGTTGTCGATGCGACGACGGACATGTTTGTATCTGTCCATTGCGAAGGCTGAACTAAGACGCAGATGCGGCGGCGTGTATACCCTCTTGCGTCGCGACGTCGTGCGTCGTCGTCGCAACGCAGATGTGGCATACAATGCGTCGATCTGATGCGACGACGCGACGCAACGCAGCGCAACGCACCAATGGGGCCTCGCCCTAAGCTGATCACGAAATCACTATTATTATTTCGGCGCAGTACTCAAATTAATTCCAACCACAGTCACTTTTATAATTTTGTAAGGAGTCGTTTCAGATATTCATTGAAAGCCCATGTTGCATTTTGTAAAGCTTTATCATAATTAAATAGGTAAATCATTGAGTAACATTTCTAAGAGCAAAACATTTTTCAGAAAATTGCAAAAGCATCCTTTGTTCCGGAGTGCAATGTTAATAAATCTAAACGTAACGGCGTTCCACCATCAATTATTTGCGAAAAAACAATTTTCTAGGTGCAAAACGAGCGCTGGGTGTGCATGTTTTGTCAAAAAGTTATCTTCGACTTATACAAAAGCAATTTTTAAATTGGTTTATTTCTCAAACACGTCAACTTTTAAATGTAATTTCCAACAACTTTTATTTGACAACTTTGGTGAAAGCGCATATTCACGAGTATTTATCCATTTATTTATTTTTTCAAAAAAAATGTGTAAAAGGATCAGTGTTTAGATTATTTTCAGATTACAGATTAGAGTGAACGCAAACGCGATTTCTGAATCGAGAAATTCGCTAAGCAAGTACTTAAGCATCGTTCTGTCTGCAGATTTCTCACAAAAGAACGTGACAGAACGATACTTAAGTATTTACCTACTTAGTAAAATTCTCAATTCAGAAAAAAACGCGCCTTAATTAGTAAAATGTTATCATTACCATTTTATCATACTAACATTCCTTGAATATTAGTAGTCATGATAAAAATTAAATATCCTTTCTAATAGACTGAATAGCGCTCGCGTCGCCCCACCGTCTATAAGTCGGTTTCTGTGAGGCGGCGACCAGCATTATTCATAAATAACGTAAAACTTCCATGCATCTCTACCGCCTTAATGTACGGTTGACAAAAAACGCGTAAAAAAAAGATGTTTGAAATTCCTAAAGGACTCTTTGTCTGGTTTGTGATTCCGGTGTTTACCGGGTCTTCTGTTCTTTTGCGTATTCATTTGTTATTATTTGATGTGGTGTCTTTTGTTCTTTAGGGGGTTTATCGTCTGACATTAAGGGTCCGTATAAGGCTAACTAGCGCCACCAATGTTGAAAAAATCATATCTCGCTTCAGAAGAAGTTTCTGACAAAATCCTAAGATGAGCTCATGCGCCATGCTTTTCTAGATTTTTAAGTGTGGGTACCCAACTCAATTTCTAGTCTTAAGCTAAAAAATTTTCGATAACCGCCAAAAACGGCCGTTTTTGGCGGTTATCGAAATTTTTTTAGCTTAAAAGTAAATTTCGAAGAGGGTATCTACACTTAAAAATCTAGAAAAGCATGGCGCATAGGCTCATCTTAGGATTTTTCCAGAAACTTCTTCTAAAGGAAGATATGATTTTTTCAACATTGGTGGCGCTAGTTAGCCTTATACGGACCCTTAAGGCTGGAAGATAGTAGTGTGGCGGGAAATTCAAAATTTTCACAGTTTTTTACATTTTGTAGCTAAACTGAGCTATTTTTGTTCCGCGATTTTTCGTTCGCGAGAATAAAACCGTATTCTTTTCATTATTGTAAACAACAGAATAACAATAATTCAGCCGATTATGTGTTCTGGTCTACGTCAAGTTTTTTGGGCAGTACCACTGCTTCGTAGACCAGAACACATAATCGGCTGAATTATTGTTGTTCTGTTGTTTACAATAATGAAAAGAATACGGTTTTATTCTCGCGAACGAAAAATCGCTGAACAAAAATAGTTCAGTTTAGCTACAAAATGTAAAAATTTGTGAAAATTTTGAATTTCCCGCCACTTTGCTATCGTCTACCCTTAACATCTATCTCACATGACCCTTTCCAAAGATATCGTGATTATGATCTTGATGGTAACAAGGGTCAATGAAAGTAGCATGGCGAGAAATGCACAATTTTCACAGTTTCTTCAATTTTGTAGCTAAACTGAGCAATTTTTGTTCGATGATTTTTCTTTCACGACACTAAAATAGTAATAGTTTTCATAATTCTACTTTCATTGACCCTTAAGCGATCACAATTCAATATCATACTCACTTATTTTTCGAGAGGGTCGTGCGAGCTAGATGTTAAAGTCAGACAATAAACCCACTAAAGAACAAAAGACAACACATCAACAGCTAGTAACAAATGAATACCGCAAAAGAACAGAAAACCTGATACTCGTTAACTCCGGATCACATAGATCAGACAAAGAGTCCTTTAGGAATCTCAAAGATCTTTTTTCCCGGGTCAAAAATGAGTCGCTATCGCGATCACAATTACAAACTCTGGCAGCTCGTGTCTAATAATGCGGTTTGAAGTTTGTCAACAACTTTCACGAAATCTAGGTACTTATCCATCCCAGGAATGACGCTCTTGGGCAAAGGCCTCTTCTCCACCACGCCAACCACGTTCCCTTGCTATCTAATATTAATAATCTAAAGACGCCCAACTTTAACTTCAGTGAGTATCGTATATCAACAAAATTCTAGGTAAATTTAATTCATAACCCCTTTTCATACTGTCAGTACCGCAGCGTTCTCCGTGAAAAATGTTAACGCTGGCAGTTGGAATGCTCTTATTGCTTCACTTAGCTGTTGCAAGTTGTTAACCTTTTTACTGGCGTGGGGAGGAAATCCTTCGAATTTTATGTAAATGAATCGGCGTACTGACGTCGCGCCGTGACGTGGTCCTTTTTCTGGTGTTTCTTAGGTATCTTCCGGGTAGATAATTAAATCACTTCTGACTTGGAGCTGTGGAGCTGTAGGTGGAGTTACGTGCGGTTTGATTCCTGATTATGCAGTGTGATTGTGTACATAATTATGTAGCAGTGTACCTACACCAATACAAGCAATAAAACATGCCGAGACATATGCCATTTGTAATCTACTATGTTCGTGTTTAGGTGGTTGTGAAAATGAAAATTTTATTTGTGGAAATGAATAAACATCTTCTATTCTATTCTATTCAATACAAGTGAATCTTACAACTAAATTGTGGTTGCCATGTTGCACAACAAAATATATCTTGCATTTTTGGAACAAATTAATAAACATTTAATTTCAAAGTGGACATAGGCAGGGCATCTGGCTAGACGGGAGGACGGACGGTGGAATAGGACAGTCACCGAATCGTGGCATAAAAAGGAAGAGGCCTATGCCTAGCAGTGGCTTTACGAATACAGCTGTATTCTATTAGGCCCGGTTCTCATGACAGCGCTTAAGACGACGTACGTCTCACAACTAGCGCCGCCAATGGAAAAATAATCATATCTTTTTTTTGGATGCGTTTTTAGCAAAAAACGCTCCTGCGATTTCTCAACGCGAGGCTTAACTATTTTTAGGACCTAAGGTTTGGATTCCAGGATTGGATTTCCTACGAACGCAATCGATTCTCGCCAAAAGTGGCCACTTTTGGCGAGAATCGATTGCATTCTTAAGTTCTAGGATCTGGAATCCAAACCATAGGTCCTAAAAATAGTTAAGCCTCGCGTTGAGAAATCGCAGGAGCGTTTTTTGCTAAAAACGCATCCAAAAAAAAGATATGATTTTTTTTCCATTGGCGGCGCTAGTTGTGAGACGTACGTCGTCTTAACGCGCGTTTTGGAAACGCGCGTTTACAACTACATACATTTTATTCAGGTCTAATTGAGCCACATTTTTGAACGAGCGAGCGAAGCGAGAGTTCTTCGAGTCTACTGAAACAATCCGGCGTTTGTACATTTGTATGTATGTTTGTATGTATGTGAAGTAATTAAGTTTTATAGAAATAAATGAATTCGAATACTTATGGACTGCATACACAAACAGGTTTGAGGCTGTACAAAAAAATATTTTATGTATTTCTGCCAAAGCGATGTTTGAAACCGGTCACGTGTGGGTCGTTAGAGGGGTAATTGTGGCCCGCATGAGGCGATGGCGCCCTCACCGCCAATGAGGGCTACCTACAGGGTGCACTCTAAGTCGATAGCGGAACTTTAAGTAGGCTGTCTACTGATCAATACAAACAACTAGTACCAGGTGGCGAAAAAAATGGAGCGTAAAAAAAACAGCGGTTCCATACAAAAGGTTGACTCAGTACTCAGTTTATCTTATGAAAAAGTAAAAAAATAAAAAAAATCTAAAACCCTAAAGTCTAATTCTTCATTCAAGATAGTACACTGACGTTTACGGTGTGACCAGTCTCTGCTGAAAATTAAATAGTGTGGTGACAAAAAGTTTGATAAGAATCGAATTGCGTAATCGATATAATCGATTTATAGGCCGATTGATGAAAAGCTTATTATATGAAATTAACTAAAAACTTATTAATTAGTAATGAGAAAGTGTGATTTGGTCCACTTTTTTTGAGGAGTGTTAAATGCGTTAAAAATTGTGTTTTTTAAATGATCTATGGAAATATTGCGTTCCGTACGTTTTTTTTTCTGTCCGGAATTCCTGACGCACGGGCTACCATGCGGAATTTCGTAATTCGCTTTTTTTTTGTGACTGAGCTGAATCGCACAACGAGTGGAATGCATCACTATTACAATAAATATGGCAACATTATTTTGCAAAGTGACAGTTAGCATCTGTCAGTTTACTATCCTGAATAAAGAATTAGACTTTAAACCCAGTACTGCGCCAAATGTATGAAACAGCAGATTTTTTTTTCGCTCCATTTTTTTCGCCACATAGTACTACAGGGTGCACTCTAAGTCGATAGCGGAACTTTAAGTAGGCTGTCTAATGATCAATACAAACAACTTGTACTAGGTGGCGACAAAAATGGAGCGAAAAAAATATCAGCGGTTTCATACATTTGGTGCAGTACTGAGTCGACCTTTTGTATGGAACAGCTGATAATTTTTATCGCTCCATTTTTTTCGCCACCTAGTACAAGTTGTTTGTAGTGATCAGTAGAGAGCCTACTCAAAGTTTCGCTATCGACTTAGAGTGCACCCTGTAGTTGTTTGTATTGATCAGTAGACAGCCTACTTAAAGTTCCGCTATTGACTTAGAGTGCACCCTGTAGTGATTCAGCAAGCGAGACAAGACAAGCAAATTTCGATATCGAGACTTTCTTCAGATAATTGGGCATCGATCTGTGCTGGTGCTTGATAGATTGAACATTATCAAAACTTTTTCTTGGTCTCGATCTTGACAGGCGAGCGAAAATCTTGTCTCGATCTTGTTTTTATGACATCTTGATTTCGAGATTCTCGATTGTTCAAGTCATCCTTATCAATCAAAAACGGCCGGCCAAAAAGGTTTATAAATCCTCTAAAATGACAAAAATTGATAGCTGTCAGAATTCTACGGAATAAAAAATCAGAGTTTAAAAATAAATATTTCGCGATTCTCGCTCAATCTCGCTTGTTCGTTGACTAATTTAATCTCGAAACACGGATTGAACTTCGAATCAAACGATCGAGACAGACCTTGAAACAAAACACAAATTCGAGAAACGTTGGCCAAGATGCTTGAAAGTCTCGTCTTGAACCGAATCACTAGGGCTACCGCCGGTGGATTTGCCGCTAAGAGCGCTAGTTTTGCGAAAGGTCAGAAATGCCACTGTTTGTATGGGCTTAAAAATATCCGCGTAGGTTTATTTTTAAATAGAATAATGTCGAGAATATTTTGCAATACCTGAGATTACGGTAAATAGTTGCCGTCCCGCTACCACTGTTTTGAAACAGTCTTTCAGAAAAGTGTGTTCTAATTTGTTTTCAGCGGACAAACCAGCGGATCTGTTGCCCAGGCCCGCTTCTGCAAACAACTTCAAGGTCACTCGTTGATCTAAGGTCCCCATTCTTACCCCTACCGCGTGTTTAGACATCGTGATATATTGTAGGTATACCAAAGTGCGAGGAAAGCAGGATTTCCTATTGTGTTTGATTGATGAGACGCGAGCAATTTTCCACGCGTCTGTTTCGGGTTTTTTTTCACGATCGTGAATCTTAACAACGCTTTTTATACGTACAAACCTGGCTGACAATATGTATTTTCGTATTTTCATAAAATTAGATACCTACGTAACAAAACACCTTCCCGTGCTATTTGCGCCAAAATAATGTACCTATTTATTCCTTCACAGTGAATGAAACTAAATTCATAGCTACAGCCGACACACATCGAACCTTGGCCTCTGGCACACTGTTACTGGGCTACTACTTCTTCTATCAAGGTATTTTTTTACGTTTTTTTTTTGTCGGGTTTCACTTTGCCCGAGGGAAATTTCTTGGGAGTACTATCGAAGGAAAGATTGGAAGAAGAATTTTGCTTCAATAGTTGCGTGATCGATTCTTGATGTAAACAAATTTGTGAAATCCTCGATATTTAGGTAGGGGGTGGCATCACAGCGAACAGACGGTCTAAATCCGTGATTTCCAACCTTTTTCATGCGGTGACCCCTCTATGATGGAAATACCTTTCGCGGCCCCCTACCAGGTTTTTGTCTATAAAGTTAAGTACACCAAATATTTAGACTATTACCATGACCCCCTAAAAGGGGGTCGTGGAAGATTCGCGACCCCCCTAAGGTAGCTAGTGGCTCAGAGGGTCGTGACCCACAGGTTAAAAATCACTGATCTAAACCGTCAAAATGGGACGTTTTTGGGAGAGACATATGTCTTGAAATATACCAATAGAGGCTGTTAATGATGATGATGATGATGATGAAATTATGAATAAGGTAACCATTAATTAATAACCCTACAAACTTAGCTGTCATTCCTATCTCCACTAAAAAAAATACACAAACAAAAGCAGAACGCAAAGTGGCATTAAAAAAACCCTTTTCAGGGCAACTTTAGAAATTAGGTTAACAAAGGGGAGCGCCCGCTCGGAGACACTTCCGTGTATTTTTTTAATTATTTCAACCTCGCCCCATCATATTAAGTGCGTGTATCTTGATTTACTTCAGCACGAACTCTAGGGGCGGTGTCATGGCGGAAAATTATTGACAAAACTTCAAGAAGTTTGAAAACTAGAATAGCCGCTGGTTCTACGAAAGTAGCGCGTCGGGAAATGCACAATTTTCACGGATTTTTCAATTCTGTTGCTAAACGGAGATATTTTTTTTCAGCGATTTTTGTTTCACGGCAATAAAATTGTATTCTTTTCTTTATTGTAAACAACAGAACAACAAATTCAGCCGATTATGTGTTCTGGTCATAAAGCTAGTTTTTTGGGCAGTTACCACTGGTTTGTCGACCATTTGGCCCATTTTAGCAATAAAACTAGTTACCCATGACTTAAATTTAAGTCCGTGCTTTAGTTGTCAGGAATTTGAGATAATTTAAATTGTAATATCAATTTAATTGAACCGAAGCTGAAGCATAATTTACCACCTTCTAATTTCCTATCATACTACCTACTCTTTGCGCAGATTCAACAACTTTCAATTAATTCCAAGTAGACAAGGAAGTTGTGGAGGTAGACTTCTCAGAATCAAGTTGGTTGAAGAGAAGAGTTTACAAAACCCAATTATGTGCTTAGCTAAAAGGATCCTCTCTAAAAGGCAAACTAAATATTGGCCAGGGTCACCCTCGATAATAAACCGTTGTTCTCTGAGACTAGACAAGTAGGTGGGTTTGGCTGACTTTTACCTGGCATTGTACGTATATGTATATGCCGGTAATAAACCTAAGTATTCAAGCTAATGTCTTTTAACCAATTCGGAAGGCAAAGTTTTTTGTTCGAAAGTCCGTTATTGGCTTAATCTTATTTTTAGACAATATTGAGAAACGAATTTCAATATTTTTTTATTTTGGTTCAGTAGTTTGGATTTTACAACGTTTCAAAGATACGGTTTTATGACGTCACGCGACGGTCTGCATTCTGTTGGCGGTCATAGGAACTAAACATTTTAGCGCATAAAAACAAAACTACTGGACTAAAATTAAAAATATTTAAATTAGTTTCTCAATATTGTCTAAAGATAAGATTAAGCCAATAACGGACTTTCGAACAAAAAAATTTGCTTTCCGAATTGGTATTACTTCGGCTCATAGACGCCCTGAGGGTACTGGAATTTTTTTTACGCCAATTAAGCGGTTACGGTTAGACGATAGCAAGGTGGCGGGAAATTCAAATTTTTCACAGTTTTTTACATTTTGTAGCTAAACTGACAGCTTAGTCGACCAAGCCCACAGGAAAGACAGGTCAATACGTGTGGAGCTAACTGAGCCGCGGGTTTCCTCACGATGTTTTCCTTCACCATGGATGGTATAGGTGCTGGGCAAGCCTACTCCATCTAAAACAATGTCCCAGGCACTGCAGCGCCGAGTGGTCTCTTCACCTATCTAGTGTGAGTGAAGGTGCCACTGGACGCTGTATAAATCATCTCATTACGTAGATGCAAAGGCCTTAGTTTTTAGCTAAACTGAGCTATTTTTGTTCAGCGATTTTTCGTTCGCGAGAATAAAACCGTATTCTTTTCATTATTGTAAACAACAGAACAACAATAATTCAGCCGATTATGTGTTCTGGTCTACGAAGCAGTGGTACTGCCCAAAAAACTTGTCGTAGACCAGAACACATAATCGGCTGAATTATTGTTGTTCTGTTGTTTTCAATAATGAAAAGAATACGGTTTTATTCTCGCGAACGAAAAATCGCTGAACAAAAATAGCTCAGTTTAGCTACAAAATGTAAAAAACTGTGAAAATTTTGAATTTGCCGCCACACTACTATCTTCCAGCCTTAATATGCTGACAGCTACTCAAGCTCGAGCTCTTGTTCGGTGACGTTGTTTTCTTAGATCACCTACTTAAGCTCGAGCTTGAGCTGACGAATATTAATGCCACCCTAAGGCCCGTAATATCAATCACAGTTTAAACTCAGACCTTAGATTAAACTTCGAATTTTGTACGAAAATTAATCGACAGATAGGGATTAATCTAGCCTTTTTGGTTTAAACTGTGGTAAACAGTTGATATTACGGGCCTTAGATGGAGTAGGCTTGCCCAGAGCTAGCCCAGCAATCACACATCCAATGAACCGACGAGATAAACACACGGCCAAATCGGCCCGGCAGCCTAACTTATTTACCGCCTCCCTGTTTGCATCCGGACACAAACACAAAGCTCATTTGTTCCATTACAGAATCAATAGGGCTAACGTTACGCCCATATAATTAATTAATTCAGCGGTTGCTGTACGCTGGTTGTTCGTAATTCTGTTTGATGTAGCCGGCGCTAACTGTGAAAGAAATAATCGTGAGGAAACCCGCGCACTAAGCTTAGAGGATGGTATAGATGTTGGGCATTCTAGGCAAGCCCTATGATCTACCATTTATGTCCCCCGCACTGCAGGGTCCAAATGTTCAATTCATCCATCTAGTGCAATTCGGTACGCAAAGTTTTTTGTTGGAAAGTCCGTTATTGGCTTAATCTTATCTTTAGACAATATTGAGAAACTAATTTCAATATTTTTTATTTTGGTTCAGTAGTTTGGATTTTACAACGTTTCAAAGATACGGTTTTATGACCTTCACGCGACGGTCTGCATACTGTTAGCGGTCATAGGAACAAAACATTTTAGCGCATAAAAACAAAACTACTGGACCAAAATAAAAAATATTTAAATTAGTTTCTCAATATTGTCTAAAGATAAGTTTAAGCCAATAACGGACTTTCGAACAAAAAACTTTGCGTTCCCAATGGGCATTGATCAGTGAGGCATCGATTGTCGTAAATTGAAAACCATTTCGAGGAATAGGCATACTGATTACTATTAGGGGTTTAAATAAGTAAAATTAAAACGGATTATTAATATTTCCGCCAAAAATGTTTACTTCATTTTTCTTTCGATGACGTCATTATAGCCTCTAATGCGGTAGTTCCATTGCCTACAAATAGGTATTTAAAAAAATACATTCGTCAACAACAACTGTCAAAAGTGTCAAATAACTGAGAAAATAACCTTCTTGTTGACTTGACACTGACATTTGTCAAACGTCTACATATTTTTATTTTTTAAAAGCATGAATGAATGCAATGAACTTAGTACATAATGCCTGTGGTGACGTCATACACAAAACTTTCAAAAATTTTAAATAATTAATAAAAAAATATTTACATGAACAATTAAGAAAATATTCAAATTAGTTTCTTATATTTGTCTATATTTTCGATTTATAGAATAAAAAATATTATTTGACGATGCCCATTGGTGGTGCCACTGGGCGCTGTATAGCAGTAGAAATAAATATTCAAACAACTTGTTTATGTTATAAACTTTAATAAAGTACCGCGTAAGACATTTTATTGTTTTAAGACATTATAAAAACAAACGAGAATGTTTCCACGATTAAGTATTATTTCATGATATGTCGGCACTGTTACATGGTAAAAAGCTGGTGTTTTGTAATAACCACAAAACTTTATTTTAGGTATTTTTTATTGTAAAGAACTACCTCTTTTTGAAACTTTACGATATTGATTTCATCTTTATCAAAAAGCGTTTTATTATATTTTAAGCGCCAGTCGGTGGTACAGGTTTGCGGTAGTGTCGTTCGTAGAGCTTATCCCAAAAAGCGAAGCGCTCTGCCAACAAACCGGTCTCGCTCAACTCTGATACAGAGTTCAGCTCCATGTAGGGTGATCCATCGGACGACACCGCTGGCCAGCCCTTCGGGAAAGCGGAAGTCGCCTCCGGTAATGGTTTTCTGAAATAAAAGAAGCAATGTTAGCAAGTGATCCTGTCAAAAAAGGGTTCTTGAGGTCGAAACCTTAGAATAGACTTTCTAGAGTACCCGCAAACAACCTGTAAAAGGAATACAGCCTAGGTAGAAGTACATAACTGCTGGACTAAAGTTGTTTCTCTACATAATATATCGAACGAATAAAATTAAATGATCGCAACCACGAAGACGTTCATCTTAAGTCTATTGTGAAGGAAAGCATCGTGAGAAAACCTGGGCGTCTGAAACATAATGCCTTCAATGCGCAAATCACCAATCAGTGGCAGGCACGCTCTCTCTCTCTCTCTCTCTGAGAGGCCTCAGATCCAGTAGTAAACTTTTACGTAAAGAGAAGCAATGCTAAGAAACATGAAAAGATCTGAAGACTACGTACCCAGATTTGATAAAGCTGATCCAAAGTTTTCTCATGAGCGATTTCATCCTTTTACTATCGGCGGTATCAGCAGATCCATCGAGACCCAAACTTGGGTACTCTAGTAGAGCACTGGTCTCACCACAGTGGTTAGCCCCCCGCAGACTATTGAATGGAGGAGGAGAAGCGGGAAGCAAGTCATCAACGTAAGAATATTCGTATAAGAAAACATTGTGATTGCCTGCTTCTTTGAGCAGTTTTGCAGATCGAAGGGCAGGGTATGCGAACATAACGTCAGTAAAGTAATTTACGAAACTCTGAATAGTTTCATTATCGACTGGCTTAGCGCCAAAGTAAAATGTTTTGATACTTTGAGCAATTTCGTTCTTTTGCTCATCATTTCCGAATTCCATATCAGCGGGCAAGAAAGCGGCAAAGTTGGTGTTCATCTCGTCTTTCCATGCGGGGTAAAGTGGAGCCCTAAATAGACCCTCCATGTTTGAGAAGCCAATCAACACGGGCACTTTTGGGAAGTTGTCGTTTTTCAATATATCGACAGGTGCTGATTTTAAAAATCTTTCAGATTTGGTTTCCCTCTCAATACAAGGTACAAACATCAAAGTAGAGTCTTTTAATCCTAAGAACGCATCCGTCGTCAAGTCTGCAATGCTTGCTTTTTTGTAAAACGTCTCTAAATCCCGGACATCATTTGATGTAATATTAAATCTTCGAGCGTAAGTTTTGGCATTTTCTATTGGATCTATTTGCACGCTCCATGAGCTGACTCCGGCACCACTTTCAGGTATCACTTTATGGAAAAGTCCTTTCGCCATCTCTGACACCATTAGCAGCTCAACAGCTGAAGATCCTGCACTGTATCCGCCAATGGTAACATCATGAGGGTTTCCTCCAAAACTAGCAATATTTTTCTTGACCCAACGCAACAAAGCCACTTGGTCTTTCATGCCAGCATTTCCGGGCACATCTTCGGTACCTAGGCAGAGGAACCCAATAATTCCTAATCTGTAGTTAAAATTTACGTATATGAATTGTCCTTCATTGACTAAAGCGTGTGGTGTTAATAAATTTCCTACTCCTACTTGATAGGCACCGCCATGAACGTTTACAACTACTGGTAAGTTGGTTTCTTTAGTATCAGGAACATATACGTTAGCTATGAGACAGTTATCTTGTTTTTGTTCCTGCTTAGATTCCGTAATAGGTAACATTGGCGTGGTTGCTTGAGGACAAGCAACATTTTTGTCCACAGCCTCGAATGGTTCCGTCCATGTTGGGGCTGGTAGTGGAGACTGAAATATAAGATAAGATTTTATTATTACTACATCTACATCGCCAGAATTGTTTGATTCACCCATCGTCAGTCCATGTTTTTATCCAAAAAATATCTGTTTACTACTTTTATCAAACAATTTTATCAAACATTGTCCTAAAGACTTTTAAAAAGCATGCAACAAAGCTAGTGCTACCTGAAAACTCTAAAAAAATTGGGATATTGCCGGTCAGCTAGTAGTGTCTATCATCAACAACTAAATAGCAATATTGCTCTACAGCATGTTTAAATGGAGGAAACACTTGAATCTTTGCCTCTTAATACACTTACCTTGAACTTATCTGAGCCGGTGGGTGCAGTGGCGTACGGGACTCCGTAAAATACGAAGAAATTTCCTTTGGAAGACTTATATCCTTTGACTGGGCCCTGGTCTATGGTCACTACTTTAGATCTCACTTCATCTGCCAACACAGAGCCTGCTATAAATAGCAGAGTGCTTATCACTAACATTGTACCACCCATGACAGCTAATTTGTTACTGGTCGTTGTTCAAATATTATTTTTATTCTTATACGTACTCGTACTATGTTTACTCTGGTCATTATAGGCCACGATACGAGCGGATGACTGATATCGGGATTCACGTTTTTTTTTGCAATTTCATATTGTATTTTGATTTGTGAGTTACCGGTAGGTATATAAAGGTATATAAAATACCGGTTGGTATATTCACATTATAAAGTAAGATTTGGACAAAACCAAGATGTTTCACATTTTCCTTGGTTTTCATAATTTCTCACAAAGGAGGGCCCAATTATTAAACGTGAACCAACTTTTACTTTGAGAAGAATTTAAGCCTGACTAAAATTCTAATTAATAAACATGGATAAGCGCAATAATAGTTTAACTTTTAAACCTAGTTGAGGCAGATTTAATTGAGTAAACGCACTAATGTGCGTATTTATTCAAATGATCGCTTTACATTTGAGAAGTTTATAATTTAGAAATAGGTTTATTATTAGTGAAATTTTTTTGTATGTTGAGATTTTCGTGGCACCGTGTGCCTGTAATAATTATGGTCTATTTAAAAAAGATCTCATTGACTAGATAAAACGCTTTGTTAGTGGCATTTAAATGTTCAACAGCCACTTGAAATTATTGTCAGGTGTTATGTATGGTATCAAATGCTAGTTTTTGTTCCCAACTTTTCTGTTCTTGGTATCTCTATTATCCCCTTCGCTCGTCGATTAGGACCTTTAGCAGGGATATATCATTCTAATCTACAGGTTGATGTATCTCTGTCTGTTACAGTTTGAGATACATTGAGATACACGTTAGCTTTCGGCGCGCGCGCAGCGGATTGAGACTAGCCGCGGCGTCGCGAGGGCCGTCTCGTTCTCCGAATGAGAAACGAAACTAGTCGGCTACACCGACAAATTACTAGTGAGTAAAACCGTGATTTAATAGAAAAAAATCTGTTACAGCCAGCACATGAGCCTCTTTACTCAAACAGGAAGGCTTCAAAGACAATCCATATAATTAACAGAAGCTCGGAGCTCCTTGTCCTTTTTTTATGTGCGTTACTTTCTTTACGTGAACCGATTTTGATGATTATTTTTTTGTTTTAAAGACTATAGATCTTTCCATGGCGTTACATAAAAAATGGTGAAGATCTGATGAAGAAATTCGGAGATGGAGAACGGAACTCCTCGACGGACATCAGCAAATAACTCAGAATCAATGCAGTTTACGGAGTTTACCTTTTAGTAAAGTCGTTTTTTTAATACTGTTTTTTTTTTACACAATTTTTATTTTCGTATTTTTTACGTTTGGAGAGAAATTCAATATTTGTGGAGCCAACTAAGATTATTGAACGAGCGAGCGAAGCGAGCGAAGTTCTCCGAGTCTACTGGAACAATCCGGCGTTTGTATGTATGTATGTATGTATGTATGTATGTATGTATGTATGTATGTATGTATGTATGTATGTATGTATGTATGAATGTTCGTTCGACGATAACTTGAGTAAATTTGGTCGGATCGTTATGAAATTTGGTAGGCGGGTAAATTAAATTAAAAGAATTTTTAAGTTCGAACATGAGCCAAATCGGTCGAGGGGTTGCCGAGATATAGGGTTGTTAAGTTTATATGAGGTCGCGAGTTCACAGTTCGGGGCGAACCACTAGTTAAAATAATTATGGATCTTAGCATATAACACAAAATGGTAATCGTCCGAGAATCTTCTTTCCTGCTCGTAATCGTCTATATTTGGAGACTGTGTAACTTATCTCGCAGAATTTTATTAAGCTTGATTTGGCATCATACTTAATCATACTTGACCTTTCATACTTGATAGCCGCTGATAAAATAAAAAAATAAGATTGTTTGTATTGGAATTACATAAATCATTGTTGAATGTAAACACAGACGGACAAGCCATATTAAGTAGATGCATTTATTATATTTTTATAAATCATTTTCCTTATTCAAGAAACCGGCCCTTATTATTGGTATTTATCGCATGAACTCAATATTAATTTCGTAGCAAAGTAAAAAAGTAAGCCTAGGATTAAAAACCAACACGGCTTCCTCTTAAAAAGGTTTTTATAATATTGTATATGAAGTAGGCCTTTATATATAGTTTATTGAACGAGCGAGCGAAGCGAGCGAAGTTCTCCGAGTCTACTAGAACAATCCGCCGTTTGTATGTATGTATGTATGTATGTATGTATGTATGTATGTATGTATGTATGTATGTATGTATGTATGTATGTATGTATGTATGAATGTTCGTTCGACGATAACTTGAGTAAATTTAGTCGGATCGTCATGAAATTTGGTAGGCAGGTAAATGAGCCCAAGAGAATTTTTAAGTTCGAACATGAGCCAAATCGGTCGAGGGGTTGCTGAGATATGGGGTTGTTAATTTTAAATGGGGTCGCGAGTTCATAGTTCGGGGCGAACCACTAGTATATCTTATCTTATCAGTATGGGGCCAGGTTGAGAGCCCGGGGCACTTTGACCCTGTGGGATCTTTTGTGTCACCCCCTCCCTTATTCCTGCTCAGGGCGTGCGAAGACCGAGGTCATAAGCTTTAGAACGTCACAAAGGTTGAGGAACCTAAATTCTTCCGGTCTAGGTAGGCTTGCCCAGCCCAGCACCTATAGCTTCGTGACAGCGTAATCGGCCTAGCCCGTATTGCCACTTGTTGCAAAGGAAAGACAAGTGGCAATACGGGCTGAAAGCGATCGTGATAATTGAACAAGCGAGCAAAGCGAGCGAATTTCTCCGAGTTTACTGGAACAATCCGGCGTTTGTATTTATGTATGAATGTTCGTTCGACGATAACTTGAGTAAATTTATTCGGATCGTCATGAAATTTGGTAGGCAGGTAAATGAGGCCAAGAGAATTTTTAAGTTCGAACATGAGCCAAATAGGTCGAGGAGTTACTGAGATATGGGGTCGCGAGTTTATAGTTCGGGGCGAACTACAAGTGATATTACGATTCCTTAGGGCCACGAGAAAAATCAGTACAGAAACAAAGCAACAATAATAACAAGCAACAATAGCAGAAAGCGTCAAATCTGTCTCCGGCCAGAGCCAAGTGGTAAATAACTACTAAATTTAAAATGGGTCCATGGATGCGGATGGCTAGGGACCGTCAGAGGTGGCGCGAGGGAAAAAAGGCCTATGCCCAACAGTGGGCAGAGGTGGGCTGATGATGATGATGATGATGAAATAGAAAATGTAAAATACCCCCGACATTTTAGATTCAAATAAGCATATCTCATAAACGGCTGAACCGATTTTGATAAAAAATATCTAATAAAACAGCCTGCTTTCAAATAATAAAAAAACGCATCCAAATCGGTTCACTCCTTTAAGAGCTACGGTGTTACAGACACACACACACAGACGGATAGACAGACACACATAGAGGTCAAACTTTTTTGGTCGGGGGTTAAAAACAGTTCAAACAAAAGCATGGCCAAAAGCTTGTCCGCAATAATGTGCACAGCGCCTCTTTTCTCTAAAAAATCCACTCAACCGTTGGTCGTCAAAACACTCGAAAATAGCCGTTATTGAAATTAACAATATTTTTTTTGGCGTTTAAAAACGGTTATTTTTACGGTGAATATTTTAGGGTGGCAACAATAGTCGTCAGCTCAAGCTCAAGTAGGTGATCTCAGACAGCAAAATGCTAATGTCAAGCTTGAGTAGCTGTCAGCATATTAATAGACACTTGCTTGAGCTTGACATTGACATTAGCCAAGGTCTCAAGCCGGTGATTTTGTTTTCTGAGTTCACCTTCTTGAGCTCGAGCTTGAGATGACGACTATTAATGCCACCCTTAGAGAATACAGGGGCTGGTTTGTCATGAGCCACGTTTACAAATAGCCGAGGCTAGAGCGGACCACCACTCAACCGGCTTGCATCACCGCAACGTTTGTTCGTAAGTCCACGGGGCTTACATGAAGGGTAAAGATGGGCGATTGTGAATTTCGAAACACTTTTCGAATAATCTGAATTTACTAAGTAATAGGTATTTATTTTCGAAAACAACATTTCATTTTCAAATAAGTTTTACTAATATTACTAACTTACTAACCCAAGTCGGACGCAGTTTCGGAAATGGATTCTCTGTCTCTCTCATTTGGCTTGAGTGATAATATTCGAAAACCCGACTAGTGGCGGAAAGACACGAGTCTTTTCGAATAAATTCATATCGGCCCAATTTTCGGAAACGCTTCAGCTGAGTCACGCGATTTTCGAAAACACGATTCGTGGCGGAATGACACGAATTTACACGAGTCGCGCGCGCGTTTTGTTCGTTCAATTTTGCTACCTAGTGAAAGTTTAAGTCTTTTTTTCTGATAACAAATAATATTTTCGAAACATTCAAATGCTTGCCTTTTTCGAAAATTTCAAAAGTATTTTTCGAAAACGCCCGTAAAAGATCTGCAGCGTAATCCCTACTGCCAATAACTGTATTCATTGCACAGGGAGCTTGATTTTCAGAAATAAAAATAACTGCCGACATGTATTGTTTTGGTTTTGGGAGGGAAAGGGATTTCTAATATGCAATTGGTAAGCATATCAATGTAAACATTGCTATGCTTGCTAAAGGCTTGTTGGAAGTCTGATTCCTAGCCACACCTCCTCGCGGTCCCTAAGTAGAACTTCAGGCCGTGGCAACGTGGCAGGAAGACTCACCAAGACGCAGGAAGACTCACCAAGACGCACTGGCCAGCGTGGTCTTTTACGGCTTATACAAAAATCTAAAAAGTTATGAAAAGTTTTCAATTTTGAGGTTATAAAATAAAAATTTCTTTTTTCAACTCTTTTTTCAGAATTGACATCTTGTTGACCAGTAGGTTACACCCTGAAAAAAGAGTTAGGATGTTTTGTAACACGTTGTAGGTTGTGATAGTATGTGATTTAGCCTTATTCATTACAACACCTTGTATACATAGTTCAATCTGGCTTTCGATAAACAATCTTGCAACCGCTTCGGAGTGGTCATAATTTATTTAAAGTGGAACGTCACATAAATTATTTTTTTTTAGAACGCTTGACTAAAACTAACGCGAGGAATTTCTAACAAAAAAAGATTGAAGGACCCTGAAATTCAAACGCATGTGTTGATTTTGTGTGGATTGGTTGTGATAGGCCAAAATGAGCTCTATGCTGCCCTAATCTAGAGGTGAAAATCTCAAAAACGAAAGGTTATAAAAAAGGTGGCCCAAAGCCATCGCATGGCGTAACAAATGAATACACACACACAAACATAGAGAATAAACGACCGATGCAAAATTGTAATATTTTGTTTTTGTATATTTGGAAATTACGCGTTTTTTGTTTTCTTTCTAACTTCAGGAATCCCAATGAAATCTGACCTGAGACAACTGACCTGGCACTGGGAGCGCTGAGCTGACCTAGATTGATGGCACAATCTAGGCAAAACCAGAACGAGGGAGACCAGCGATCTAGACATCGACATCCTACAAATACCTACTTGGAAGAAGACCCTATTTCATCAATAAAATATGGATCTGATAATTATAAGAAAAGAGCCCGTTAATCGTCTTCAGTGTGTGTCAGCGGAGGGCCTGTGTAAGGAAAGAAATGGAACGTCTTGCATCTCGCTCCAGTCAAGGGAAAAAGCATGGATATTTACAGGACCGAGCCAATCAGAAGCTGCCAAAATTTCCTACGACAAAAAGGAGGAGGCGCATACGCATTCCCAAAACAGGTGGTTGCCAAGGAGTACTAGACTTTATTTAGACTATAATAGGGTTTAATTTATGTAAATTTAGACTGGTCGACGGACTTTGAAAAATTGTAAACAAAGAGAAATCTTTCGGGGGATTCAATCTAGAGCCGTGCTAGAGGGAGGACATTCGGTCGACGCCCGAGGAAGAACTAAGACTTATCGAGTTTGAATTGTACCTATTTGCCATAGCTAATTAATGTTCCTGGAACGAGATTGGAGATAAAAATTGTGTAAGTTCGGTGGTTAGAGCCAGACAAGGATTGGGCAAGTTGAGTAATTTCTTTCCTTTGTCTAAATTGCGTATTCACCTTGTTTTCTTCTCAGTTAAATGTATTTAATTTGGAAAACTATTTCATATTTTTATGTCACGAGATAAGAGTAAGACAGGAGGCTAATTTCATCCACAAGGTGATTTCGTAATTTGCAATTTATCTGTGTTGTTGAGAATTATCAGCTTTTTGGAAGGCAGGTGTTATTTAAAAGTAATTGAGAAAATCATAGACGGCAGAAGCCAGAAAGTAAATACCTATTAATATAATCTTTTGTCTAAAATACGCCTTCCAAAATTGATTCTCATGCTGAAAATTATCCTGTTTTATTTTGAAATAATCTGACTTTTGCCAATGAAGCCCAAATAATTATGTATTTGAAAGGGTAAATGAAAGATGAATTAATCGAATCACTAGGGAGAGATATTAGTTTTAGCAGAGAGGCGCCGTATAAATCATCTATTGGTTTAATGTGTGGAATGAACGAATCTGAATGAAAGTCATGTACGTGAATATGTGAAAACTAAAGGCTTTTTTAGAATAAAGACCAGTTTACTATAAAATGTATGAATCGAGTACAGTTTGAGAATGTTACTGATATTTTCCATTAAATATGTAGAAATCAAAGCCATAAGACCTGGAGACATTGTTTGTTGATAAATGTATGGAATTCTATTTTTACCTCCGAGAATACAGGTTGAGAAAGACTAAGTGTAATCACTAATATTTTTCCATAGACTCTATTAGCATAATAATCCATAGATTTGAGCGGAAACTTTGACGCTATCCGTACATGGTCAAATAATATTATAATATGTAAATACACATAGTGGATAATAATTATGTGAATACTCGGCATTGTATTTGCCAATAATACTGTTAAATATGAATCACAGAAATAATTAAATTAATACATCTGAGCTTAGCTCCCAGCACATCCATTTTGGACGATGCAAATATTTCATGTACTAAGAGAAAATTCAAGAATATAGACGTTAAACGAATTCTGATTATTCTTGATATTTTGATATGCTTGGAAGGTTTTTTTCAGATTCAGCTCTTAAGGTTTTTCCTTCCGTCAAATTGTATAATAAAGCATTAACCAAGCTGGACTGAGACTTAATCTCAAGTCACACGTTAGACAATCAGATTTTTTTTGAAGTTAATATACGCATATTCTAATGTTTCAAACTTCAAACCTTGCTGTTTCCTTTCATCTCCACAAATAAAGCTAGAAACAATATTCACTAAAATATTGCTAAATCCCTTCAGGAATATGACTGAATAATTGATTGCATATTTTATTAATCATGAAATAATTCTAGACACATTGAAACTTAAGAGCCATTTTTCTTATTGACACTTAATAAATCCTTTTAATTAAACTGGGCAAATTACAAGATTTTCAGTCACATTTATAACTAGCACACATACTAGCTTAAACCAAGCTGCGTAAATAAATCCACTCAATCATACACGCATGCTGAAATGATCAATAAATAATATCTCAAATGTACCAATGTCCGTAAATAAATCAGTTCCTCAAACACTGCCTATGACATAATTGATTCAAATGAATTGGACATTTTAATATCTTAATAGTAAAGCATTCAAGCCTCTGTCAGTGAATACATACGGGCCAATCACCTCATTCCTCATACAATCATTTACCAAATTAAAGTACAAAGCTGATCTCAAATACCAAGGGTGTGCACACCAAAATATGATGACGAAGGTTGAATATGCTAAGGCATACTTATTCATATGATGACGATGTGGGCGAATACATATGATAAATGGGTTATTACATAACAATTTAAGAGACAGCTAATGATCAAGAGTATTCGAATGAATAATAATAATTATTGACTACCTATGTAGTACAATATAGGAATTGAGGAATTATCCGTTGTAATTACTGAAAGCAGGAAGAAGTTACTCTGCTGGCTGAAACATTCGGTGTGGATATCGACGAAGGACGAACCTACTGGTTTAAGCCGAAGTTCTAAAGCCTACGTTGGTGGAAGCATTCGGTGTTGATGTTGGAGGAGTAACAGCTTAGATAAAACTAGATCTTGCAGGAAGTACCTGAAGCCCTAGTTTTCCATAATTGAAAGCCCAGTTAACTATTTAGCTCAATACTATCTAACTCACTACTTTTTCACTACAGTCAAAAATGGTTTCTTAGGAATCAATATTTATTAACTAATTTTGAAGCTAACTAGACGATCATAGCCAAAACAGATGTCTAGACTTGCCTGTAGGCAGGGCTAGATTATGTTACAAGGGGGGCCATCTCACGTGGAGCCGTGAAACCAGGATCTTAGGCTTTGTGTTAAAACCTAACCCAACTAAGAATCGAAGAGAAAGGACTTATGTTATATACAAGGACGGCTTCGGGTCATCTCAAGGTGCATTTTTCCATAATTACGAGTATCATTAAATTAATATGACTCGCACGCAACTAGACGACAATATAGCAGGCCAAAATTGCATCTTGACCTGAATCACAGATATTTTTTTACCCAACAATGACAAATTGCCAGCGAGCGGAAGATAACACAAATTGCGTATTAAAAAATGGCATACCTACTTAATATTTAAAAAATCCTGGCCGTATTGTAATCAAAATAGACAAAATCTGTTACGGAAGCCCTCTTAACTATCATAATATTGCAACAACATTAAAAACTATACTACGATTTGTTGTTTGTACAATTTTCCTTCAGTGATTGTTTTAATGAGTTTCTATAATTGAATACAAATTTTTTTGATGTTTTTAATTGAATTATATTCTAATTTATTCCTCAACCTAATTAAATACTACAATGTAATCACCTAAAAAGTTATAATTATAAGGCTTATTGAATTATTAAAAAAATGGAGAGTACTGATATTTGTAATACATGTTTACCCCTAGTACATGTATCGGAAGTTATGTTTTTACTGAACACTATGCCAGAACATATTATTCTTGTATTTGATTACGGTAATATTATTTTCAAGAAACAAATAAAATTATTATTATTATATTATCAAGGTTTTGTTTTCCACGTTTTTTTTTGTAATAAAACTACGCGGACTTTTTTTTGTCACTGTTTTAATAGGGACCTTTTTGATGTTACGAGTACGTCTCTTGTAGGGTAGTAGCTTCTAAACAAATAAAATAAAATTAGAGACATGTTACGGGGACATTTGAATAAAAAACAGCGCTATCCTGCCTTCTTAATGATGAAGGAAAAAGTTACAAGGAAACGTGAATGTCTATCTAAAACCGCAAATTGATGCAAGGACATAAACATTACACGGTGTATTTTCCGTGCACCAATGAAAATAATCTAGAACCACTTATCTGAGTTATGATGCCCCTGACTACTAACTATTGTTCCCGAAATATTATTACCCTATACTTACCATTTTACACACGGGAGCAAATAATATGGGTCAGATTGGCATTTTTTTGTTTTTCATTTTATTTTGTTCCTGGTTTGCCTTTTTTCCTGATTGATGTGGCTAATGGATGGCAAAAGCCCGTAATATCTGAAGGCGCTCAGTTGAGAAAGAGGCTGCATCAACTGGATTCAGCTGGAAGGAGCTAGAGCCTGCCGGGCAAGACGATGAAAAATGGTGATCCCTTTTTCGATATGTCCCTAAAATATAACATTTTATCCCGACAAGGGATAAAATGTTATCATCATCATCTTCATTGCCATTTTACTGTTGACTGCACGGAAACATTTTTAATGATGAGTCTGTTATTTTTTTTTTCATTAATTATGGCTATTTGTGCAAGCATTGATAATTCTTGTTTTTTTTTTATATTTACGTCGATAACTCGACTATTAGATAAATAATTTCTATTTCTTACGATTCAATTCAGAAAAGCGCACCAATTACCTAAAATAAATTGGTATTTAATAAACTGCCTTTTTCTTTGCTCCGGTGTGTATTTCTATAGTCTGTTTCCAGGACAGGCGGAAAAGCGGTCATTGATATGAAGTACTATGTTACCGTAAAAATATAACGATTCGTGTCGCACTCCGTCACTCTCCTTAAATTTCTGTATCGTTTGGATATCGATGCGTGTTTTAAGGTACGGGGTGGGGTGAGAGTTCCGGTCAGTCAGAGATAAAAAACCTGTTTCAACGTGCTACAGGTAGCGTCACGAGTTATGAGCGCTCGACGAAACTGGTGGGGCAAGTGTGTACAATCGCACATCCTCATCATCAGAAAACGATTGTGAAACTGACACTGATGAACGTGACATCCCTGTTTAATATACTTAATGTATACTCATACCAACCTGTTTTTTTTCCGCCACTTTGGTGTCGTTTCACCTTAACATAATTGTTTAATAAATTACTAAACCTCATCGCTCATTAATGTGCCAGTTCGTAGTAAACTTGTCAAAAATTCAAAAAAACCTTTGGCATAAAAAATGTTGTTTATTTCTGTGATCCTCTCAAAGGTTAATGATCGCTTTTCCGCCTGCCCTGGAAACGGACTATAGAAATGTATCAAAGTAAAGCCGCTTATTCACGTACGTATCTACGGACAATTAATTAACAACGTCTCGTACTTCTCAACCCTACTCATCTAGGATCTAAGCCAGGTCCTAAAGATAATTAAAAGTAGGATTGATATCTCAAACGTTCAGTTTTTTGCAAAAGAAACCCATGTAAAAACATAAATGATTTTTATTTTCATTGGTAGCGCAATGTGTCTTGTTCTTCGTCTAAACTTTGAGAAGTGCTTTACAGACTAGAATAAACGCCTGCGCCTGCTATAACAAAACTGCGGTGGCAGCACCTCTTCCAAGCACGCCAGAAATCTAACATAAGTACTGTAAATATTCCCATTAAAAAAAACAGTTGTTCTATTCTTCTTCTTCTTGGCGTGCCTCTCCACTAATGGAGATTGGCCGTTAGCTCTTCTTTTCTGTTCTTTGGCAAGCGAAATAGATGTTCGACGCTGGCTATCTCCGTCCATTCCTTGATGTTTCTGAGCCACGACTTTCTTCTTCTACCAGCACACCTCTTCCGTTCAATCTTGCCCATCATGATCACTTGAAGAAGTCGGTTCCTGTCATGGCGAAGCACATGTCCTAGGTAGCTTATCTTCTTCTTTTTTACCTTCAACATGAGTTCTTGGGAATGACTGACGCGTCGTAGAACTTCCACATTCGTGACTCTGTTCTATTCATTATGGGCTATTATACCGCAAATAAACAGGTTTTTACCGTTGACGGCAAGTGTGGATTTTTCGATGATAAACATGCAGGCACTGCTGCTGCTCCGAGTGAATGCTCCCATTGAAGGCGAAAAGTATAAAGCAAAAGAATCGGCAGCCCAGACAGGCATCATAAAATTTATTGCAATCATAACAGCCACAACAGTTCCCGAAGGATAGATCTATCTCTCACTATCTATCTACTTCGATTGCTACGACGTTTTATTGTCTTGTCTGTTATTTTTCTGGCTCCAATGCGTGGGGAAGAAACTAGGGACACTTTGTCTTAGAGGTTGTAAGTTCAATACATGTAAGCAATGACATTCCAATACAAATGGACAAACTGTTCCGTACAATAACCAAGTCGAAACATGGCACACGCTAATTTCACCCTATTATGCTTCGACTGACTTTTTGTTTCTACATTGCTGCTGACACTTCAAGCCCTCAAAATGTATTGTGTAACTAAGCGGAAATGTAAATCAATCACGCAGTTTGAAGCTACGTAAGTTGATTTTTGAAGTTTATTGGAATAAAGATAGCAGTGGAGTAGCAATAGCCTATTTTAGTTTTTTGTTATGGGGAAAAAAATCTGTGCCATGTTGCGGATATTATTTTAAACAGTTTATGAAAATAGGCAGGTAAGTATAATTTGTAAATAGCTTTTTTCCTGAAACATATCAACCCCTAAATGTGATTTCCAACAAATGTTGTTCTACGACTTTTCGAATAGCTCGATAGCTTCTAAGAAAATAATAACAGCGAAGTTTAAAAAACCAGGTGATACAAATCTACTTATTTATCCAGCCCATAAATAAAGCCCACTGCTGGGCATAGGCCTCTTCCTTTTCACGCCAACCCCCTCGGTCTAATGCCAATCTCGTCCATTGTCCTCCCGCTGTTTTGACAATGTCATCGAGCTTTCGGTCTACACACCGACCCATTCTAGGCCACCATTCCGTGACGCCCTAGTCGTCCACCGTTGGTACTCCCGCCTAGCCAGATATCTTCGACTTTGGTCTTCTGCCGAATGAAGAGGATGAAGTATTTGTGTATCAGTGTGGCGGGGCCTGGGGCCTGAGTCTGTAACGCAACGGTGGCAAAAAGGGCTCCCAGTTGACAGCAACAATTACGATTTATTCATGCTGTGTCGGTCCTTTTTTTTGTTGCAAGTACAGGAAATATTATTCTGATTCTAATTCTAGAGGATTAGTTCGCTGGTTGTAGGAGAAAAACGAGGAAACCCCTGTTTTTTCTTTCTACTTATACTGGGACGCCATCGACACGCCATTGTGTTACAGACATAAGCCCCTGGTAGTTTTTTATATTATTCTAACTAAAGCCTATCCCATCATCTAACTCGGTAAACTGGCAGGTCGAACTGTCATGTTAGTGAAAATGCCTGCCCCTTTTCAACTGACTAAGGATAGGTTGAAAAAATTCACTCGGGACAGGACTTATAAATGTTTAAATTATTCCCTAGCACGGGTTAGTGCTTTAGAAAAAACAAAAAGTGACTAAGGATAGAGCAAGAACTGTGCGAAAAATTTTAGCCTTAGAATTTTTACTTTACAAAAGGAGTCTCCATTGTTTTCTTTTCTGACTATGTTCATGAAGCATTATTTTGTCTATCTCTTTTTGACCCGCGGGAGAGAAAGAAACAGGAACATTTGTTTACAATCAATGGTTTTTATTGAAAATTTAATAGTTTCCTCTTAATATTTGTAACTTTTCTTCTGTTATCATATGCAAATAATATTAATTAACCGATGGTAGGTCACGCCATCTTTATTTCGCATCGTCAAGGTGTTATTTCGGCACTTTTTTGTACCACATTTTGGCATGTTGTCAGCTGCGTAGTCATCAAACGTCTAATGAAAATATTGTGCTTACACTGAATTTAAGCACAATATTGCAGTTACCTTTTTCGAGCGCCTATGAGTTGTCTATTTGTGTTAGAATGTCATTGCATGTAAGTATTATTTTTGCTAATTTCAAAAAAGGTTGTCATTTTGGTTTGAGTCTGGGCTGGTGAGAGCAGAGTAAACATTAAAATATGTTAATCGCAAAATATATCTTTTAGGGGCCCGCGAACAATATGTTTTGCGACTCGTGCTTCTGAATACAAGCACTCGCTGCAAACAATAGTTTTGCATCCTTGCCAAATAACTACTTACTTAACACTTTAATGATGGAATTATTTAAGTACGATGCTTATTTCAGAGAATACATGGGCTGAAAAAGTTAAAGGCATAGTTAGTTCGATTTATTAGCTTGGCATTCACAATAAACGTATAAAAGACAAAAGAAAGGAAAGGATAGCAAAGCATAAGATATAAAAGAGCACATAAATATGTATTGATTGAGTCTGGACCGAAATACAATATAATTTTAGTGCAATGACACTAAAAACATCTAACCACGAAAATGCTGACTAACAAATTGTTCAGAACAAAGCGATGAAATTCAATTTCACAAACCTGAGTGAAAAGTTTGCAAAACCTGACCCTTACACAAGATAGTATACAAAGTGCAACATAGGTACTCTAAAAAGTCCTAACTTAGCTGCCATAGAGTTTTCTGTTAATCTTATACTATTAGGGGATACCTATGTTTTTCAACTGAATATACATTATTTTGTATCCAATGCTCTCTACAACGTGTTACAAAACATCCTAACTCTTTTTACAGGCTGTAAGCGACTGGTCAACAGGAGGTCAAATTTTGAAAAAAAAAATATTGAAAAAAAACTAATTTTATTTTAAATAAAATAAAATAAAAAAATAAAATAGCCTTTTATTTCAAACTAAACTCGCTATTTACAATTCAATTTGACATTCACATTATAATTATAAAGTAATATTGTGAATTAACTAAATTTATAAATTTATTGAATTGATATTGAATTGAAATTTGCATTAGTATATAATTATGAAAATAAAATAATAAATGCATGCATAAAATTAAAAATTAGTTTGAACCCCTATCTAGGGTAAAGGCCTCCTCCATCTCTTTCCATCTCTATCTTTTGCCATGTGCAGCCAGTTTTGGCCCGCGAGGCTGACAATGTCGTCGCACCAGCGCGCATGTGGACGGCCTGATCTCCGTTTGCCTGGTGGTCCTGGCCATTATGTGGCCGTCAGTGTCCATCTTCTATCGTCAAGCCTTGCGAGGTGGCCAGCCCATTTCCATTTTAGGGTAGAGCGTCTATGAATTTGGTTTTTGCTCTTATTTCTGTGTGTCGGACTTTTTCTACTTTTCTTAGCTTCATGACGCTTCTTTCCATAGCTCTCTGGCAAGTCCGGATTTTGTCTCTAACCTTCTTTGTGAACTTCCATGTTTGACATCCGTATGTGAGACAGGGTAAAATACACGAGTCCATGACTTTTTTCTTTAAAAGTAGTGGAAGGTTACTTTTAAAAAATTTCTTTCAAAGACCAATATTTCTTCCATGTAGCTTTTATTCTTCTTTCGACTTCGTCCTCGTTGCTTTTGTGGCTAAATGATATTTGTTTCCCTAGATAGATATATTTTAAATCCTCAGAATTGATTATTTTCGCAGTTTTTTTTTGTTTTTGGTCAAATAAAAAAAATATACATTATGTGTGTCGTGTCGTTGCAAATCTTTGAGTCGTTAAAACATGAACGTCAATGAAAACAACATTTTAAAAAAACTTTTCTCCTGCCACAGCGTACACATTTTATTAATTAAAAAATCAACGGAACGTCATAGAGGGTAATGGCGCGTGGTATAAGTGCGTCCATCAAACATAAAAGGGTATCCTTGCGTGTCGCTGACTGAATATTCACATGTTAATACCAGACTCGCTTTTCATGTTTTTGAGATTAAGCAAAAAGGTTATTCGGTAAAAAAATAACAACCTGCCAAGTGCGAGTCTGACTCGTGCACTGAGGGTTCCGTACCACAAAACTTTTTTTTTAATCTGTTTTACAGATCCTCGGTGCGTGAGTACAACGATTTTGCGATAGAGCAAACAGTAAAAAACACGTTTTTTGTATGGTTTTGTTTTTTTATTATTCCATTTTTAATATTCGTCGGGTAATCTGCACCGAACTAAATCCCATAGAATCCGCATTACGTATAAAATCACAATAAAAACTTGTCCCCACAGAAACAAATGATATCAGCAATAGAACAATACGAAACATCATTTCGACCATACGTCTAATATTCGAATGTCAACCTTATTGCATTAGTGTACAGTTTTACTTTAATTGCATAGACTACGAGCAAATAAGCTCCCAAAGGCAATTTGGGCATCTGTTTTTCCAGACACATTTCAGAGTTCTATGTTGTATCTAGTTTTATCCTTGATCGAAGGTAATCTGCCATAACAACACATAATGTGGCTACTTATTACGGTTTCAAAAATACAGCGCTTAAAGTTAGGACAGACAGACAGACAGTGTAGGCACACACAAGTAATAGGGTCCCGTTGGGTACGGAACCCTAAAAACACGTTTGTCGTATGGCGACCCCCTTATTTTTTATAGTTTTCTTTTGTTATTTGTGGGGAAGTCCGCCAAAAATTTTAAATACGGTTCCAAAAATACAGCCCCTTAAAGTAAGGAAAGACAGACAGCGGAAGCGTTTGGCACCCTTCGGGTACGGAACTCTAAAAATTCACTTTTTTCTAAATCGGAATTTCAAGTTGTCAAGAGTGTAATGGAGAACTTCGGAACCATTGAATAATGTAGCGCGATACAAAGTTGTGTTAGAGTTCACATCGTTACAGCTGCCCTTGCTAATGGCATTACGCTGTCGGGTCAAGCAACAAGCGGGTGTTGACCCCAAAAGGCTACAAGATGCAGAGGTTTCGTTTTACGCAACTATCTATAAACCGTGGAATTTTAGTGGTTTTAAAGCCGAAGGTATTTAGTTGCACTCGTGATTCTGAGCCAAATTCCAAAATTTTACTTCAAACCGAGCGAAAAAAAAACACTTCCCAATACAAACGGCTATCGCCAATCGACACCATTTGTATGGAGAAGTGTTTTTTTTTTTCGCGCGTTTTGGAATGATTTTTTTTAAACTGGCTCAGAATCACCAGTGCAACAGAATACCTTCTGCTTTAAAACCACTAAAATTGCACGGAGTATACAAGGTGTTACAAAAGTACCTAACTCTTTTTACAGGGTAATATTTTCGAGTGTTTTGACGGTCGACGCGTGAGTGGAATTTTCAAAGAAAAAGCTCTCGGATTTTTTTGTTGATTTTTCTGCGTTGGCCTTAATAAGAATGAGTAAACGTCCGCCCCATCGCGTAGCATAAGCGGCATAAGGCTGGGTTAGAACGTATCCATGGCTTTAAAACTCTAGCTATCCCGCTCTACGTCAAACAAAAGAGTGAGATGCACACTTGTGCTACGCTTGCTGGTAGTAGTATGGGACTAGGTATAAGAAGACCTTGGAGACATGTTCTGGGGCCTTAGCCTGTAACCCAATGGCGTATCAATGGCGTCCCAGGTAGAAGGACAAAACCGGGATTTAGTCGTTGTTCTCCTACAACCAGCGAACTAATCCTCTAGAATTAGACTCATAATATTATTTGCTGTACTACAAAAACATTAAAAGGACCGACACTGGACCGATAGCATTAATAAATCGTAACTGAAACCGTCAACCGGGAGCCCATTTTGGCACCATTGCGTTACAGGCTAAGGGCTAAGCGCCTCTATAATGTAAAAATTCCACTCAACCTCCGAGCGTCAAAACACTCGAAAATAGCCCTTATTGAAATGAACAATCTATTTTTTGACACTAAAAAACCGTTATTTTTACGGTGGATATTTTAGATAATACAGGGGCTGGACCTGTGTAAATACTGTTAGCGCGTTAGCACTTTCTGTATAGCTCTATTTGGTGCTTCAACGCAACTTTGCTCGGTGGCGATAGGATCTGACGTTATTCTGTTAGCCGAGAAGCTGAAAATCGAAGAGGTTACCGATACCTTTGGCAGGCAACCTAATCGAATGGAAGAAAATCCGCTTGTCCCGCGCACATAGGGTTTTCAGTGCGTCTGTTCTAAAAATATCCACTCGCGTTGATTATCTGCCGGTTTCTGATTTTTGAGAAATTCGCTATTCTGCCTCTGCGGATTTCTCACAAAAGAACGTGACAGAACGATAGTTAAGTATTTACTCAGTAACTTATTAAAATAAATCTTTTTTTTTACATTTAGGGTCCAACAATAGAGCAGCAATTCTTTTTTTTTCACATTTTTTTATTTTGAATCTAAACGGAGCTATTTTTGTTCAGCGATTTTTCGTTCACGGCAATAAAATGGTATTAGTTTCAGTTTGTTTGTAAACAACAGAATAACAACAATTCATCCGATTATGTGTTCTGGTCATAAATTTTTACACATTAAGACGCATTTTGTATTTTTATTGAATAAAACAGCCTTACCTTTGAATAAACATGACAAAGTATTAAAAATCAAAGCATTACTATGCGAACTCAAAGAGAAATTAATTTTAAAACTTTTTCAATTTCATCGCAATAGCGTCAAGGGTAACCCCCCTTTTCTGTTGAGTAGTTCTTTCTGTTATTTTTAAGACTATGCTTTACACCCTGCTTCAACGCCTTCAATGAGGGCTACCGCGCTCAGATTTGCCTCTAGGGGCGCTAGCGCGAGGTCCAAAAATGACACTGTTTGTATGGGCTATGTGGATGTATTTCTAATTTACACTAATGTTGTGAATATTTTGCAATATCTGAGATTAAGAGGAAACGCGGGTAGCCGCTGCTCCATACAAAAAGGGAGACCTGTTTCCTCCCTGGATAATTATTTTAGAAAAAATATGTTCATGCCATTCAATCTATATGTACCTCTGCCATGACCATATGTTTTCCTTTTTTTCATATTTTAATTATTGAAATAAATTGTATTAAAATAATAAAAAAATGATAACATAGGGACATGGCACAGGTACATATAAATTGAATGGCATAAACATATTTTTTCTAAAATAATTATCCAGGGAGGAAACCGGTCTCCCTTTTTGTATTTTTTGTATGGAGAAGCGGCTACCCGCGTTTCATCTTAATTATGGCAAATACGAGTTGTTGTCCTGCTAATAACTACTGCTTTGAAACCGTTTTATCTTTCAAAAATTTTGTTCTAATATTCTATCGAACTGAACATGGCTTGTTCGATGTGTTTTAATGTCAGTTTTTTTTTTTTACTTTAATAAATATCTAACTTTAAGAGCTATCTAACTTTAAGATACTTCATGGTCTTACTCGACAGTGGCGCCAACTAGCCAGCACTAAAACAGTAGCCTTCATTATGACGGGACCTTTCTTTAACAAATATGTGTGAGAGATATTTTTTATCCGTTCGCCTCTCATATTTTAGGCTTTACGAATCAATTTTATCGTTTGCAACAGTTAAATCGTAGTCACTGGACCGAGAAATGGCCGGCCATTGTTAACCAGCGTTTTATTGCTTTACAGTAAATAAAGCCTCTTCGCGTGACAATAAACATTCGATGCAATTTTTCCCGCTGGGAAAAGCTTTTGTCACATTTAAATACATGCGAAGGCTGATATTTATTTGGACTGTAAATATGAGCTTTTATTAATACGCGCAATGGTTCATGTTCGCAATTTTGTTTGGATGCAACGGGATGAGTCTGGTTGAGTCTGTTTGAAGGACGGATGTTTTTATTTGCAAGCAAGTTTTATGGCGAATGTTTTTAGATAATATGTTTTATGACATATGCTTATTTCAAGCTAAAATATCGGGTGTTTAAAAAAAAAATATTTTTGTTGTTAGAGTACTCGTATGACATGACCATTCAGCATAGGATCCATTATCAATTCGTTAACCGTCCACAGTACCGGCGCAGATTTTAATTGATATTGTCATGTTTTTAAGCGGTGGCGCCATGATTGATCTGTTGTTGTTTATGCTAACTACATAATGTCTATTATTATCTCCCAACTTTGTAATGTCATTGTTTGTTAGGGACAAGTTTGGTGTTAGTTGGGTTCGACTTGTGAATTAATGTTCACAACAAGAATCAATAAAAAGGAATGCTTGGAACAAAATAAATATGAAACGTAGTTTTTAAACAACTTCCTAGTTTTATTAAAGTTCCTACCTTGGTTTTATTGAAGCAGATCTGTTAAGATACCAATGTAGAGGTACCTGCTACAAATATGTAGGTAGGTACAGTCGGCCACATGCTAGGATACCCCTTTTTGTTCGATAGGCGCCCTTATGCCACGCGCAGTAAGAGCTGCCATGGGGTATCTGTAGCTGTGGCAGACCGTACCTAATCTGTAGACTAAAGCCGCGTTTTCACAGTCAAATTACAATAAGGCGAAGAGTACAATTTACTCTATTGACGAGCACCGTCCATGAGAGCCGGGGCTTCTGATTGGTCGGTTCTTCTGATATCTTGTCTATGGGCGCAAAAACGTCAACTAGGACGGAGCTCTACTCGTCAAAATTGCCTTGGATTGAAATTAGTTAAATTTTAGGAGGAGCGGGCGATCGTGCTCCTCAACTATAAAGGAATATTTCCCGCCAAGCAGATCTTAAGCTTGGGGACCGGCCGGGTCCAACTGAACATTGTTGGACGTTCTATACATATATACTCAGCTGCGAAAGATATTTTCCTGGCGCGATGCAGGATTGTAGCGAGTAGCGATTTGACAGCTCAAGTATGTAGCAGTTTCCTGTGCGCCCGACAGGGGTCGCTACAAAATAAAGCAAGATGGACGCTAGTTTATAGCGGGAGAAAAACGTTAAATCCAGATTCCGACCTCAGTTCATAAGTTGGCTATATCGCAGGGGCCACTCCATGGCGTCTTTAAGTTCCGTTCAAGTTTTAATTGATCAATTTAACTTGAGACATTGTGGGCGCTGACCACGTACCTTGCAAGCAGAACTCGTCCGATGCTAGGTGCAGATTAGTTCTATAGTTTAAATAAATTGGAATCCATGACACTGGGTTAGTTGGAAAGACAGAGCAGGGGGCTAACTCTCGGGAATCTCGCATTTGACAATTATTATCTACAGGGTGCACTCTAAGTCGATAGCGAAACTTTAAGTAGGCTGTCTACTGATCACTACAAACAACTTGTACCAGGTGGCGAAAAAAATGGAGCGAAAAAAATATCAGGTGTTCCATACAAAAGGTCTACTCAGTACTGCACCAAATGTATGAAACAGCTGATATTTTTTTCGCTCCATTTTTTTCGCCACCTGGTACAAGTTGTTTGTAGTGATCAGTAGACAGCCTACTTAAGGGTCGACGATAGCAACGTGGCGGGAAATTCAAAACTTTTCACAGTTTTTTACATTTTGTAGCTAAACAGAGCTATTTTTGTTCAGCGATTTTTCGTTCGCGGCAATAACAAAGTATTCTTTTCATTATTGTAAATAACAGAACAACAATAATTCAGCCGATTATGTGTTCTGGTCTACGACAAGTTTTTTGGGCAATACCACTGCTTCGTAGACCAGAACACATAATCGGCTGAATTATTGTTGTTCTGTTGTTTACAATAATGAAAAGAATACTATGTTATTGCCGCGATCGAAAAATCGCTGAACAAAAATAGCTCAGTCTAGCTACAAAATGTAAAAAACTGTGAACATTTTGAATTTCTCGCCACGTTGCTATCGTCTACCCTTAAAGTTCCGCTATCGAGTGTGCTATCGATAGTGCACCCTGTAGAAGGAAAAATCTCATGTCATTTCGATCTCGACTGCTCCCGACCACTCTAGTCATGTCGAGCGAAAAAAGTACACGTCTCGCAGGAATCTCGTGCCTTGTCGAGGATGACTTCGTGAGAATAGGAGATGTGATATTTGCCGCAAAATGAGATTTTTCCGTCGAGATGTGTCGAATGCGAGGTTCCCGAGAATTAGACCCCAGTATCTTTTACGATTCAGTTGCATACAAAAACTTTGTTTCTAAGTGAATTAGGTAATTTTATATTTGTCGACCAACGAATCAAACTAATTACTTGTTGGTCCTCTCTGCTTTGCGGTTTTTCTATAATTTATCTATGCAAACATATTTTCTAGACAATAAGGGATATTCTGACGGCAAAAAAAATAAAAAAATAGTTCTCAAAGCTGTGACAGATGGCGTTGATACGACATGTTTTCTATCACAAAGTAAATTAGTGCTTACTACGGCGAAAATACTTCTTCACTTCATTGCTCTGTGACTTCATCTTTCATCGTCGTAGCCGTCATTCCATTTTACAGTACATGAAAAAGTGCACGACTTTGTTAATGTTCTTGTATAAGTGAATGGTAAATCCGGAAACACTTTATTTTGCTCCACAACTAATACCTAAATATGTTTGGACGTATGTACGAAGGCCAACGAGCGCGAACTGGCATAAAAAAAGAACATGTCTCGTCAGCGACATCTAGTTACAAATTTGGAACTACAACTTATGAGCTGTCAGGAAATCCCTTAGTCTCAAAACATACAAAAATCGGGCTGAAATAGTGCTAAGTTCTCTAAAGGCCCCGAAATGTTGCGAGATTTAAATCAGTAATTTTGAAATTCCGTACACGCCATTTACCGTCCGCCATTATCGTAACGACACACAATTAGTAGATAAGTAAATGAAATCACCGTTCAGGACAAAAAAATATAGTTTCGTAAAAATATTTTTTTTTCTTACGGCGTAATAACTAAAGCCATCTTCGCAATGAGATGATTTATATAATACAGCGTCCAGTGGCACCTTCAGTCACACTAGATAGGTGAAGTGAACACTCTACGCTGCAGTGAAGCTGTGGTGGTCTAGTGGGTAGAACAGTGGACTCTGAAGTGAGAGGTCCTAGGTTCGATTCCCAATGCGGGTGGTGAAGCTATGACGGCGTACTAAAGCAATTAATTATTAACAATTTGAGTTACATAAAAAACTCCTCTAGCCTGTTGCTCATTTTACCGCCTAGCCTTCGTAATGGAAACTTGAAATTGAAACTTGGCAAAGAAACCGTGTAACTTTTATTAGAACGCACTCAGACTGAGTGCAAACTCGACAAATCATTTTGTAGAGCCTTCGTGAAATCTTAATTTACCTCGAGGGTATTCTTGTCTGAGTCAAGGTACACACGACAGCACGTCAGACTGTACACTTTTGTTATAAAGTCGCCCGTAACGTAACCGAATAGAGTGCTAGCGTGTAAGGGACTACGTGCTGTCGTGTGTACATAGATTTAGAAAAATCAGGGAGGCAGAAAAAGTAGACCAAGAACGGGACTCAAACCTAAAGCCCCCGTGCTATGCTACAAAAACCCAAACTGGATACAAAGTGACATTGTTTTTCAACAAAATTAATGTACACGAGACAGCACGTCTCCTTGTGGCTCCCGGTCTAATGCCCGTTTTCACCAACCACCCCTAATTTTAAAAGACCTTTTAACCAAAATTATCTGCGCCTCTGCAAGTCTAGGGGTCATGGATGAAGGACCATACGAATTCCACTCACAAGCGTTATATGTTGAGTGTGTATGATCCTTCATCAATGCCCCATAGACTTGCAGAGGTGCAAATAACTTTCGTTAAAAGGCCTTTTAAAATTAGGGGTCGTTGGTGAAACCGGGCATAAATCGGCTCAGAACATCCCCATGAACACCTGAGCCAAGTGGCATCCTTTGTTGAAAAATGCAAGGTGAATCGCACTAACGAACGAGGTTTATATGGTAATGGGTAATGGGTATATCTTTTTTCTACATAATAATATACCTAAAATAACCTTCTTAAAAAACCCTTCATTTTGACCACTCAGAAACTCTTGTTTAATCCGCGCGCGATGAGAATGGGATGCGACCTTTTGGAACTGAGACGCGCGCGGTAAGCAAACTCGTGTCGAAGCTACCTTGTCAAAGTAAACTAAAGTATAGTTTCGATTGACTTTGACAAGGTTCCATCCCATTCTCATCGCGCGCGGATTATACAAAAGTTTCCAAGGCGAGAGAGAGTTTTTTAGGGAGGTTCTTTTAAGTTTCGAAAAAAGATATACCCATTACCCAGTTATAAACCTAGTATTCTGTCACTGTAAAGGTTAACTGATGACGCTGGCATGTGGCACGCAATTATAAAACAAACGGGGCAATTACAATGGAAACTCAAAGGTGCGGTCGTTGTAGGGGAAACTGCTTCATTATACCGGTAGAGGGTTAGACGAATAGTTTGTCTGAGAGAGATTATGAAGAACATCCTCTTGGGAGCCAAAGGAGCCTTTTTTCATCGAATAATTGGTTTATTTACAGCGTCAGGTTGCACCTATACTCACACTAGACCTGGGACATGAATTCTAGGGTCGGCGGACTTAACCACATAAGTCCTATACAATTTCTATAGGACTTATGTGGTTAAGTCCGCCGACCCTAGAATTATACCCTCCGGACAGGATGGTTTTTTCAAATAGGGCAGCAGGGCACATCACATTTAGATGTTGACGTGTTTCATGAATAAAACTATTAAAAAATTATATTAATTATTATTACTACTATTATCAGCCTGGCCATTCAAAGGGGCAACGCTGCCAGCATTCTGGGGACTCTCCCCAGTGGCAGCGGTCTAGACTTTTTGTAAATAATTTAGTTTTATTTTAGTTTTATTTTAGGTTTATTGTAGGTTTATTTTAGTTTTATTTTAGATTAAGTTTTCTTTAATTAAGTTAATTAGATTATTAATTCTTTACTTAATTTTTAAATAAATCCCAAATATCTCTTCGATAAATTTATTTGGCTCAAAGACATAAATAAACTTAACACGCGATCTAAGACTAAGAATTTACTCTACACCGAAAAACCTAACAGCAAAGGCTATGAGGGATGTTTCAAATATGCTGCTTCAAAAATTTGGAATAATCTTCCTCCTCCGTTACGATCACACATTGGGTTTATTTCTTTTAAGACAAAACTAAAGATTATTCTACTGGATTACCAAAAGCAATATGAAAATTTTAGACATCCCTGTAGATAAAAGACCTACTTACTCACTATTGTTTTTTTGTTTTTTTTATTTTTATTTCGATAATTAGAACGACTTCTCCACTACACACGCCACACACAGACACAACACAATACCCTATACACAACATAAAAAACACTCCACTTACACACCATCACTCTCATCACACTTATCCACAATAAACTGTCACACTATCATACATCATACAATGAAAAAGGAGAGTGATTGTTTGGCTTCTTTTTTCTTTACTTTTATAACTATTAACTTTCTGATATTGTTTTTTTTTTTTTTTTTTTTAATTGTGTGTGTACCTGCCCAGACTTACGCTCGCAATAACATCTCAAGAGCTGGGGATTGCTGAAAACCAGCGCTGGGAACCATTAATGGTAACCAGCACAAAGCTGAGCTCTTCCCATTTGCCAAAATTGTTAGATATAATTCTAAACCTAACCCGCTAATGTGGAATGTTTTTGTATGTGATGTTTTTTTTTTGTTTTGGCAATAATTAATGATTTATCTTATTTATCTTTATCTTTATAAAATATTTAAAAATTGTTACAGGAAAACGTTCCTAGATGACCATCCATAACTTTTTGAGTTATGAGTTGTGATAATACATTCACAGATTTTGGAAAAAAAATGCAGTCAATTCGCATAAAACAGCTTTTATTCGTAAAATGCTGTTTTTTTTATGCCATTTGAATCCTATTCAAAAACACTAATTGAAACACTGTTTTTGAATAGGATCATCAAAAGATCAAAAGATGTAAAGGAGCCAACTCTGAGGTATGAGTACTAGAAATGAGAGAAATCGCCAAAAGAGATAGATAGATAGAGAACACTTTATTGTACACCAGAAAAAATATTTACAAGAATTTTCTTAACCTAAAAGTACAGATGGCGGTCTTATCGCTAAAAGCGATTTCTTCCAGACAACCTTTCGATGGACTGGATAATTAAAAATAGTGAAGTTAGTAGATGTACCTGTACATATAAACAACAATAATTAGATTAGATAAAGACAGTATAATAGATTAATATAATACTTAGAAATCAGTGCATAGAAAGTAGGAATAAGTAAAATAAAATCCCACCAAAAACATTCTGTAAAAAACTAGCCAGGTCTCGATGGATCTGCTTGTTTATCTCTAAAAAGTAATGAAATCTAGACAAAGTCGCGCCAAGTCTAAGGTTCCTTACTGCGATTTCTTTATTATTATAGTTAATGTTGTGAGACTTGGCCATTGAAGGGTATACAAGCGATTCTGGCGACAGATTGGTGCAATGGTGTCATGGAGCACCTCGTTTTGTACCCTACACAAGTAAGTACCTAGCCTTTTTGGAGCCGGTTGGAACAATATTTTATCTAGTACTAGTTGTGCCCGCGACTTCGTATGCGTTTTTACACATTTGACATTTAATTTAAATTCGACTGTGGAGGAAAACTCAAAAGGAAGGTTTTTTTAACCCCCGACCAAAAAAGAGGGGTGTTATAAGTTTGACAGCTTTCGAGTGTGTCTGTATAAGTGTTTATGAGGGTGTATCTGTCTGTGGCACCGTAGCTCTTAAATGGGTGAATGATTTGGAAGCAGGTCTTCTAGAGAATTTTCTTAGTTATGTTTTGTCAAAATTGGTTCAGCTATTTATTAAATATGCTTTTTCGAAGCTAAAATGTCGGGGGTATTTTAATAGCTATTATTTCTAAACTTGCGGTAGCAGGGCTCAAAAGAAAGCAATAGAATAAAATAGAATAAAAACCCTAATCTAAACAATACATTTATAAATTTAATAATAAATATGTATTGTTTACATTAAGGTATCGCCCGTGATAAGATACCAGGAAGCTTAGCATAAGAATTGCTTAGGAAGTAAAAGGGTTTATACAGGGTGTTAAAAGACCGCCAACAAAGCGGGAAACCACGTATTGTCCTAATCATAAGGAACATTTTTGCCCAAGGAACTATGCCTGGGAAATAAACGGTTTCCGAGATAATGAGGTTCAAAGTCGGACTTTTCAAAACTTTTTTTTTGCAGAAATGTATTCAGTATCTAGTTCTTAAAATACCTTCTCAAGAAGCCATATCAAAATTATGAATATTTCTAACAAAAAACGACGTTAAAATTGCAACCCGCAATGTATTCAAAACATCAGCACTTCAAGCTTAAGTAACATAAACTTATACCTACGCTTGCGCAATATGACTTCTGTGCGTTACACGTCCATTGCGTGATTAAATATTTTTCAAAATTATAACCTACAAAACCAAAATCATTTCCCAGCAATAATTTATCGAAAAAGTACTTTGTTTTGGTGTCTAGTATGCGTGGCTTTCGGGTCTGTTGGCGGTCATTTAACACCCTGTATGTATCTCCCTCGACGTAGAGTGGGATAGATAAAGGTATAAGCCCATAGATAAGGTCTTTCTCATTCTCATGCTAAGCCAGCAAGCAAAGCTTCCGGCTAATAACTCTGTCTATCCAGCTCAACGGTAAACAATAGTTATTTGTTATGCAAGAATGCAAAATTATTGTTTGCGGCGAGTGCTTGTATTGAATACCGAGCGGTGTTAAAAGACCGCCAACAAAGTGGGAGACCACATACAGGGTTTTAAAAGACCGCCAACAAAGCGGGAAACCACGTATTGTCCTCATCATAAGGAACATTTTTGCCCAAGGAACTATGCCTGGGAAATCAACGGTTTCCGAGATAATGAGGTTCAAAGTCGGACTTTTCAAAACTTTTTTTTGCAGATATTTATTCAGTATCTAGTTCTTAAGAATCCCCTGAAGCCTGAATTAAAATGTTGAAAAGTGCGAGCGAGAGGGCTGCAGAGCTTCAGGGGATTCTTAACATACCTTTTCAAGAAGCCATATCAAAATTATGAATATTTCTTACAAAAAACGACGTTAAAGTTGCAACCCGCAATGTATTCTAAACATCGGCACTTCATGCTTAAGTAACATAATCTGATACCTACGCTTGCGCAATATGACTTCTGTGCGTTACACGTCCATTGCGTGAAAAAATATTTTTCAAAATTATAACCTAAAAAACCAAAATCATTTCCCAACAATAATTTATCGAAAAAGTACTTTATTTTGGTGTCTAGTGGCTTTCGGGTCTGTTGGCGGTCTTTTAACGCCCTGTATAGTCCTCATCATGGCGAACATTTTTGCCCGCGGAACTATGCCTAGGAAATCAACGGTTTCCGAGATAATGAGGTTCAAAGTCGGATTTTTTTTTCCGAAAAGTCAATTTTTTTTTTCGTATATGTGTTCAGTATTACGTTATTAACATATCTTCTCAAAAAGCTATATCAAAATTATGAATATTTCTTACAAAAAACGAAGTTAAAATTGCAACCCGCAATGTATTCTGGACATCGGATAGCCTAGATTGTTTCCAGAACCAGGACTTATCACGGTTCTAAATTTGACTGAAAACTATTCAGCGGTATTCGCGTGATGAGGTAACACACAGACAGACAGACAGACAGACAGACAGACAGACAGACAGACAGACAGACAGACATAGACCGATTTTTTTGCATTTTTGTATTCAGTATAGTTTACTTAGTAACCCCTGCTAGTTTTTTTCTAAAAATATTCAATGTACAGAATTGACTTCGCTAGAGTTTTATTATAAGTATAGATTTGTATTGAGAATGGTTACTTCGCAAAAATCAAATCTGTAGAGCCCAGTGGAGCAAGCCCAACAACCCGTAAATGACGCACCTCCACTCGTACAATGCCTACTGTCTTATACTTAATTTGTTTTTTTTTGTAAATAGGAACATTTTCTTTCTTTATTTAGTATCCGCTTGCCAGTGACCCGGTGACGCCTTATTATGTTCATTAGCATTTTAATTGCGACTTGACAAGCCCTCTGCAGCACAGGGTTAACTTGATTAGGTCTAGAATCTAGATGATTGTCGCAAACAAAAAAAACTTCATCACACAGAAAAGAAGACGAACATTCCTTGTTCTTTGGTTCAGTTATAACAAAAAGCGACGTTATTTTCTCAGTTATTTGACACTTTTGACAGTTGTTGTTGACGAATGTATTTTTTTATATTTGTAGGCAATGGAACTACCGCATTAGAGGCTATGATGACGTCATCGAAAGAAAAATGAAGTAAACATTTTTACGATAAATATTAATAATCCGTTTTAATTTTACTTATTTAAACCCCTAATAGTAATCAGTATCCCTATTCCTCGAAATGGTTTTCAATTTACGACAATCGATGCCTCACTGATCAATGCCCATTGCTGAAATCTAGGGTGGCAATAATCCTACTTGAACTCGAGCTCTAGTAGGTGAGCACAGAAAACAAAAATGCTAATGTCAAACTTGTACTATCTTGAGATTGACATTGACATTAGCATTTGACTTTCCTGAGATCACCTACTTGAGGTCGATCTTGAGTCGACGACTATTATAGCCACCCTAAATGATGGAAAACGCTATAAGTGCTTGTCATTCCACAAAACATTGAATTGAATGCAAATACAAAACACGATTTTTATTTTTTTATAATTTTGAAGTGTCTTTATTTAATTACTCCTCAAATCTGATTATTGGGCTCTTTAGTGCAGAACTGAATCAGCTGAATTATTGTTGTATTTTTTTAAATAGTAAGATAAGTAAATAATTCTGTAACCCAACCTTAGGGGCAAACATAATTTAGTTATCATTATCGATATGGAAATAATGCTTTTGCCGAAATCTTCCGGCGGAATCAGTTTTCGACGTAGATATTCGCAGGTATGATTTTCTCATCAAAGAAATATATGCAATTATTTCGTCTTCACTATAATTCCTGTTGTGAGGGCTTAAGGCTCCTGCTTAAATATTCCCAGCAGAGTTTTGAAGTTATCTCATTAGCTGCTGGAAGTTGGGTCTCGTTTGCCAATTTAGAGTTGCAGCTGGCTTTCCAGCTTTTAGTTCTAGCTCCTTCGTTTTTGTTTGTGCACGTAATACGTGAGTGATAGGCTACCGACTACCTTATAAATTACTCTAATATGAAGGAAAATATCGTAAAAAAACCTGAACTTCTGAGGCGTAATATTCTCAAGGGGGCGTCCATTAATTACGTGAAGTGATTTTGGCGATTTTTCGACCCCTCCTCCCCACTAGGTGAGATGTGAGATTTGGCTGGACCCACTCCCTCCCCCCCTAATCTCACGTGAGATTTTTCAAATGACGCGCGTTTGGCTGGCCGGTGGCGGCTAAGCAATTGAGGTGCTACTGTGCTACTCGTACTTTGAGGCGTTCGCATAGACGTGCTAAATATTATTATTTAGGAATTAGCCATATTTTAGTGGAGATTTTTTTTTACTCAACCTAATTTTATAGACTGTTTCTTTTGAAAAAATAACGTTATACAAGGTGTTACCAAACTCTTTTTACAGGGTAATAGCACCCGGTGATAGGGATCACAACCTTAATATTTTATTTGCTCTATGACGTTCCGTTGATTTTTAAATTAATAAAATGTGAAAGCTGTGGCGGGAGAAAAGTATTTTTTTAATATTGTTTTCATTGACTTTCACAATGTTTTAACAACTCAAACCTATGCAAATGCATCTACACCCACAAACATATTTTTAAATTTGAGCTAATACCAAGAACAAAAAAGTTTACAATTTTGAGGCTGCCCATTGTATATCCATTAAGTAGTTGTAAGAAAATTCTATGTAAATACTAGATTTTTTTATGTTCAATGAAGTGTATTCTATCTATCTATTCTATCTATCCACACAAACTTTCGCAAACATACAAACTATCGCGTTAACATTAGTGGGATTAATAAAAAATGCTAGCACCAAAAAGTGATCTTCGCGGCTTTACCCGCACCCGTATTTTTTTACCAAAAGGTTACTTCATGTAACTTCATACTCAGCAGGTGGCACTTTAGCTAAACTGTTTCCAGCCAGACACGGCGGAAAAAAAACCTTTTACTTTTTTCACGCAGTAAAGAGGTCAAGGCCGAACCGCGTATCTGACTAACGAACGAGTCGGTATCATGTTCGGTGCTCATTAGCATTTTAATTCCTAAGTGTATGTCCGAGAGTTATGCGTCTGTCACATGATGTCGTGACAAACGCATAAACATGACGCCACGCGAGTTTTGTAACTACGTACTTTATGGCGGCAGCAGTAAATAGGCGTGGCTGCGTCGTGTCGTGAGTAGTGTTTTTGCTTCATCATCATCATCACCCATCACTGTTGGCACGTGCGCAAATTCTCACCAACTGCTACACACCATAATGATGGGCAAAATAGAGGGGAAAAAAAAAGAAGGCGAGCGGGGGGAGCATGACTTTTATCGAGGCGGATTTATCCAACAAAATGGCGGTTTATCAGCATTTTTGACGTCTATAGTGGGTTATATATCGCTTTCGACGATATATAACCCATTATAACCCACTATAGACGTCAAACATGCTGATAAACCGCCATTTTGTTGGATAAATCCGCCTCGATAAAAGTCATGCTACGGGGACTGGTGCACGTTTCATATAACTGACATATATATTTTATTATGACAATTCGATATAGATTGCGTAGTCGATTTGACATGAGGTTACAAAAAAGGTTTGTTTACAAACCGACCTATCAATGAACATCTAATTGTCATAATAAAATATTTATTTCAGTTATATGAAACGCGGGCCTGGAAGGAGAAAAATTACATGGCTGTGTAACATCAAGGAATGGACCGGCATCAAATCCGTGGAACAATTATTCGGGACAGCCATGAACAGAGAGCGGTGCAGAGAGCTGACTGCCAACCTCCAGTAATGAAGAGGCACTTCAAGAAGAAGAATCTCTCACGGTCCCGCGCCATCCGCATCTATGGACCCTCCGCCGACACAACGATGACGCCCGACCATCGAGCTGGGGCCTATCCATGGCGTCCCAGTGGAAGGACAAAACAGGGGTTTCCTCGTTTTTTCCTACAACCAGCGAACTTCTTCTTCTCTCGTGTCGAAAGCATCGCACGTCGCTCTCCCAGAAACGTGCCAACTTGATCGCGCTGGGGGTCGCCTCCAGGAGATCCTGCCAGCTGCACTGTGGAGCATCAGGGCAGGTATGAAGATGCGATGCGAACTAATCCTCTAGAATTAGAATATTCTTTGCTGTACTACAAAAACATTAAAAGGAACTACAGCATTAACAAATCGTAATTGAAGCCGTCAACTGAGAGCCCATTTTGGCACCATTGCGTTACAGGCTTAGGCCCCTGCAAGTCTTCCTACCGACCGTCCGCCATCTTCTAATACAGGGTGCACTCTAAGTCGATAGCGGAACTTTAAGTGGGCTATCTACTGATCAATACAAACAACTTGTACTAGGTGGCGAAAAAAATGGAGTGAAAAAAATATCAGCTGTTCCATACAAAAGGTCGACTCAGTACTGCGCCAAATGTATGAAACAGCTGATATTTTTTTCGCTCCATTTTTGTCGCCATCTAGTACAAGTTGTTTGTATTGATCAGTAGACAGCCTACTTAAAGTTCCGCTATCGACTTAGAGTGCACCCTGTAGTAGCCAAACGATATTTTTTTCGAATCCTTTGAGTCACGGTTAGTTTATTGGTTGTGAAGGAATTACTGTTACAGTCATACAGTGTATCGATTTTGACGGCAGCTGTGCCTCTCTTTTCGTAAAAGGGGTGGATTTAGAAATTTCTGTTTTGATCAATTCCGCTAGCATGCCTCGGAAAATTAAACACATTTTTTTCTCCTAGCAACAAAAATGTCCAGTAATTTATTTATGACGAGCTGGTATGAATTTTTTGCCGGAAACATGTCGTCGTCTCTTTCGTATGAAATTGTATTTTTTCAAACCTGAATTTCACCTGCCCCATTTACATTAGCCCTTCGCGCCGTCAAATCGGCTGAGTTCACTTTCCCAACAGGAGATGGTTAACACGTTTCTTTGTTCACAACACAGTATTATGGCGGTTTGTTCACTCGTCGGATTTAGTGAACTGACAAAATTCTTTAAAATGAACAAACTTTTACATCGAATTTTTCGATGAATTATTATTATTATTATAGGTACTGGTTCTTGAATTATACTTTTGGTAACTAACTTGTACAATCGAAAAATGTTCAAAAAGGTATCTGGGGCATACACATGCATGAAAAGTCTGAAAAAGTAACCAAGTGCGACAGAAGGCATCCCGCTACAAAATCATCTGTACGACTGTATTTAGTTCAAAACAGTAAACGTCTATTCTTGTGCTAAACCTGCGAACAAAGACAAAGCCATAAAACTTTTAACCCATATCACTAGACCTTAGACGCCTAAGGGTGAAAGTCAGTTTTTGTGACTTTTTAGGGGAGCGAAAAGAAATTATGCGTGATAATTTGGTTCATATTTAATTATTTGTAGCAATTATGCTCTAAAATTTTGTGAGACGCCTACACTTTTCATTTATTATTACTAATAATTATTTAATCAGTCATAAACTGTTAAAATAAGAATTACTCGTATTTTATGCTCTAGTACAATATGCGTACCTAATGTAAACGCGGCATTGCGCAGGGCAAAGGTAATTACTTCGCGGTTAGGTCGAGTGATAAAAAATGCGGTCGTCAACACGCTCTGATAAAAATACTTTCTGTACCTACAATTAAGGTGAAAAGATAGCAACGTGTCGGGAAATTCAAAATTTTCACAGTTTTTTACATTTTGTAGCTAAACTGAGCTATTTTTGTTCAGCAATTTTTCGTTCGCGGCAATAACATAGTATTCTTTTCACTATTTTAAACAACAAAGCAACAATAATTCAGCCGATTATGTGTTCTGGTATACGAAGTATACCATACTATACTATACACGCTGCTATCTTCCAGCCTTAAGGGCGTCCTATCTAACTATCTATCTACGACGGACGATGCGTTATTTATAGGAAATTAATTTTTTTTTGGCGATATGCTGATGATGATGAAGGGTTTGGACAATAACGTGTAGATAAAATCGTACAGGATGTAAAATAAAGGTCATGTCACACTTGAAGAGGTCGATGAACTCATATTAGTTACTTTTCTTTTATGTACCTAATACTGTATAACAAAAAAGAAAAGTCTTATGTAATACATAGTCTTTTCATACCTTTTCTATATAAATTTACGCCAACCTCAAGACAAATGCACAAATATATAAGTAGTATAATGTTTTACTACATTTTGTTTGATATGGCATTCTCCTATCTCTCCAGCTAGTGAGTGACACTTATAATTGTCAATTGGTGCCGACAATATTGAAGCCCACTTTGCAAAACATCTACAGCTAACCACAAAGTCTGGTCTCCACACTTTTCGTTAAAGATAAGGCTGAATGGTGAAATTCTCCGAAGTTCCCGGCCATAACTTTTGCCGCGCGACCGAAGCTGCTTGAGATATCTTCACAAACAAAGTTCTCAGATCTCAGTCTTTACCTAAAGGGTGTCTCTTCCTTAAGTGACACTAACATGATTAGAATTCACACAAAGCTTTGTAAAAAAAAGGTAATAAGAAGTCATCAAGTATTTATTTCAAAAATAAATACTTGATGACTTCTTATTATCACAAATACAAATACACACACAAAATTAATAAATATTTTAACTATGTAATGTTAGTCATAACTCACAACATCTATTTTGTAAATTTACTATATTTAATTATTGTATGTTCCTATGCTATTTATGTACACTTACCTTCCATGTATTTTATTATATCCTCGATCTCCATCCAAAGGTTGTCTGGCAGAGATTTCTTTTAGCAATAAGACCGCCCATTGTATACTAATTAGTTTTAAGAAAATACTCTGTAAATAATTCGTTTTTGTGTACAATAAACAATATTCTATCTATCTATCTAAAAAATACCGCCTCGCGACACACCCGCAACAAAGGTTCCCATGACGCTAACAGCATTCCTCCGCTGCACCACCAGGGAAATCCCCTTGCGCCAGGTATGCCCCGGTGGTAGTCGTAGCCCCGTAGGATAAGAATAGAATAGAAAATATTTTATTTGCCCAAAATATATACATGCACGATATACTCGAATTATTATAAAACACAGGTTGTGGACAAAAAGGAAGTATTTCAGCATACAGCGCTGGTTTTCGAATACTCCCTGTATCCCTGTACCCCCTGTAAAAGTATATAAATAAGGTTGAATCTAAAGAGATTCTTTCCTAGATCGTGCATATACCATATAATTCTTTTTTTCTTTATCTTTGCGTGCCTTCTCCTACTGAATGTTGGCGATCAATTTGGAAATATCACTGCCAGTATGGCTCTTTCTTGCGTGTAGTAAGATGCGAGCATGGAGGGCAGGAGTTCCGTCTTTCGTCCAAGATTGGGTCCAGGGCCCTTAGCCTGTAACACAATGGTGCCAAAATGGGCTCCCGGTTGACGGTTTTAATTACGATTTATTAATGCTGTCGGTACAGTGTCGGTACAGTGTCGGTACAGTGTCAGTCCTTTTAATGTTTTAGTAGTACAGCAAAGAATATTATGAGTCTAATTCTAGAGGATTAGTTCGCTGGTTGTAGGAGAGCAACGAAAAAATCCCGGTTTTGTCCTTCTACCTGGGACGCCATTAATACGCCATTGTGTTACAGGCTAAGGCCCCAGGTCTCTAAATTAATGAGAACATAAACACCAGTCGGCTAATACAAAGTATGAAGCACAGATTGCAAAAAGGAAAAGTGCAGTGCAAAGTACAAAGTACATTTCCAACAAAATACAGACGCTTAGTTTTTTACAACAATGCTCCTGTACTTGTGGTACGGTCGGCCACAGTCACAGATACCCCATGGCAGCTCTTACCGCGCGTGGCATAAGGGCGCCAATCGAACAAGAAGGGGTATCCTAGCGTGTGGATGACTGTACCTAGTAATAATTATGTCCACAGCAGCTTTTTGTATTTTCATCTAAAAACTCAAATTTTTCAAGATTATTGCCAAGAGAATACCGGCATTACAGCCACTCCTGGAACCTTATTAGAGGAAATTTAGGAGACAAGTAAACAATATTATTGTTGTTATGAGCGCGTGAAATATCTGCTCAGTGTTAAAGATAGTAATTATATTATTTCTTCCCCATTGAACAGGGGGTCCTAGCACCTTTGTTGGAGAACAAAGTTGAAGCAAGCAAGAAACGGGAAACTGGAGAAATATTACGGAGTTTGAAATCAATTTAGTGCTTTTACTTTACTTCCTTGGAAACTTTCACAAACAGCAGTAGCGTAGCGGGAAATTCAAAATTGTCAAGTTCCAAATACAAGTTTTTTTAGTACAGTCAGCCAAACGCTTGGATACCACTTTTTGTTCGATTGGCGCCCTTATGCCACGCGCAATAAGAACTACCATGGGGTATCCTAGACTGTGGCCTACCAGGTACCCATAAGTTTGGCTGTTCAGAAAACACTTTTGTCGGTATATTTTTAATACTCTTCTATAAAATTAAGACGCCATACGTCTCACAACTAGCGCCGCCAATGGAAAAAAAATCATATCTTTTTTTTGGATGCGTTCTTAGCAAAAAACGCTCCTGCGATTTCTCGAAGCGAGGCTTAACTATTTTTAGGACCTAAGGTTTGGATTCCAGGGTTGGGTTTCCTACGAATGCAATCGATTCTCGCCAAAAGTGGCCACTTTTGGCGAGAATCGATTGCATTCTTAAGTTCTAGGATCTGGAATCCAAACCTTATGTCCTAAAAATAGTTAAGCTTCACGTCGAGGAATCGCAGGAGCGTTTTTTTGCTAAAAACGCATCCAAAAAAAGATATTATTTTTTTTTCCATTGGCGGCGCTAGTTGTGAGACGCATTTCATCAAAAAATTTAAAATGCAATAAAACTTGAGGATAAAAAAGTTGCCGTTCAAAATAGTCCGCATGGTTTTGACAGGAAAAAAAAAACTTGAATGAACTAGAAATTACACCTATAGATTCACGCATTTGTCAAAAGAGAATCTAGATCAAAATAAAAATTAATCAGTTTAATTTCTGAAAAGTTATAATGACCAACACGTTAGTCTTAAAGAAATACATCTAGCTAATTAACTGGCTGCAATACTGAAAAACCTTCTAGCCATCAAGATTAAAAACTCAAGGACTCTTTCTCGACAGAAAAACTAATCAACGATAAACCTTTTAAAAAATATATAGCATAAATATAGTAAGAAAAAAGTAAGATGTAGTCTGTACAATTGTACATGTCCCACTAGCTGGGCAAAGGCCGTCTCTCAGAGAGAGAGAGAGAGAGTTTAATCACCACGCTTGCTCAGGGAAAGTAAAGGAAAAACTTATGGTGGCATTTATAGTTGTCAGCTCAAGCTCGAGCTCAAGTAACTAGGTGATCTCAGAAAACAAAAATGCAAATGTCAAGCCTTGGCTAATGTCAAACTTAAGTAGCTGTCTCAAGCTGTACGCTAACTTAAGTAGCTGTCAGCGTACAGCTTGAGGCCCAATAGGCGGCGGTTTGGCGATGCGGTTTGGCGATTTTTGCGTTGAGGGTATAATGCTTCATATGATCAGGTTTCCTTACGATGTTTTCCTTCACGGTCAGCGAGTGGTATTACTACTACAAATTCACAAATGTACGTAACTTTCAAATTAAACTAAGTCATAGATACATGCCCGCACTGGGAATCGAATCGAACCTAGGACCTTTCGCTTTAGAGTCCACTGTTCTACCCACTTGACAACCACCGCTTGAGCAAAATATAAAATACAAAAATACCTTTTAAATCAAGGATCATTTTTTCTATAGTAAGTAAAAGCACTGCACGGTTTGCGCTTTTGCTAATCAAGGAAAACGAGGAAATCCAATAAACACTAGAAAAGCGTTTATATTTATCAAATCCCTTCTGTGGCTCTACACTCCAATCAAGAAAATGTAAACATTTTAAATGTGTGGAATGTATAAATTATGACGCACCACAGATGAAAACATTTTGTCAAATATTACTAAATACTGGTAAAGGATATACAAGGTCGAGAGGGCTCATCTTTAAGATCTTTAATTCCGGTTACTTTTCGTCACTGACATCCGCATCCGTTCCTGACGGAATATGAAATCTTGAAGATCCAACCGAGCGCGCTACGCTCTAAGTGCTTCAGTTACACGCTACAAGCTCAAGCTACGCGCTACAAGCTCAAGCTACGCGCTACGAGCTCAAGCTACGTGCTACACGCTCAAGCTACAAGCTACGAGCTCAAGCTACGTGCTACACGCTCAAGCTACGCGCTACGAGCTCAAGCTACGAGCTATGAGCTCAAGCTACGCGCTTCAAGCTCAAGCTACGCGCTACGAGCTCAAGCTACGTGCTACACGCTCAAGCTACAAGCTACGAGCTCAAGCTACGTGCTACACGCTCAAGCTACGCGCTACGAGCTCAAGCTACGAGCTATGAGCTCAAACTACGCGCTTCAAGCTCAAGCTACGCGTTACGAGCTCAAGCTACGTGCTACACGCTCAAGCTACGCGCTCCGAGCTCAAGCTACGTGCTACACGCTCAAGCTACGCGCTACGAGCTCAAGCTACGAGTTACGAGCTCAAGTTACGCGCTTCAAGCTCAAGCTACGAGCTATGAGCTCAAGCTACGTGCTACACGCGCAAGCTACGCGCTACGAGCTCAAGCTTTGCGCTACGATCTCGAGCTACGCGCTACGAGCTCGAGCTACGCGCTACGAGCTCGACCTACGGGGTCATACAGGCCATCAGCTCTTCATATTCTTTTATCTTCCTTGCCAAGCGGAATACTTAGATCTCCGTCAATTCCCTGATGTTTCTAAGCCACCACTTTATTTTTCTACCAGCACGCCCCTTCCTCTCAATCTTGCATCATGGTCACTTGAAGATGCCTATGCTGAGTTACACAAGCTTTACCTTAAATTATCTACTCTCTTTGTATATTTGTAAGGATACCAGCAAACTGGAAATTGATTTCCAACCGCTGACAACATTTGGCCACTAAAAACTTTTCGCTCTTTTTGTATTAGCACAATAGTTCCAAACTTCTTCGGCTTGAGTAAGCTTTTAGAACTCACAATATAAGGTTTCACGAACTTTTTACTCGACTTGCTCAAAGTGGAGTCAGCAATTGAAAGATTTATTGCTTTTCATCGGTATGAGAAAGGTGAAATACGCAGAAAGGAAACGTAGATGTGCAGATATACTTATTTACGGAATAAATTGACATAATAAAGTTGTGGGGGAAAAATAAAAGTCTTTTATTTTCTTATTTACTGTCCAAAATTATTTTGTCTGGAAGACTTAAACATAAAATCAATAAAATATTTAAGTACTATTTCTAAGTCAAATTCACCCTTATTGTGGTCGAATTTGACACCTGTTTCGCCCAGTGTCAAACAAAATACGCAAACCCTTTACAAAACAATAACCGCATTGAATGTCGAAGGCGCGGAAGTTTTGATTAAATTAAAGAGAGCATATCTTAGCGCGCGATACGAACTGGGCGCAAAATATATTCACTACAGACCGCCTCGCAAGAAATTTCAATATTGCGCGCCATCCCCCTGTCGTTCGAAAAAAGCGGAAACTAAAACCTTGCGTCTTCGATGCTACTCGCCTGATTCGCAGGCAAAAACTTCCACGAAGAACACAATCGTAAGTTGTGGTGTATTCTAGGGTTTTTCTTATATTGTAAGAGCTATTATTTCTGCAAATTTTGAGTGCTGTACCTACGCTAAGCCTAAATGGTAATAATGTGATACCAAAACAATATGGGCCGGTAGATGAGACAAAACGACTTGTTAAGATCGAACATGAGCTAAAGCCACCGAACTAAATCCCATAGAATCCGCATTACGTTTAAAATCACAATAAAAACTTGTCCTCAAAGAAACAAAAGATATCAGCAATAGAACAATACGAAACATAATTTCGACCATACGTCTAATATTCGAAAGTCAACCTTATTGCATTAGTGTACAGTTTTAGTTTAATTGCATGGACTACGAGCAAATAAGCTCCCAAAGGCAATTTGGGCATCTATTTTTCCAGACACATTTCAGAGTTTTATGTTGTATCTAGTTTTATCCTTGATCGAAGGCTAAAGCGGTCAAGGGCTTGCCAAGTTATGGGGTCGCAAGTTCACAGCTCGGAGCGAACCACTTGTCATTCGGATGCCGTAAACCGACGGTGGGGTAGTAGTAGACCCCCTGTAGTGAGTATTTGGTGGCATATCTTCGTACTGACGGGTACTTGCATGAAAGGGTTCGTTAGGAAGTGGAGCGGTGCGCTGCCACGGACTTGCGAGCGGCACTTGGCGTTAAGGTGCGTGGATGTGGTAATGAGCTGTTTTCAAAGAACAAATTCAAATCAGTTCATAGATGGCGTTTACAGGCGTGGCCATAGTACAGTCGGCCATAGTCTCAGATACCCCTTTTTGTTCGATTAGCGCCCTTATGTTGCGCGCGGTAAGAACTGCCATAGGGTATCTGAGATTGTGGCCGACCGTACCTATAAACGAGGAATTCTTGTTATGACAGCCTTTGTCCTAACGTAACAACATTTAAGTAAGGTAGCTATACATACTAGTCCATATGAATAAATATTTATATTATCCCTTCGAAAATTAATGAATATTAAGGTTTAGACCGGACAACGGCAACATAAAAAAAAATTGGGATAGTAGGTATAACCCAAGCCAGTATAAAAAAAAAACAAAAAGTAGAAATGTTCTTAAGGGGCCTTAAAAGGGGAGCGTTGACGAAAATGAGTGTAATACTTCTTACAGAGATCGATCATCTAAAAGGAATAACATTGCAACATTTAAGTAGCTATCAATCTTCCGTAAAGAGTTCCGTAAAGAGTTTCTTCCGAGTTACAAGTAAAACTCTAGAAGGTAAGTACACACGAATGCAACGGTCAATAAAAAAAGGTCACGTACTTAATTCAATTTCGAAAACGATCCTGTTTTGTTTTTCTCATTTCCCCCAAATGCCTCATCATCGCACCTTCTTCCATCTCAGCGTACACTTTTCAGCGGGCAAAGTTAAATTGTTCATTCAAAACTCATATAATAGGCACTTGAGCCGTAGACCTTGATTTCGATCCAATAAGACTGGGGGAAGAGAATTCTTTCGGCACAAAACGGGAAGGCGCCGAAAAACCAATATTTTGTTGTAAAGTCGCCCGTAACGTAACCGAGTAGAATGCTAGCGTGTAAGGGTCGACGTGAGACGACGTGCTGTCGTGTGTACAGATCAGTAAATTCTTTTTCGCTACGCAAAAAAAGTTCAAAAAAAGTTTTCTTAAGGGTGGACGATAGCAACGTGGCGGGAAATTCAAAATGTTCAAAGTTTTTTACATTTTGTAGCTAAACTGAGCTATTTTTGTTCAGCGATTTTTCGTTCGCGGCAATAAAACAGTATTCTTTTTATTATTGTCAACAACAGAACAACAATAATTCAGCCGATTATGTGTTCTGGTCTACAAAGCAGTGGCACTGCCCAAAAAACTTGTCGTAGACCAGAACACATAATCGGCTGAATTATTGTTGTTCTGTTGTTTACAATAATGAAAAGAATACTATGTTATTGCCGCGAACGAAAAATCGCTGAACAAAAATAGCTCAGTTTAGCTACAAAATGAAAAAAAAAACTGTAAAAATTTAGAATTTCCCGCCACGCTGCTATCTTTCAAACTTAAGATCCAAACTTTTTTTGCTATCATGACAAGTCTTGATAAACACAATTTTCAAATTGTCGTTTCATGAAACTGGCTGGTGGCCTACGATGTTAGCCTATACACGCCCCCCTGGCTGAGGCTCTACACGAGTTACGTCCGGCCTTCGATCGAGGATAAAACTAAATACAACATAGAACTCTGAAATGTGTCTGGAAAAATTGATGTCCAAACTGCCTTTGGGAGCTTATTTGCTCATAGTCTATACAATTAAAGTAAAACTGTACACTAATGCAATAAGGTTGACATTCGAATATTAGACGTATGGTCGAAATGATGTTTCGTATTGTTCTATTGCTGATATCATTTGTTTCTGTGGGGACAAGTTTTTATTGTGATTTTATACGTAATGCTGATTCTATGGGATTTAGTTCGGTGCGTTCGGCAGACCTACGGCACCGGCCAACCTAATGTTGACAGCCGTATTCCGGTTCTTCCATAGCCACGGCTGTAGGCGCCATCTTTGAAATGCTTTGTGAATTTGTGGTGGAAACGGTTCCATGATCTTCCGGACGTAACTCGGACGTAGAGCGTAGCACATCCCCTGTATTCTCTAGTACCGTAAATATTCCCATTATTAGATGTGAAAAGAAAAATTGATCATTTTAATGAGCTATAAACCGCTATAAACCGGTTTTGACGGTTGACACGTGAGTGGATTTCATATACTGGATGATTTAAAAGATCCCATGATACTAAAAGGGGTCGCTTAAGTTACCAATACAAGCAACATTTACTATAAGACTAAGTGAAGGGCCGAATTCTAAGTCTTTGTGTCTATTTTTCCACATTTTTTACTGACAACGCCATCGTTAAGAGCTGAAGACGATGAGGACTTTTAGAATTCGGCCCTTCAAGTGCAAATCTAAAAAAAATCAGCAGTTCCATACTAAAATTCGATACCTACTGCACCAGACGCGCTGTGACCGGAGTGAGTGGAGTGTCAACATTACAACAGCTCAACACTGATTTTGATGCGTCAAAGCTTTTGTTTTGAATACTTATACTGTCGGGCTTTTGTCTCTTGGTTGTTTTTACGAGTGGTTCGCCCCGAACTGTGTACTCGCAAGCCCTTGACTGATTTAGCTCATGTTCGAACTTAAACATTATTTTAATTTCATTTACTCGCCTACCAAATATCATGACGTACCGACCAAATTTTCTCAAGTTATCGTCAAACGAACATCCAATACACCCTTATACAGGGTGTTAAAAGACCGCCAACAAAGCGGAAAACCACGTATTGTCCTCATCATAATGAAAATGTTTGCCCAAGGAACTAACTATACCTGGAAAATCAACAGTTTCCGAGATAATAAGGTTCAAAGTCGGACTTTTCAAAACTTTTTTTTGCAGCAATGTATTCAATATCTAGTTCTTAACATACCTTCTCAAGAAGCCATTTCAAAATTATGAATATTTCTTACAAAAAACTACTTTGAAATTGCAGCCCGCAATGTATTCTAAACATCGGCACTTCAAGCTTTAGTAACATAAACTTATACCTACGCTTGCGCAATATGACTTCTGTGCGTTACACGTCCATTGCGTGATAAAATATTTTTCAAAATTATAACCTAAAAAACCAAAATCATTTCCCAGCAATAATTCATCGTAAAAGTACTTTGTTTTGGTGTCTAGTATGCGTGGCTTTCGGGTCTGTTGGCGGTCTTTTAACATCCCGTATACAAACATAAAAACACTCGATTGTTCCAGTAGACTCGGAGAACTTCTCTCGCTTCGCTGGCTCGTTCAATTATTTTTCGGGGCTTCTGTTGTTTTCCTAATTCGCAAGTGGGGAAGCATTCTTTTGGGTCTCACTCAGCTTGTTTCCATTTCAATGGCTGAGTCGAGCCCGGGCGAAAATTTAAAGGGGCTCGGGTCTCGAGTGTGCCTACTTATTAACCAAAGAGGAGTTGGGCAGAGTTTCTGCGTTTGCGGGTGAAAAATTCGACGAACAGTGCTTCTTGGGGTACCCCGAAGTAGCTCTTCCCGGTCTTCAATACTTAGAAAAATAATAATGACGGGGCGAAATACCCCTTTAATAAGCTCGCCACACACATACCGGAGGTACACTGACTCGTTCTCTGGTAGAAATCGCTCTTATCAATAAGCTCGCACTGACTCGTTATCTGAAAGAAATCGTACTTATCAATAAGCCCAGACCACTTGTACCATTACCCAGTACCATTAAGTAAATTGATTCAGTGTGACAACCTCTTTTAATTTTAATGTGACCATCGGTCATGGGTATGCTCAGTAGTTACACTAGTGTGATAAAGCAGTGTAACCATGGGTCTGAACCGAAAAATGCTAGTGAATCTGATCATGTTTGGCTCTCGCACTTTTGCGAACACGAGGAAAAAACATTGGTCCCTGTGTTTTTTCGGCGTGTTTTCATAGTTTGGTTTTTTTAAAACCACTTTATGTTTGCTCAGTGTCAAGTATCAGAAAAAAAGTTTATCTTTATAATTTCTCGCTTTTCAGTGACTAAAAACATCCAGTACCTTACCTATTCATAATTGAAATTGTCCTCTTTCCGCCACCTACACACAACAGCACGTCAGACTGTACACTTTTGTTGTAAAGTCGACCCTAACGTAAACGAGTAGAGTGCTAGCGTGTAAGAGTCGACGTGCTGTCGTGTGTACACTCACAGTTTGCTTAGGATGCTACTGAGATCGCCCCTCCGTTAAAACGTTGCGAAGTGGCAAAAATTTGGGTTAGTAATTTTATTATTATTTTTGCGGCCACGTCATTTTACAAGTATTCATTAACATAATTGTAAGTGTCACTTGTTGTAAATTAAGTTGCCAATAGACAGGAAATGACTGTCACATTTTTCAGCGAATAGGTACGTTAGCAAAAATCAAATACGATTTTAGACTTGTTTTATATATATTTCGTTTAGCCAACGTTTTGTGCTTATGCTATTGACGCGGCCGAAACGTCGGGATAAACAAGGTAATTAAAATTTGCCGAAAACCAATCGCGATTCGACCCGTTTCGAATACAATAATGTTTAAATATCGCGAATCATCACAAGTGAATTATGCTATTTTTGAAGGATTTGTAGAGAACAAATGGTTTAGCGAATTATCTAAAAAGTACAACTCAACAATTTGAGAACAAAGGCCATTACAAAAATCTAGGGATGGAAAACCTTATTACCATGTTCGTAATAATTATAGTTGTCAGTTATAATTATGATGCCTTCCTACGAGCTACGGTGTTACTCTGAAAAATAATATTGTGTGAAGTGGTGTGAAATTCAACCTCAAAGTAAGAATTCTTAGTACCCATAAGAAAACTCAATTTATTTGCGGTTGGTACCGATCGACCTAGTCCCGACGGAAAATGAATAGAAAAGCAATCGAAGACTACATAAAGCAAAGCCGTATAGAGAACGCCCTTTGACTTGTGAAATCAAAGTCGAGGGAATTCCACGCATCATGAGACGTCGGAGTGTGAATATAATACTAAATAAAAGAAGCACCCTTGAATAATGTTAGCAAGTATTTTGGTACACACGACGGCACGCCAGAGTGTACACTTTTGTTGTAAACTCGCCCGTAACGTAACCGAGTAGAGTGCTAGCGTGTAAGCTTCGACTAGCTGTCGTATGTACCATATAGGAATATACCATTTTAGTTTTTGCTTGCGACTTCGTTCGCCAGTTCAAACTTAGATTGAAAGTTGCTTTTTTCGGATAAAGTTGCGAAAAAAAGCCAGTCAAAAGCTAGCCTATGAGTTATTCTGGTGTGTTAGCTATCTCCATTCCAAAGTTCATCCAAATTCGTCCAGCCGTGGCAGCGTGAAAGAGTAACAAACACACACACTCACTAACAAGTTTTCCCATGAGTAGAGGGTTTGTCCGCCGCACCGATACAATCACCGATAACTAGATGGCGGTGCTGAGATTTTTGTATTTTTGGTTTCCCGCTTTGCTGGCGGTCTTTTAATTTAACACCCTGTATGTACCGGCCAAACCCGATTTCAGGACAAACTAATTTCGCCTAGCTAGGCCAAACCATGTCTGCCTAAGCTAGTTTAGCCTAGGCCAAACTATTTTAGCCTAAGCTCGTATGGATAGACTGTTATAGCGTAGGCAGAGCAAGTTGGTATGAGTAAAAATATGTACGCTCCAGTATAAACTAGTATAACCTTTAGTCCTAATGCTAGTTACTTTAAGCACTAATGCTAACTTCAAGGTTACTTTAAGCAAAAAAAAACTTTTTTACTTATTGTATTGAAAAAAAAAATTCACCCTACACCAACTTACATAAGTTGCTGGAAATCACCTATTTTAGAAGTTGGGAAAATAGCTATTTAAAAATTGCCGTTTAATGTGAGTGAAGGTGCCAATAGACGCAGTAAGTATAAAATTATCTCATTATTTAGAAGCAAAGGCCTAAGTTTAAGACATTTTTAGACGTTTTGTTAATTCTTATTTTGTGTCGAAGTCTTATATTAAAACGCTCGAAATCATTGCGTGTATTTGCGACTTTCTTAGACGCCACGTGCCGGGTAGATTAAAACTGCCTTTGTATTTGGGTACCGAATAAACCATTTTATTTCTCTAATTACGTGTCAGGATGATACAAACAATGTTTTTAATAATGCCTATGTCACACGAGGCCAATATTCCCAGCTCTAGAGCGTCTGAAGACAGAAAAAAATGTCGTAGCTAAACGTTTTGGCTAGTTTTTAAGTTTTAAACATTTATATAATAAGTTGAAAAAATTCACTCGTGTCAGGACTTGTGATGTACTTATATGCGATTGGCGCGCGCGCCCCTCTCTCAGCAGTAGGCAATGACATTCCAATGTCATTGGCAGTAGGTAATAAACGGACGACCGAACCACACCGTGGTGTTTCCTTTTATACCGCCAGACAGCTCATTGACGACGAGCGCACTAGTCTGTCAAAGAACTGCCCTCTACCCTTGACGCATTTTTTTCAATATGGCGGAATTTACAAAATTAAATATTTCACGAATTAGGACTCATTTTTATATTGGTATTATACAAAATAGTATTACATTTGAATAAACATTACGAAGTATATAAATGAAATAAATGAAATAAAATTTATTGCACAACCAGTGTCACAAATATTAAATCCCTGGTTCCTGAAGAAGGGTAACCTGTGTTTCAGGAACCAGTGCCTTTAAAATCAAAGGATGACTATGCGATGTAAAAGATAAATTAATGTTAAAACTTTGTAAATATGAACGCAATGGCGTCAAGGGTAATCCCCCTGACCTGTGATCGAAGTGAGAATGCTGCACCGAAAAGAGGATACCTCTTATTACAATATACCTAATGAAGCGGTGGTGGCCTAGTGGTAAGAACATTGGACTCTGAAGCGAGAGACCCAGGTTCGATTCCCAGTGCTGGCGTACCTATGACTTTGTTTCCTTTCAAAGTAACGTACATTTGTGAATTTTAAGTAGCAAAACCACTCGCTAACGGTGAAGGAAAAACATCGTGAGGAAACCCGCAGGTTAGTTGGCTCCACACGTATTGACTCGTTTTTCCTGTGGGCTAGGCCGACTAAGCTGTCAGGATGGTATAGGTGCAGGGTAAACCTACTCCATCTAATACAATGTCCTGCAGCGCCGAGTGGTCTCATCACCAATCTAGTGTGAGTGAAGGTACCACTCGACGCTGTATAAATCATATCATTACGTAGATGCAAAGGCCTTTATTTAATGATGATTAAATACACAAGAGAAGGTAACTTTCATCTCTACGTAACAATCTCGCAATTTTGGCACTGACCACGGGGCACTTTACAATCGAGTCTCCAGTAAGTTACCAACAAAAGCCAACTAGACTTGAACCTACTCGAAAATGGCTGCTCTTTTGTTCTTTAACTTCCGCCCGTAGCCGCAGCATTGAAAGAAAATACACTTTTCTTCATATTCCTTCGGCAAGCAACAAAAAGTTGTTGAAGAAAACTCCTTTGTTTGGACTGACAAAGTAATACAAAAGGTAAGTTCCGAGACCTATTGAATAAGTTCTCTTGGGAATAAGAATTTCTTCTTGGGGTGCACTTTTTTTCTTCATTTTCTGGATTAGTTTTAATTTTAATCGATTGCTTTATGATGGCAAGCCCTATTCTACAAATTCCAGCCTACGAACTGAACTTACAAGTTTTCGTTGTTTTTCTTCACCTTAAAAAGAGCCTTGTAAGTAAAGCTAGTCCTGAACTGTAAACTTGCGATGTACTTTACAACCCCATCCTCGGCAACCCGTTGACGGTTTTTATAATGTTTTGAATTTTTGTCTTATTTACCCGCCTACCAAAGGTCATTGGGCACGTTAAAATTTGTATGGAAACTATACCCACGTATAGGTACTAATTATAACTATTTGTTTGTCTAATAATTTACAAACAGGGTCGGATTTCGCCTAATGACTTTTGATGACGATCCAATCAACGATACTCGAGTTATCGAGTCAACAAATATCTCATGTCTGCGCTCTATGTATCTACAGGGTGTTAAAAGACCGCCAACAAAGCTGGAAACCACGTATTGTCCTCATCATAATGAACATTTTTGCCCATGGAACTATACCTGGGAAATCAACGGTTTCCGAGATAATGAGGTTCAAAGTCGTTAAAATTGCAACCCGCAATGTATGCTAAACATCGACACTTCAAGCTTAAGTAACATAAACTTATACCTACGCTTGCGCAATATGAATTCTGTGTGTTACACGTCCATTGCGCGATAAAATATTTTTCAAAATTATAACCTAAAAAACCAAAATCATTTCCCAGCAATAATTTATCGAAAACGTACTTTGTTTTGGTGTCTAGTATACGTGGCTTCCGGGTCTGTCGGCGGTCTTTTAACACCCTGTATACTATAATAATCGCCTCTTTTTGCTCGATACTCACATTTACGTATACCGCGTAGCAACGAGTCTGGCTTAAACATTTTTAGAAGGGTTTTTTCCTCTTTACACGTGCGATGGGCACCTAGTCAGAAGCCTTGTCTGTTAAGAATTTTAAATTAAAATACCTACTGCCTTATTTTTTTCTGGACAGAAATATTCTTCCCGAAAAACCTTAAAATAAACTTGTAAACGTCAAAAAATCGCTGAAGATATATTAGGTATGGGGGTGATTCGGGTACCCTTATCTCTGGACTTCCGCTTAACACAATTTTTTGGACACCCTGTATTATAGTACAATACTGTATTATAGTACACCCTGTAAGATCTTATTTATTTTATTTGTGTCCTGGTTTTTTCCCGCGACTCAGGCCCGTAAGATCAATCACAGTTTAAACTCAATCCATGGATTAAACCTCGCATTTTGTATGAAAGTTAATCGACAGATAGGGTTTAAACTAGCCTTTTTGGTTTAAACTGTGATTGATCTTACGGGCCTTAGTCCGCGAGGACTACAAAAAAAAAACCGATTCGGCTCTGGTTCGTTTTTTTTTATTTCAGTTACTAGCCTACCAAATTTTATGACGATCCGACCAAATTTACTCAAGTTATCGTCGAACAAACATTCATGCATACATACATACATACATACACCCTTACATACATACATACATACATACATACATACACCCTTACACATACAAATATACATACAAATTATACTTATATATACAAATATACGCGTGGTATATTTGTATGTATGTATGTGTGAGTAGGAGTGGGAGATGGGATGGGACGAGTAGGGTAGGGGCCCTGTAGATACTCGGAGGTTCCAGCACTGGTGTGGTATCCTTAATTACTTTATTGTTTGGGGAATAATAAAACAACACTTTAGGTAGACGCTCAAGGGGGTGATTTAGTAAATCTATCCAAATTAAAATTAATGTAGCGTTTAGTTCCACAAACATAAACACTCGCTTTTGGAGTTTAAAATGCAAATTCGAATTAAGGCTTGAACTTCGTTTGCTTGAAAAAGCTGTAAAGGTATTTTTTTTATATTTTTAAACTTAATTCTACTGGTGAAATACGTCTCACAACTAGCGCCGCCAATGGAAAAAAAATCATATCTTTTTTTTGGATGCGTTTTTAGCAAAAAACGCTCGTGCGATTCCTCAACGCGAGGCTTAACTATTTTTAGGACCTAAGGTTTGGATTCCAGATCCTAGAACTTAAGAATGCAATCGATTCTCGCCAAAAGTGGCCACTTTTGGCGAGAATCGATTGCGTTCGTAGGAAATCCAATCCTGGAATCCAAACCTTAGGTCCAAAATATAGTTAAGCCTCGCGTTGAGGAATCGCAGGAGCGTTTTTTGCTAAAAACGCATTAAAAAAAAAGATATGATTTTTTTTCCATTGGCGGCGCTAGTTGTGAGACGTAGATGCTTACTCACCATGCTATTTTAAAACCTTTTTGATTAGATCCCTTTGACTATGAATAATTGCATGACAACTAATTCAATAAACCGCTCTGAAGTGTCTGAAATCACAAATATTAATTTGTTACACTGGTGATTATGAACCAAATTAAAAAACAAAACAAAAAACGCAAACTACTCTACACAAATTGTGTCAATTGGATAGATAGTACGGAGAAATGTTATTTTTTACGCATTTTTAGAATGAGTATATTTTGTTGTTGGGTTGAGAATCACCAGTGCCATTTAACACTTTGAGAGAGAAATTACCGACAGGCAAAGCATTTTTTACGTCTCGGAGTTGAAACTTCAAATACTTTCAAGATTTTCAAATACAGCTGACATTTACCATTTGAATTTGGAGGCTCATATTTTTCGGTATGATATTGTGGAAACAGCCGTTTGTGGCGTCTCATCTCAGTGCGGGCCTTGACAAGCAGAATTTATTCACTTTGTGAAGCGTGCGAATAGCTTTGTTTGATGTAGGCACCTTTTTAATATTTAAAGTCTTCTAACGCGAATCGCGACGGAAGTTTGCTGGATATGGTTCTTTGCCCGTTCTTCGTGAGATAACAAGCGGGAATTATTTTTATAGGGAATGGATTTAGTCGCAGAATGGCCTATTCTCAAAATGTTATAGAGTCGCAAAATGGCTGACCCTCAAAATTGATAATTGAATTGAATTGAATCATTTATTTCGTGCTTATAAACACATAAAAAACTTAGGAACTAGATACACGCATTATTTGATTTGATTTGATTTGATTTATTCATAAAACAAAACCCACAGCACAAGATAAAAAATATAATTAACTAGCTTTTGCCCGCGACTTCGTCCGCGCAGACTTAGTTTTTTTCCCGTTATCACAATAAAACATAGCCTATAGCACTCAGCAATAACGTAGCTTTCCATTAGTGAAGGATTTTTTATAATCGGATGAGTAGTTTTGGAGACTCCCCTACATACGTACATACTTACAAACGATTCCTCTTTATAATATTAGTGTTGATAGCTAGTGCCCACGACTTCATTCACGTGGCTAAAAGAAAAAGGATAAATGTGGTGATTTTGCAAATTGTACCTAGCATATTTTTTGCCACCTAGTAGGTATGATGTACTTAAAACAGGGGGTTGATAGTGCAGACGCAGGGGGTGTCTGCACTATCAAAGCGTTGGCCCGAGATTTCGCTCCCGTGGACCACGCGTTGTTATCTGCTTCTTCCAAACTGAACGGAGCAAAGATGCAGATACCTACTGTTATATAGTCGTCTAACTGATTTAACGCGGGTTACCTATATTTCAAGAAACACTCAAAGATTATCTTTTCCTTTTAGCCCTATCCTATTATTTTGAGTCCGCTAATCTACTACTCCTTATTGCAAACTTTCAGTCTGGGTTGTCTCTGTTCAGTTGGTCTCGCCCCAAGTCTTCGTGCCTTTGTGGCCATTGTGGACACTGCCTCTACCGATGTTAGAGAGCCCTAATGCGTAGTTTGATACGCAAGTACATCTCGTTTGCTTGCGCTGTTTGGTGAATGAATATTTATCAGCATTCGCTGCAGTACGTCACAGGTCTCAACATCTCACTGGCGGTCTATAAAACTGTAAAAGATCTCCAACAGAGGTAGTTAGCGTCACCTACTTGTATTATATGCACGAAGTTACTTAACAGAGAAAAACTTTAAGAAATGTTGTTTTATTTTTTTATTTTGCATCATACTATTTCAAAGAGAACGATCATAATAATTGGGTTCTGACACCAGAAAATATGAGATAATAATATCAGGAGATACTTAACAATATTATTTCTATACACTATTCACATTGAATAGTGTTTTTTTTCTATGAGCTGCTCTTCTGAAACACCCAACGCGTCTTCTTAGCATCTACGATACCATAGTCTGAAACAACTGTTTTGAATCGTCGGTCTTATTCTTCTTTCGTGTTGAAAGCGTTACACACACCTCGCGCTGGGGTCGCCTCCAGGAAATCCGATAAGCTGCACTGTGGAGCATCAGGACAGGTATGACGACGCTAAGTGATCGGTATGGTTTAAGATTGGCACAAAACACCTCTTCTGGCTCTATTTCTCACATATCTTTCATGCGGGCAACACCACCACGCAGGCGGTTCAGGGATTTTCATATGCTCCAATCTTCTCGTCAGTATGAAGTATGTGGAAAGCCTATCAGAGTTGTCAACAACGAATAGGCGACTATGATATTATGTAAAAGTGCACCTGTCCAGTGTCCAGTCCTAGGTACTTACTTAATAGAAATAAAGCGATCATGGTACTAATGTTACATCATCAATGGCTGATGTTATGCGCCTATGGTCGCTCGGGACTCTACAATGTTTTTCACACTTGCACAGTACGCGCAGCAGATTTTTTTGGTCAGAACATCCGCATCTTTATTTTTCTTCGAGGTCTGGTGCATCCTATTCTTCCCTGAATAACCAGCAATCGGCAATGCACTCAACGGACGTCCCCTCTCGTCTGGCGAAAAGATCTCAGGATGCAACCGTAACTTTGTAAAGAGCTTTGATAAACTGCTGGATGCAGAGTTTTTAAAGTAAGGATTTATTGGCTCTTTCAGATTGTAAGTAGCTATCACTGAACTTATGTTTTTTGCCTGTTTTGAGTAATTAAACATGTAGATTTTTCCTTTATTGCTTTGTTGATATACCATTTTTGTGACACTGACGGATGACAGCGATAATTAAAAACAACTTCTTCACTGTTGTTCATCGTTTGAGTTTTGCGGCACATTGCGCCCTGTTTGGTGCATTAAAATTCACCGTTGTTCATTCGAGTTTTCGATGGATTTACGAAAGTAAATAGCTCAACGCTACGTGATGACAGAGGGTCTTTGGCAAATGGTTTTGTCGTTCACTTTTATACCAATAGCCACTATATGATAATCTTTGTGTGTTTATTTTGCTCCTAAGCACTAAAGCGTGATAATATGTAGCCTATATGTTATTCTGATGTCTCAGCTATCTACATTCCAAATTTCATCCAAATCCGTCCAGCGGATTCAGCGTTATAAGGTAACAAACACACTCACCCCTCGACCGATTTGGCTCATGTTCGAACTTAAAAATTTTCCTTGCCTCATTTATTTATTTATTTTATTTATCAATTTATTTCAGACGTACATCCATAATTGTGTTAGTGAAAGTGACTTAGCCTAATGTTAGTACTTACCTAACTATATGTACATTATATACAGATGGCAATTAAGTAGGCAGACGCCGCCATTTAATGCCATTTGATATGGCACAGCATCGGCTGATGTATGGGCAGTCTAGCCTCTCCGCGATCATATCATATTTACCCGCCTACCAAATTTCGTGACGATCCGACTTCATTTACTCAAGTTATCGTCGAACGAACATACATACAAACATACAAACGCCGGATTGTTCCAGTAGACTCGGAGAACTTCGCTCGCTTCGCTCGCTCGTTCAATTATTTAATTAATTGTTATTATATTTAGTAATTGTTATTACATTTTACTTACTTACGGTTGGTCTGTCCCACACAGAGGGATGCAGAATGCCCAAAATGGCCAATTAGGTATGTGGTTTTAATGTTTGACACCCATGGAGAAGCCCGGGCAAAGAGGATATGCTAAGGTTAGTATAATAAAAATAAAACAAACCTAAAGATGTATATTTAGATCATTATTAAGGGCACATGTTAAAATCAACTTTTAATATAAAAAATAACTACTTTTAAAATAACTTCTGATTTTCTGAAAAGTTCTCGAGGAGTATTTCTTTCTTTCACCAGCGCGTAAGAAACGATTATTGGTTTTGTTTTTCTGGCATGGCGTAGTCACAATCCACTGCATTAAGACTTAATTGTATCCCCATCTATTACATATTTGAGTAAAATCAAAATATCCGTTTTACCTCGGTTATCCATTTTGCCCGGGCTTCCCCTAGGCAGCCACGCCTGCAAATGGAAAATATTTTTATTAATTTATACACTGAAATCACCTCCATCCATTTGTTTCGACATTTATTTGCAGATAAGTATTTTTGCCTGAATAAAAACATTAATTTAATAGCTTGAATGAGATTGACGGCCTCGTTTTATTTTCAGTATAGTTTACTACAAATGAGATCAAAACAGTGTTATTTCACTGTACGGAAATGGGCCATAAACTTGGCCATACATTATTCAAAACATTGGTTTGGAAATCGATAAAATCGATGTATTTCAAACAAAGACCAGCATGAATCATAATTTCGCTGACCGATTTTCTTGCCTCAGGTAACCCGCTGCGGTAGGCAGCCACATTCAATTTGGAACCCAATTTTCTGCAACAAAGTCAAGAATGGGAGTCAATTTGCCCAGAGGTATGTTGCGTACGAGCTGAAAGACAAAGAGACCAATTGACCGTGAGATCGCAAAATTGACAACGAATTACGTTGATGTTTTCGTATTTTCATTGAACTACAGGTAGTAGGAAGCTAGGAAGGTATCTACAATGTGTAAAATACAGGGTATCCCAAAAATTGTGTCAAGCGGAAGTTCAGAGATAGAGCACCCTTAGGGATACCCGAATCACCACCATTTTTGTTCAGCGTCAGCTCAGTTTTACCTAACATTGGTTTTCATTTTATAACTTTTTTTTATTTGTCTTTTCCAACTGGAATTTTATCTCTAGATATCCGCTTGACGCAAATTTTTGGAACAACCTGTATAGAAGGTTCTAAATCTTGTCTTGACTTGTGTTGTCTAAATTCTTATGTTGTGTGTAATTTTTACCTACATGGAAAATTACTAACATTGTGAAAATCGAAGTATTAAAATGGTTTTTTTTTCTCACAATTGATCCTACGAACGGAAGGCGAATGGCAGATTTTTAATTGACGGATAGGCTCTATCTATCGGATTAATGGATAACGGATGAGTTAAGTATTGCATTAAAAATATCTGCCAAATAAGTTTTTTTTAATTTAATCATCGCCCCACATCGCCCATATTCGTTACGTCATTGCTCGTTTTTAGCAAAAAACGCATCCAAAAATAAGATATGATTCTTTTTTTGACAAATAATACGTATTCTTTGTCGAATAAAAGATTTTTATTTACGCTAGGTATGGTTTTGTACTCGTAAAGTGACATCCGACTCAAGGGGTGATTATTTACACGGAAGATACTGAAGCAAAAAAAAAATAATAATAATAAAAATAATTTAGTGAAAATACCCAAAAAATCATTAAATTGTGGCCTCTTTTCTATCATACTAATGCTTGCGTCCGCACTCGCGATATCGGGCGCCACATTTGCATCTGCCAGTCTGACGTCGCGGCTATTATAGAACCAACATTATTGAACAAGGTAATTTATGCATAAAAAAGAACTTATTTACAGTTTTAAACGTTACTAAAACTATCTCCCCTGAGTCGGGTGTCACTAACCAAAACAACACCCTGTATTTTCCTGCAAATAAACCAGTTTTGAGGACTAGCAACTATTTGGATTTTTTTTGACACAATATGTACACACGGCAGCACGTCGACCTTTACACGTTAGCACTCTACTCGGTTACGTTACGGGCGACTTTACAACAAAAGTGTACTGTCTGATGTACTGTCGTGTGTACACTGATGCTAGGTCGTGTCGTTGTTCGCAATGCCACATGATGTAGACCTTGCTTCGAGTTTCCTCATAATAAAGTATTTTCATAACTTACGAAAATATTGAAGAACTTTTCAGAGATGAAATTGGATTTCACCTAGGGAGAAAGTTTGTCATTCGAAGAAAATAAAGAGTCGAGAAATTAATCTTATATTCACATACGGCGAATCCCAAACAATGAGACCGTATTATTTCTGAGCTTCTATCTATGAAATTAAATATTGATATGAGTAAAATAAATAAGATACAGCCTGTACAATTTATCCATAATATCCCACTAGCTGGACCTTCTCTCAGAGAGAGTTCGAGCTATCTGACTTTTGTCTGGATGTACCTACGTATGTGAGCTTATGTTATCACCATTTTAAATGTTCCGTTGATTAAAAATTATTAATTACCTAATTGTAGAAACTTGATGTGTTACAGTTTGGATGTTTGTTATGATAGAGTTTTTTTTATTGATTTTTGATGCACTTAACATCCCTAGTAGTTACTGCTCAGAAAAAAGAAAATTATAAAATATACGTATCTTACGTGGAAACCTTTAATTCGCTCTATTAAACCTAAGTTCTGTAATGGTTGGTTGGTTTCCATAATAAACTAAGGGTGGTATTAATAGTCGTCTAAGGCCCGGTTTCTGAGTTGAGAATTTTGCTAAGCAAATGGGTAAGTATCGTCCTGTCTCTGCAGATTTCTCACAAAAGAGCGTGACAGACCGATACGTAAGAATAGTATGTGCTTAGTAAAATTCTCAACTCAGAAACCGGGCCTAAGGGTGGTATTCTAGAACGCTAGTTAAACTCAGTTTAAACAGAGTTCAGACTGTCGATAAAGCAGTGCATGTTTTGATATGAAGGGAGGGATATTCAAATCAAAACATGCACTGTTTTATCGACAGTCGACACTACTAAACTCTACTTAAACGGAGTTATAATAGAGTTCAAGGAGCTTTCTAGTTTGAACTGAGTTTAAACAGAGTTTGAGTAGCGTTCTAGTTTGAACTGAGTTTAAGTAGCGTTCTAGAATACCACCCTAAGATTACCTACTTGAGATCGATCTCAAGTAGGCGAAGCCTTGGCTAATGTCAAACTTGAGTAGTTGTCAGCATAATTATTAATAGACACTATCTTGAGATTGACATTGACATTAGCCAAAGCTTGACATTAGCATTTGACTTTTCTGAGATCACCTACTTGAGTTCGATCTTGAGTCAACGACTATTAATGCCACACTAAATAATTTTTAAAAAAGCATGTAAGTATGCGTTCGACAAGTGAGATCCTGAATCTCATGTGTTGAATCGACGATATTGAACCTGTGAAATTGGAACTAAGTCGTTCACAGGAACATTTATTGTGTTCCGATCCCCAAATATCACTTCGAGTTTCCAGTTACAGTAAAGTTGACCCCCTCTGATCGACAGTTAAAATTTGAAACGGAACTCCACCTACACCTACACACTTCTAATAAAGCAGGCCAGTTTCTATCAACCCCTATCTTGTGTTGTAAGTTCAACTGCCTTCTGAAGAGAACATTGGGCCAGGAAACAAGAACTTCACAGAGAGTTTCCTTCCTCGGCTATATCCATTACGAGTACATATAGCGCACGATTCTATGACAGCCACAGACATAAAAGTCTGTGATGACAACCTACCTATCCTATACCATCCTGACAGCTTAGTCGGCCTAGCCCACAGGAAAGACAAGTATGTATGGATACGGAGCCATCTAAGCCGCGGTTTTCCTCACGATGTTTTCCTTCAACGTAAGGGAGTGGTATTGCTACAAAAAATTCACAAATGTAGGTACGTAACTTTGAAATTAAACAAAGTCATAGCCCATCTAAAACAATGCCCCAGACACTGCAGCGTCAAGTGGTCTCTTCATCTATCTAGTGTGAGTGAAGGTGCCACTGGACGCTGTATAAATCATCTCATTAGGTAGAAGCAAAGGCCTAAGTAGTTTACATCTCCAAATAACTTTTCATGAATACCAAGTATTGTTTTCAATTATTACAAAATGGTAGCCGATTCACATTATGACGTTACTTTTGCGCCACCTTGTATCTGTTAGATTCTGCGTTCTCAATTTTCCTGGTCGAGTCTTCCATCCACCTCCATTGTACCAATTTCGGTATACAGTCATAACTTCCGCAACTATTTTCCGGTAACTTTTAGCTGCTTCAAGTTACGAGCTTAGGTCTGTGTCACACTAACCGGTCAAGTATAATACAGACTTCTTCACTGGTACCTACTCATTCATTTTATTCATCATCAGTCACTTCTACCCACTGATGAGTACAGGCCTTTTCCCTCTCGCGCCACCTCTCATGTTCCCTCGCCAACCGCATACATGGACCCTCCGCTGTAATGAAGATATGTCGTCCGACCATCGGGCTGCTGGTCTTCCCACTGATCACCGTCTAGTTCTCGGCCGCCACTCTGCCACTGCTCTTATCCACCGGCTATCTTCCCTCTTGGCCAGGTGCCATCAAGACCATATTATAAGCTTACTTTTCAGTCTTTTTTTGACCAAAAAGCCTAGCCACATACTTTACACTAATTGGTCGAGTACAAAATATGTCTAAGCGCACTGATAGCAGATGCGCAAAGTCCATTGCGGAATGGCGACCTCGGGAAGTCGCGAGGGGGATATAAATCGGTTAGTAGACCACTAGCCAGATGATCTGATGACATAGCTCAAATAGCCGGAAATAGTGGTTGCGTCTAGCGCAGGATCGTGAGAGGTGGCGTGAGCATGAAAAGGTATTTACTCAGTAGTGGGTATCTACAGTATACCCACTGATGATGATGATACAAAACAAGGAGAGATCACTTGAACTCGCTCGACGCCGTGTCTAATGCATGAAAACACCCATAACCGCTTCGGTGGAGTGTCGATGTATGAGTCGATGTATGAGCCTTAGTGTGACATTGTTTTAGATGGAGTAGGCTTGCCTAATTATACCATTCTGACAGCTTAGTCGGCCTAGCCCACAGGAAAGACAAGTCAATACGTGTGGAGCCAACTAAGCCGCGCGTTTCCTCATGATGTTTTCCTTCACAGTTAGCGAGTGGTTTTGCTACTTCAAATTCCCAATTGTACGTAAGTTTGAAACAATGTCCCAGGCACTGCAGCGCCGAGTGGTTTCTTCACCCATCTAGTGTGAGTGGAGGTGCCACAGGACACTGTAACGTAGATGCAAAGGTCCTATAGTTTAGTAGTTTAGTGTGACACAGGCTTTCACAGGTTAGAAGTAACTTACTACCCTTAGTGCGCCGCGTGAACCGCACCACTTTATCGAGTTAGCCATCAAATATTTAACTTCCATAGTCACTGCCGACGAACTAAACCAAACTTGAAACTTTCCTTTGCAATGTTAGAAATGTTGCAATGCTGGAATTTCGTGTAATAAATCCAGCGCGTTTGAAACGTCGCTTTATTTGTATTTTGGACTACATTTTGGAAAGGAAATATTGCAAGAATCTGAATTACATCGTCCTCTAACAGTAACTATTCATAACATGCCATGCCGGAATACTCAAAAGGATGAACAGATTCCCAACTCGCGTTGAGGTTCACATTTTCTCATTTCACATTTTGATATGTACAGGGCTATTTTTAATTAAAACTTTAAAATAAAAAACCGAGTCCACGCAATGACAGTTGCAAATTATCAGATAAAGCCTTGTTCAGATAAAGCGTGGCTTAGAGGTTGGTTCAGAACCTACATAATGCCCTCGAAATAGGAAAGATTACTTGACGAGGTTTGTTTTCACATTGAAGGAAAATGGGAAAGTCCCAATCCCATTGATCATTGCCAGATAGGTAATATTTCATCCCAACCTGAAATACCAATGACAAGTCTACAGGGTGCACTCTAAGTCGATAGCGGAACTTTAAGTAGGCTGTCCACTGATCACTACAAACAACTTTTACCAGGTGGCGAAAAAAATGGAGCGAAAAAAATATCAGCTGTTCCATACAAAAGGTCGACTCAGTACTGCGCCAAATGTAAGAAACAGCTGATATTTTTTTCGCTCCATTTTTTTCGCCACCCAGTACAAGTTGTTTGTAGTGATCAGTAGACAGCCTACTTAAAGTTCCGCTATCAACTTAGAGTGCACCCTGTAGACTGTCGACTATACCCATGCATCCGTGCACAATTAATATCATTGAGTAGGTATTTGGTTTCAAATAACGACGTTGTGACTAAAGCCACATTCTCTATGAATTGTTATTAGGGAAAACCGGAAAACTCATACAAAATGTAAATTCAGCTATGTTTCGTGCTAATGGATACAATTTCGTTCGAATTGGAATTGAAACTCGTTTGTGATAATGGTTTTAACAAATTCTGGTCATATTAATCAACCTAGTACCCTAGTTAGTTGTACCTATAGCTTTTGCCATTCAATTTCTATATTATCAGTCAGTTATTAATTATACAGGGTGTTAAAAGATCGCCAACAAAGCGGGAAACCACGTATTGTTGTCATCATAATGAACATTTTTGTTCAAGGAACTATGCCAGGGAAATTAACGGTTTCCGAGATAATGAGGTTCAAAGTCGGACTTTTCAAAACTTTTTTTTTGCAAAAATATATTCAGTATCTAGTTTTTAACATACCTTCTCAAGAAGCCATATAAAAAATATGAATATTTCTTAAAACGACGTTAAAATTACAACCCGCAATGTATTCTAAACATAGGCACAACTTATACCTACGCTTGCGCAATATGACGTCTGTGCGTTACACGTCCATTGCATGAAAAAATATTTTTCAAAATTATAATCATTTCCCAACAATAATTAATTGAAAAAGTACTTTGATTTCGGGTCTGTTGGTGGTCTTTTAACACCCTGTATGTAGGCAGATAATATTTTGTAAGATAACAACACGATAACTCGAAGCAAATCGAACCAGGGACCTCAGGATTGAAAAGTCATCAGTCAGCCTCCTACGCTACCACCAACCGCTTTGTATTGAATCAGGTCATGTTTTGCATAATTTCGAACATCCAGCAATAATGCGGCTTCACTAATAGCTAAATGAAACCAACAGGAAATGTCTAAAAAAAACTTAGCGGTAAAATGAAACGAGCCAATGCCAGGAATTTAATTTTATTATTTATACCTAAAATGTTTATGTCAGGGAAAACAATTTTTACTTTAGAAAAAAAATATAGAAAATGATGTTATTTTTTTCTTTTAGGGTGGTATTAATAGTCGTCTGAGTTCACCTACTTGAGATCGATCTCAAGGAGGTAAATGTCAAGCCTTGGGTAATGTCAAACTTGAGTAGCTGTCTGCTTATTAATAGTCACGATCTTGAGATTGACATTGACATTAGCCGACTTACTTGAGTGAGTCGACTTACTTGAGTCGACGCCATATTAATAGAGCTGACTTGAGCTCTGAATTGAGTGAGTCATTCATCTTTTGACAGTCCGTGACGTCTCAATTTCAATACAACGTGGTTTAGAGTACTAGGCATGCATAAAATGTTAAGAAGCTGTAAGATCACTTACTTGAGACCGGAGTCGCTGGCATATTAATAGACACAATCTTACGTGAGTTCACCTACTTGAGACCAGACTTGCGACTGTCATTTCCAAGTGCAGGCGATAGCCGGCTCAAGTTCGTGTTTTTCATCACCCGACTACGCAAAGCAATAAGGGGAGTTATTTTCTTTGATAATTAATATACAAAAATGATGTCTAGTCAGCGCGCATCCAAAGCGAACCTACCGCAAGAAGTTGCAGCTTAACAATATACTTAGGACCATCGTCGACATCGGAAGTTACGTGGAAAGGGACCTTGTGGTGTGAAATAATTTGTCGTCGTCATTCGACCGGCACCTCTACCACATCGCTATGACTAGCCAGAAAAGTGTTTCTACCAGCCCGAGTTCTTCGAGCTGCAAAACTCCAGCAGTTCAGAGCCCCACAGTCATATTACCAAGAAAGAACTCCGAAGAGCTGAGGTTTAAAAAAATAAGCTGGTACTAAGTTTGAGTTTAGTTTGGTATATAGCCTCAGACGCTCCGGTTTCCTCACGATGTTTTCCTTCACAGTCAGGGAGTGTTATGTATGCGACTTTGAAATAAATTAATGTCATGGGTAGGGTACATGCCCTCATCGGGACTCGAACCAGGATCCCTCGATTCCGAGTCCATTGTTCTACCCATTATGCCACCACCGCGTCACCATCTAAAACTCAAATACTACCTATAAAGGCATGGTAGAATCAGAAGCTACGAGCTTGTACTTGGTCAAATACAGAAGTGTTGTCAAAATTAAGTTTTAATTTCAAAGAAATACTACTATTTGCAGGCTCCCATAATCTTGTAAGAAACTACACCACACACTAATAAAAAGGCAGAAAGTATATTTCAACTCTTTCCTTACTTACGATGTAATAGGGACTATTTTTGTACAATACAAGGGAATTATTTCGTGAAACGCACGTACACACGACAACACGTCGACCTTTACACGCTAGTACTCTACTCGGTTACGTTACGGGCGACTTTACAACAAAAGTGTACACTTTGACGTGCTGTCGTGTGTACAATAGAATTTGAGTGCTGTAACGTGAATGACGTCATGTCAATGGTCTGAAGGTATTAGGCGTGCATAAACATCCGGAATCTCTTCTAAGGCGATTGGTGACAGAAAGTTTCATGTAGTATGATACATATCATATAGATGGCAGCACAACATACAATTCAAACCTCTTTACTCGTACCTAGTTTTTTTAAGACAATTTGCCGGCCTTCAAAGCCCAGTTGGACCATAGAGGTTACTAGGCATGCATAAAATATAAAGCGGATATAGTAGGGAAAACTTGAGGGTGTGGTATCATTCATACGAGTAGTAGGTATTCAGTAAATTAAGTTGATACTTGAAGATAAATCTGAATAGGGAAGACCTTCATTAATGTTACATAATTATCTATTTTTTTTTCTAATTGGAAAATAAACAAGCCTGGGAGAGTTGTAACATATTTATTAATACAATATTGTTTCCTAATCATCATCTAAAATTTCTACACCTGACATGAATTTGCGCTGAGTCGAGTATTCTTCCCCTCATTTTATGTGTTCATTCTCCACACATTATTCCAGGTTTCGGGACCAACGCTGGTGTTGTAAAATTGCCTTGGTTTTTATCCCTCCTATCATAACGCCCAGACTTCGTCGATTATGCGTCGGACAGTAGGTACTTTCTGATTTTCCTGGAATCAAAATAAAACATTAATGTAGTAGAATGATGTGCGCAACGATCAAACGTTAGGTTTGCAGTCGCTCTATAATTTATTATAAATTCGCTTGGCAAATTACTACTTTCTCTACGTAAACATAACCTCTAAAGTTATATTAAATGCGCAAAAAACGTTGATGATGGGGTATTTTAAAGACCTAACTGACGATATCTGTAACTTGTATCGTGAACTATGTATATTTTATACAATTATAGTGAATAAATACCTGTCTTGTCAGCAACTCGTTTGTAGAGGTCATCCAACTGGGTCCGCTAGGTACTGAAGCTCGAAAAACGGAAGCTCGAATAACGGAAGCTCGAATGAACTGAAGCTCTCTGTTGGAAGTTTCCGGCATGATATTTTTCGGCCAAAATATTGAAAATAACCTCTCTGGCGCCACTTATTATCCATAACCGACTAAAACGTTCAATATACTGAAAATCACAAGAATTTACGAGACATTTCTATAATAATTATTTTCGTAGTTTGACTGATGTTTGACAGTAGAAAAAGTTTTTTCTTTTATTCGACAGTTCTGAAAACCGTGAAAAAAGTTGTTCACCTTACGACCCACTTTGAAGGTCAAACTGAGGTTGTGGCTAGCCTCTTTCTAATGTATGGTAGCCTAGTACATTCTTTACTCAAGCGTTGAAATTGTTCATTCTGACTCAAGTCGAGGACTTGAGATCGGTCTCAAGTAAGCGCTGCTTTATTAATATGCTGAGTTACTCACTCAAGATCAAGCTCTCTGTTGCCAAAGTAACGAATAACAATGCTGAATAAAAATGGCTGAAGCGAGTCAGATCTGTTCCTTTTTGTCTAGACCAGGGTGCCGCTACAAAATTGTGTCGTCATATTGAACGAGCGATCGAAGTATGTTTGTATGTTTGTATGTATGAATGATTGTGTCGTCATAAAAATATAAAGGCGGCTTAATGGAATTAAAAGATTTTTAAAATTCTAACATCCAAATCCAAATCGGACGAAGAGTGGATATGGGGTTAGCAAAAAGTTAGTTATCCTGAGTTCACAGTTCGGGGTGAACCACTAGTTATTATAGTCGAGTACCTATTTGGAGTAGAGTTCGTGTTATATCTTGTAACATCACTTTTATGTTTGTGGAATCCTGGACTATTATAGAAATGACAAGTTGACAACTGATTAACACCGGACCATGGACAATTTTATGGACCAAAAGGAGGTCAAACTCAGGTTGTGCCTTTCGAATAGTCTCTTTATAATGTATGGGCGCCTAGTACTTTTGAGTTGGGCTTAAGCTTTTTGACCACATTTTGAACTTTAAATGGTATCATTCGTTCAAATAGTTCATTCTTTACTCAAATCGAGGACTCAAGTTCGCGCCTAAGATAGGTTTATTAATAAGCCAATGTCTCAAGTAGGTGATTTTTGTTTTCTGAGTTCACCTACTTGAGACCGATCTCAAGTAGGTGATCTCAGAGGACTATTAATACCAGCCTAATTAGGAATGAAGGCGTAGAAAAATATTGCCTGTATTGAGTGGCCAATGTCCTCTTTTCTGACATGGATGTCTAAACACGGAAGATTTGTCACAGCGAACATAACATACATGTCCAAAATGTGAGCATCACTTCCTATATACTAATGTACTGCCTTGTAAAGCCTTTGGGTACCATTCGTGTTATCAATTTCGAATTAGATGCCACAGTTACACATTTTAATTTTGTTTTATGTAAGGTTTTGATATTTATTTCGCGAAATGTTTAGTTTTCCTTAGTATTTATGCAGTGGTTCTGAAGCTAAGGACTTAGTGATGCAAATAAGAGAACGCTCTAGATCAGTGTTTTTCCCAACCTGAAGTACGTAGAAAAAATTACACCAACCTTTATTCTGGGTATTTAGTTGAAGCGAGGCTCAGTTAGGCCCGGTTTCTGAGTTGAGAATTTTACTAAGTAAATGGGTAAGTATCGTCCTGTCTCTGCAGATTTCTCACAAAAAAGAGTGACAGAGCGATACGTAAGTATGTCCTTAGTAAAATATTCAACTCAGAAACCGGGCCTTAGTCTTTTTCTGTATCAGGGCGGAATGACGTGTGAAATGGAGATAGGTGGCTATCTTTTTAAACGCAAAAGCGCTGTATTTTATTTTGTGTTGCAATTTTAAAGTAAAATAGACAAAGAAAAAAAAACTATTAGGTTGAAAATTATTAGGTAGAAAAAAAAACACTCGGGACAGGAATCGAACCCGCAACCTCTTGCGTACCGCGCAGGCGCTCCCTTGCTCAGGTTAAAACGGATTCTATGGGATTAAGTTTGGTGGTTAAAACAGAATAAAGATGTTTGAGTACTTATTTTGCTAAAAAAGAAAAAATAGGTGTTTGGTCCGCGTACCATGGTTAGGTAGAGCTAGGTTGAGCGGACCGCGGTTTTTAAAGGTTGAGAAAAGCTGCTAGAGGAAGGCGGTTCAAAGAAAATATCCCAGCCGGAAATTGCACCCAGTCCAGTCACCGGTTGTCTAGAATTCCATTGGCTTCTATTTTCAGTCGGTAATTTTTAGTAACAACCTTAGCTGCTGCTCTGCTCCTACGAAACTTTAACCTTCTGACATTTTGAATAATAAAGCAAACTTCGTAGACATTTTTCGAGATTCATTTTCCATGTGACACTAGCAGAGATGTATTTAAACTTACTGATTTTAAATAAAGCTTGAAATTACTTTCTGATGAGACCCGAGATATTCTGGTTCAACGGACCGAAGCGGGTATTAGCCTCAGATACAAAAAGTTACTACTTTTCTTTATTTTGCACGCTCTCTTGTCTATCTCCGGGCGACTGCTCGGTCTTTCTTTGGCCTTATCCTAAATCCGGGGTTCTAACAAAGCTACAATTTCCGAAAAACCCCGGCTGAATCCAGATCGTCAAAGCTGGAGTAACACTCACGTCCTAATTGTGAGAAATGCGTCCATCTGGCTCGTACATTTGTAATGGAATTTAATGGCGTACACAGCCCGCTCGCAAATTATCGTCCTACCTCCTCGTTCTGGAGACCCTAGAAGAGGTCTGATGCCGACAAGCTAGTGCGACCCCAAACTTAAATGAGGCAAGATTGAATATAGCCTTTAATGACCTTGACAAAACACATTAAAAACTAAAACACATCACAGGCGAACATCCCGCTCTCTTAGCCATTTGGCAGCGTTTGGTGTAAGGATGATCAAGTCGTCGTTATTTTTTAGTTGCCATAAGAATAAATAAATAAATGACCTTGACAATATTATTTTTTTCTAGCTAGCTCGTACACATTTTTTTTTTAAGTATAAAAAGCGGTTTGAGAAACTTGACAGTATAAAATAGGTCGACGCTTTACGGGCATCTGGGGACCCATTCTGGGGAATGTCAAAAGCGCAATTTGTCGAAAAGCATTGACGGATACTTTATAGACCTTTTCTATCTTCAAGTGCAGCTTCTTTTTCTGTGCAATGCCTGCCATGACTTTGCTTGATTATGTGATTACTTAGAAGCTTGATTTTGTTTTAGGCTTCAAGCGACTGCAGACCTGAGTATTTTCATATAAATTTCACATACACACACTTGATACACTCGTTCCTAAAAAAAGGAAGACTATTTTCAACAGTTTATTTTTGTCTGTCAAGAGACAACAAAGTGATCCTATAGTGGTTATTTTTTTCCTTTTGAGGTCCGGAAGCCTAAAAAGAACATTTTGAGAAATTACGATTCTTACACGGTGTGTAATATAACTACTGTTGCTTAGCCGACCTCTCGTCAAGGGCTCTTTATATCGCCTTATCTCGTCCCTCCCCGTGTCTGGCCACACCTGCGACCTAGATGACATTGTCTCTAGCTGAACTCGTATTTGTGCAAGTTTTGGGATGGTACTTGGGGCGTTTCGGCTTTGTTAATGTAGCTGATAAAACTATATTTACAAAACTGTTGTAGCGTTAGTTGTATATTTGGTATACTGTTTTATTTCCCATACTTTTGCTACTTCAAAATCACAAATGAACGTAACTTTGAAAATAAACAAAGTCATAGGCACCTACATGCCTGCATCGGGAATTGAACTTGGGTCTCTCGCTTCCGAGTCCAATGTCCTACCACTAGGCCACCACCGCCGCAAAATAATAATTATAACATTAATTACATACAAGAAAGTAGTTGTACATGGCTAACTTATATTTTTTTTTATTATCTTTTCAGTAGAAATGTTATTCGCATTAGCTACGAAAAGCTACGTCTTAGCAGACCCCTTGCGTGCTACACAGCGGCTACAAATGTGTAGCGTTGTTCGCACTACGTGCTACGCAGCGGCTACGAATGTGTAGCATTGTTCGCACTACGTGCTACGCAGCGGCTACAAATGTGTAGCATTGTGCGCACTACGTGCTACGCAGCGGCTACATATGTGTAGCTTTGTTCACACTACGTGCTACGCAGCGGCTACGAATGTGTAGCATTGTTCGCACTAAGCAATATTTTTGTTATTATGAATATGACGTAGTAATTAACAGCGGTGGTGGCCTAGTGAGTAGAACATTGGATTCAGAAGCAAGAAACCCAGGTTCGATTCCCGGTGCGGGCATGTACGAGTACCTATGTACATGCGGGCATGTACTTTTGCTTATTTTCAAAGTTACGTGCATTTGTGAATTTGTAGAAGCAATACCACATGCAAACTGTGAAGGAAAATATCGTGAGGAAACCCGCGGCTTAGTTGGCTCTGCACGTATTGACTTTGTCTTTCTTGTGGGCTAGGCCAACTAATTTGAGAGGTAAGTGCTGGGCAAGCCTACTCCATCTAAAAAAGGTCCCAAGCACTGCAGCGCCCAGTGGTCTTTCACCCATCTATAAAGGTGCCACTGGACGCTATACAGGGCGTCCCACGGCTATGCCACATGGAGGGAAAGTACCTTAAATATTGTAGATGGAACATTTTACTGAAAGAAGACATTATTTTAATTTAAAAACCAATTTAAACTGCATTGAAATAATTACATGGTTGAACCGGGAATCGAACCCGTTACATGAGAAAAATATTTACCCTGTAGCTTTATCATACCGATCGAAAGGCTTCATCATAAGGATGATTTTTTGCTAAATAACATAGGGTCAGAAATAAAGGGAAAACCATGAATTTTAACATTTACCCTAGTTGTATTGTAACCTCCCCCTACTAGACAAGACCTACGTTACTAAACCTAACAGAACATAAATAAATAGAAATAATGTAACTAGCTAATCCGTGAATTTAAAATTAATTATTATGGCCTTTGACATGATCGTTCTAGTGGTAGGACCTACATTATGAACCCGAATTAACCAAGACTCTTACTAGGGAAAGTATGTAATCTCTTGGAAAGCTGGCTATAGTGATAACAAACCTATCAGTGAAAATAATAGAATATTGAAGTGATTAGTTGTAAGGTTAGTAATAGTGATTTGCCAAACGTAAGTAATTAAATTAATAAACCTACCCTGCCTTCTTTATTTCTAGTTTTAATTGCCTAAATGTTAGAATTATAATGCTTAGCAAAAGGAAGCTTTTAGATAGAATAAAGTGAATTTATAATGCATAATATAACAAATTTTAGTGCGATGCTTACTTGGACAATAACGTAGGTATGTATGCCGCAAAGTTAAAAGTACCCTACTCATTCAGTGCAAAAGATAGTAAAGGAAATTAATTAGCTAAATTAAAGTATTTTGCCTTCTTTTACTACTAGATTGAAACTCATTATCAATTTCGTAGTAGTTAAATTATACTGAGACTTCATTTAAATACTATGAACTTTAGTCAGAGATTTTTCCATTGAAATAAAAGATAAATATTAGAAATTCGATAAAGTGAATTAATTGTATGCTAAAAATCATACAAACATTTTTGTTTGTTGGTAAAAGGACAGCTCCGACTCGCTGAACCTAGTAAACCTCACCTCTTGTGGAATTGGGTTTCCCTCCAACTTTTTTTCTCTAAAATAATTTTATTACATTTAACTTTACTTTATTCATTTAAATAATTTATGAGTACCACTGGTTCGTAAAGCACTTATCATGAAGAAAAGAACCAGCAAGAAACTTCACATGTGTGCTTCAAGATTTTATAATATAACAAAGTTATGTCGTCTCTTTTGGACATAAATTGTTATTGATTTCTTCTTTGAAATTTACATTTAATATTGAGTAAATTCTATGTTCATTTGCACTTCATTCTTGTGCTGAACAAGAAATATTAGTAAGTATTTATTTTACTTAAGTTTCAAATCCAATAATAAAATACAGGCAAATTCTCTGCAAAATTTACATTATTATAATATGAATCTTTATTTTACTTTATTTTGTGAATGATTAGACTTCCTTTTTCTATCATTTCACAATGCAAGAATTTACAACTTGAGAAGCAAATTATTATTCCATAAATTTTAGAATAAAAAGGTTTTAGTTTCAATAAAAATATACCCTTAGGTTAATTCAAAGATCAATAGAACTAATTCTTCACTAAATAGCTCTGATCCTAACAGATAATTCCATTTATTTGGAAAAGTAGTTTTTAGATTTCTACCTTCAAATATTTCCCATTAGATTTTTCTAAAAGGTTCACAGCTCAAACTCCTTGCTTGGCAGTTCGGATGCGAAGATGAATATTTATTTATAATGGCTATGAAAATGTTTTATAACACTTTATAATTTTATAATATCAGGTTAGTCTCTTTTTATTAGACTGAACAGAACTCTATTTATTGAGTTTAATTATAAATTGGTATAATTTTATTTCCTACCATCATCGTGCTGAATATTCATAAGGTAAGTTATCTTAAGGTTTGGATCGAATGTCACCAAATTTCATCCCGTGAAACGGAGACACTGAATCATATCAAAAACAATCCTTGTTTGCTAGACAATTTCACCCACATGGTATGAAGATTGACTAAGGTACTGCTTTGCTTGACCTCGGATAATTTTCAATACAAAACACTGACCCATTCCCCAAGCTAAAACCGATGCAAAATTCAATAAAGAAGTTATTTGGAAGGTTAAATTGCCTAACTAAGTTATTGACTCCCAATAAAACGCGATCCCTAGCCTAATGTGTCTATCGCCCAGCCTATCCCTCTAACCCCGCAATTTCTACTGTGTTGAGACAAGCTAGAAGCAATCAGCTTCACATTTACTTTAAACGTGTAGTGTGTGATGTCAAATCTTCGAATGTGCAATGAAGATTTGCTAGCAGAGTGAAATTAAGAGAAAGCGCTGTGGGTTCGCAGCTAGGTGTGTACCTAAGTGTGTCCCTATAACCCAAAAGTGTCAAGTTCGGGCAGTGGGATTGGGATTACGCCGTAAACTTGACAATTCCCTATATGTTTGTGTATAGATAAATATATAAATAAGGCTGCGGTGCAAGGGTGTATCCAGAGTTTTGTCAAATAAGCGCTCGCTCTAAATAAACCAATGCCCGAGTAGCTAGCAACTCGTAATAATAAAAAACGAGGAGACAGCGGCTACACACTATTCTCTAACAAAGAACCATGTCTCTGTTATTGCCTCACTAGTGAATCTAACAAAACTTTAAAATATAATTGATTGTTCTTTGCGTAAAATAAAACAAAGTCACTTCCATAATATTCCTGCATCTCCAAGGCACACCTTAGCAAAACACAAGAATACTATTTCAGCAACACTCAACTAAGATAAATTACAAAAGCACGAACTTCAAAAACAATCAATTATTTCGACCGCGATAACTAATTGCCTCTGCGCTGATAGAAATCCCTTCGCTATGCCTCCGCAATTCATAGAACCACGAAAACACCACGTTAGAATCTCTCCGAGCTAATCGCTATAATCAAATCACCAAATATAATCAAGCAGAGGCTTCCCAAGAAATCTGTCGCCAGGGAATCAACTACAAGATCAAAAATGTCGTACTAACCCAAGGGGTACCTTGGCTCTTAGTCTGACACACTTTGGCAACTCAAAAATGCAACCAGCAAGGTTCAAGCGAACAACAAGACTCTTAGTTATTTGAAATAATCACCAAGGTTAAATTCACTAGGAAAATCCGACGAATAATAATCGCTCCCGCTACCGCGCTGAACGTTTTATACCGCTTCTCCCAAAGCTCCAAAAATTCCCTATGAAAAACGACTACTTCAGTTCGAAGAAGAAAATAAAGATAGTCCTATACTAATTATCACATAGGTGTGAAAGAGTGAGAGAAAATGACGACATTTCCTCCATTAAAGTAAAACATAGAACTGAAAGAATGAGCTAGAATATATGAAACATGTCACAAGCGTGAAAGGGTGAGAGATATTCCTCATGAAACAACTTCACTTCACTCTCCAAGGGATCCCTAGGTTTCAATGAAAACCCCGTAAACGTCAACCTGCATGAAGTGCAAGGGATTTCCATGATGGCGGCCCGTCAATACCAATTTTATTTCCAAAACCCGAAAACTCCATTAACGTATCACTACATTCGAATTTTGAATATGCGATGGCCGTTTGTTGGACAAATCTCGCGCCATTATCTACCTACACTTGGCCTCGGCCTTGATAATATTGCCTTGATAATTCTCAATTAAATGTAAGGAACCCAGTAAAGGAAATTTAGTGGTACTTCGCGTTTTCAACTCAATGAATCCTAGTACTTCGCTTTTTAAACTTAGTAAATTCAAACCATTCCTAATACTGCTGAAGTAGTTCTTCCTCCTTCCGCAAGATGTCGCCTATTGATTAGTTCCTTCTTTGCCCTATAGATGGCGTTATGATTTTCTTATTAATATTTATTTGATTAGTTGAAAATTTACAACGTAGTTTCCAATTTCACAAACAGATGGCGCAATTATTTACATGATTAATTTCTCATTTTATTTATTTATTTGTGAATGTTGGGCGAATCGATTGGAAAATCAATCTGGTTCGTCTCAGTATGCAATAAATCGAGCCGTATCCTGAGCCGAAAGACGCGTAAAATTTTGTCCATCGCAATGCAGCTGGCTGATTATAAAGAAATAATTCAAAAATGTGTTCCATTTTCAAACTTTTATTCTTTTGTTACTGTGATTTTCATTGATACATTGATTAATTTTGTATTGAAAATGTTAAAATTCATGGTCTTTCTTTTATTTCTGACACTATGTTACTTAGCAAAAAATTATCCTTGTGATGAAGCCTTTCGATCGGTATGATAAAACTACATGGTAATTATTTTTCTCACGTAACGGGTTCGATTCCCGGTTCAACCATGTAATTATTTAGATATCTATGAATGCAGTTTAAATTGTTTTTTAAATTCAAATAATGTCTTCTTTCAGTAAAATGTTCCATCTACAATATTCAAGGTACTTTCCCTCCATGTGGCATAGCCGTGGGACGCCCTGTATAAATCATCTCATTACGTAGATGCAAAGGCCTTAGAGTACTTAAGACGCCATACGTCTCACAACTAGAAAAAAAATCATATCTTTTTTTTCGATGCGTTTTTAGCAAAAAACGCTCCTGCGATTTCTCAACGCGAGACTTAACTATTTTTAGGACCTAAGGTTTGGATTCCAGGATTGGATTTCCTACGAATGCAATCGATTCTCGCCAAAAGTGGCCACTTTTGGCGAGAATCGATTGCATTCTTAAGTTCTAGGATCTGGAATCCAAACCTTAGGTCCTAAAAATAGTTAAGAAATCGAAGGAGCGTTTTTTGCTAAAAAGGCATCCAAAAAAAAGATATGTTTTTTTTTTTCATTGGCGGCCCTAGTTGTGAGACGTATTTCATCTTAAATAAGTTTTTATAAAAATAAATGAATTTTCTTTTGACTTTTTTAGTAGGGCGCCAGATTTACCGAGATGTTTGGTCGGGGCAGTCTCATTAGACCGAGCCAGTAATTTCCGCGAGGCTTGTCCAACGTCCACCTGTCTGTCACGGGCGCCGGAATGCAGACTCATCGGCTTGCGTGAGGTTTATTCTGGAGTTTACCCGATTAGGAGTTAAGGGAAGGGAAAAAGGGAAGTCGATGGTTCAAAATAACCAGTGTAAAAAATGGCTTCTGCTTTAAGACCGCCAAAATGTTTAATATAACAATTTTACGTGTTTTACCATATAACGAAGTAGCCATGCATTTAGTTGTTCATATCGTCAAACGCTGATAAATTAATTATTCATTGACCTATATGGGCTATTTTATAAAACTGACTATGACAATTCGATGTACACACGACAGCACGTCAGACTGTACACTTTTGTTGTAAAGTCACCCATAACGTAACCGAGTAGAGTGCTAGCGTGTAAGGGCCGACGTGATGTCGTGTGTACATTGCGGAGCCGTTACAACAAAGGTAAGGTTACTAACCGACTACTAAATGTACTTACATCGAATTGTCACAAAAGTGCGCCACTGGCCGATGTGCATATTAGGTAAAAACAATCCGCAAAGTTGCTAGTCCTTAAAACCTTTTTTTAAAGGTGTGCCCTCCCTTCGTGGCCATGTCCATTAGGGCATCTGTGTACGTGTAGCAGATTGCGAGAATAGGGTCCGAGCGGAGTGAATCGCTTGTCAGTCAGCTCGTTGGTTTCGGTCCAATTGTATAACCGCACTTTGCACACTCCCGCGGGATTGCCTCGCGACCTGAACGACTCTGTTTTGACATATGACGACTGTTAGTGCAGGTTTAGGTGGGTTATCTGTGTTCTACATTATAAAACGGAAATCCTGTTCGCTGGTGAAAGCTTCACTTGAGATCGGCTATTTGGCCTTTTTTTAACCACACTATACTTTTTTTCCAATACCCTGAGGGCGCAAAGCCGTAGCCGAAGTAATACCAATTAGTTAAGACGCAATAGGTCTCACAACTAGCGCCGCCAATAAAAAAAAAATCGTATCTTCTTTTTGGATTCGTTTTTAGCAAAAAGGGCTCCTGCGATTTCTCGCCTCTCGCAACGGAGGAAAATGTTTCGAAAACAGAACGTTCGCAAAAAAGAAACCTTTGTAAATAACTTGCGCATAATGCTTGACAATAATTAATGGGGGTCTATGTCTCGAATGGCAAGGTTTACGCTTTATCTGATTATTGTTGTTTGTATTTTTGGTAAAAAAATATGGTTTCAAAATCAAAGGCATTTTTTACACGAGCGACCTCGCTCGTGTAAAGAAGTTTCTGAACGCGTATAAATAACCTTTCAACAAACAAAAAGTGTTCGTACTAGTAAATAACACAGAAAGTAAATATTTCAGGAATCAGGTACTATTCAGGGGATTTTCTCATTCTCATTCTCAAAATTGGCTCATTATGAAACAACACCTTTTAGGATCTGGAATCCAAACCTTAGGTCCTAAAAATAGTTAAGCCTCGCGTTGAGAAATCGCATCCGAAAAGAAGATACGTTTTTTTTTCATTGGCGGCGCTAGTCGTGCGTCGTATTTTTCTTAAATTTAATGAAGTTTTAGTAGTAATACAACAAGTGTAAAGAAATGTATCGTGGGAAAACCTAAGCGTCCGAGGCATAATACACCCAAGGAAAATTTGCCAATCCGCCATGGGTAGGTACGCGTGGTGATTAAGCTCGAACTTTGCCCAGATAGTGGGGACATGTACCACTTGTACCGGTTTTTGTATGAACTCATTGAACAGGTTATAGACTTTTGGATCTGCTGGTAAATAGGTTTAATCTGTGGTCTAACGTAATAAGTAAACATGCAGATTCCTTATTGTTAAATATTAGCTTCGGGGGTAAAGATCAACGTTCGGTAAACCAAACCATCAGCCTGAAGGCTTGAGGTAGATGACATTAAAGAAAGAGACTGGAAAGTAGTGGACGAACCCGATAGATAAATCATAAAAGTAATTTGTACATTTATTATAGCGAAGTCCGTGCGTAATTCCAAAAACATATTGAAGTTAAGACCCACGTCAAAGTCATAGGGGACTAACTTTACTTTGATTGCAAAACCTTTCTATTTTGGTCGGTTTTGTTACTTATCCGAAAATACAATTTTCACAAAAATTCATTAAAAGATAAAAATATTAAAACTTTATTTCGGGGCGGAATTTGTGGGTTCATGTCCAGACATTAGCGTTTTTTAGCATCTGATACTGACCCAATATACAGCGTGTTGTAAAAAGGGTCCTGTCATACTAATGGGGGTCATTGACCTCATCAATACAAGCAACTTTTACTACGAAGCCAACTTTGAAATCTTAAAAAAATATATCCATAGGTACCAATAATCGATACTTACTTCACCGAATTCATGGAGCGGCAGTTTTTTTTATTTTCTATTTTGGGCTTGGTTCCAAAAAAACGGAGTGAAAAAAATATCAGCTGTTCCATACAAAAGGTCGACTCAGTACTGCGCCAAATGTATGAAACAGATGATATTTTTTTCACTCCGTTTTTTCGCCACCTAGTACAAGTTGTTTGTAGTGATCAGTAGATAGCCCACTTTAAATTCCGCTATCGACTTAGAGTGCACCCTGTATTGTTGAGCAATTTCCCGTTAAACCAACAGCCACACTCGATAAGCGGCGGCGGCTAAAATAAATCTCCTGCACTTTGGCCGCTCCATTGAATGTAAAGTGGCCACCGATGTACAGAATTGGCCATAAAATTCGCCCTGGCTGTTTATTGGTCACAAATCATTTAGTTTTGACACACTTGTTATAGCTAGTGTGTGGTGTGGGGAGGTTGGTTAGACCACACGAACTCTAGCGTGTTTTATCTTTTTATTATGGCGCACTAGGAGAAGATTTATTCGAGTTTTGTTGAATTTAATAGTAAGTAAGATGTAAGCACACCCAGGGTGGTATTCATAGTCGTTTGAGATCACCTACTTGAGATCAATGTCAAGTAGGTGAACTCAGAAAAATCAAATGCTAATGTCAAACCTTGGCTTATGTCAAATTTGAGTAGCTAGCGCTGTCAGCATATTGGTTCGACTTCGGCTCATAGGCGCCCTGAGGGTATTGGAGAAAAAATTATACCAACCGAGCGGTTAATAGACACTAGCTTGATATTGACATACATCAGCCAAGGCTTGACATTAGCATTTGACTTTTCTGCGATCACCTAGATATGGGCAAAAAGAGAGTTCACCACGCGTGCCCAGTACCCACTGCAGATCGGTGATTTTGCCATTGAAGGAAATATGCTTCAGTGGCACAGGTTTTCCTCACGACGCTTTCCTTCACGGTTAGACCCACGTACCTTGCTTTTGAAATAAACTTCATTCAGGTACATGCTACCACCGGGAATCGAACCGGGTCTTACGCTTGCGACCGCGCACCGTTTGAATTTAAGATCCAACTAAATTTCCCACCACGCTACTATAGATGAACCTTAATACATGATTATAATCGTTAACGTTGTGTCTCGAACCCTAACGCGTGATTACAAAAACTCCTGTATAGTAAATTCTCTTTTTTTTGCTGTAGACCCTATAGGCTGTACACACAGAATTAAAGCATTATACGACCCTACTCTTTTGAACTAAGGGTGGCATTAATAGTCGTCTACTCAAGATCGAACTCAAGTTGATGATCTCAGAAAAGTCAAATGCTAATGTCAATGTCAATCTCAAGATAGTGTCTATTAATATGCTGAGAGCTACACAAGTTTGGCTAATGGCAAACAAATAATGATCGATCTCAAGAAGGTGATCTCAGACTATTAATACCACCCTAAGAATACATCTAAAACTACAGCATTTATAACTGTCACAAGATAATTAAAGGAGCATAGCAATCCCCCTGTGTAGATGGGTTATCTATACAAATGAGTACCATTTCATTTTAAAGCGAGGCGAGCACCGAGCTCTATTGGATTCCGAGTTTGACTCGTGCATTTTGAGCTAACAACAAATCAAACACCTGAAATTGGTTTTCCCACTTGGTATTGAAATTCCTCGCTTTTCGTCGTTCCTAGTCCGGGTAGTAGTGGTCAGAGTTTAAATCGATTATAGGGCCGGCCACATACAGACGGAATTTTTCCGTTCGGAAAAACGAAACCAATGCAAACTGCGTACTTGATCTATGAAAATTCCGGACGGAAAAAAACCGTTTGTGTTTGGCGGTCCATAGACTTTGTATGCAGTCACTGCGTTCGGAATCCCGATAAGTTTTTTCTCCGTCAGGAATTCCGTCTAAGGATGATAGTGACATCAAACTGAAGTGGCGTCCACGTCGCGTCTTCGTCCCGTTTTCGTCCCATAAATGTCTTCTGTGTGTCTGGACCCTAAGAGTAAACAATTGTGTATTGAGAGGACAGTTTAGGTGCTGGGCAAGCCTACGCCATCTAAAGGTGTCCCAGTTACTGCAGCACCGATGAATTTGAAGTAGCAAAACCACTCGCTAACAGTGAACGAAAACATCGTGACGAAACCCGCGGCTGAGTTGGCTCCATACGTATTGACTTTTCTTTCCTGTGGGCTAGGCAAACTAAGCTGTCAGAATGGTATAGGTGCTGGGCAAGGCTATACTCCATCTAAAACAATGTCCCAGGCACTGCAGCGCCGAGTGGTCCCTTTACCCATTTAGTGAGTGAAGGTGCCACTGGACGCTGCACAAACCATCTCAAATGCAAAGGCCTGTTTTTTTATACAGCTGGCTCTTGCTGTAGAGATAATGTATTAAAATCAAGTCTACAACTGCCACGTTTGCCACTTCAATGAAGAGATCTAGATCTCTGTCTTTCTATTCAAACGGAATAACACTTCGATAGAGGACGATATGCACCAACGGCATCAATAGAGATGCCGTCTCTGGTTTTAGTATCGTCTATTCAGCGTCTTGCTTGCGGTTGGATAGGGTTGGACCACGGTCGCTCCATGCATGCATGGGATTAACACAGGTACAGGTCAATGCAAGTCTATACAATGTGTTACAAAAGGTCCTGACTCTTTTTACAGGGGTTACCCTGCATCTGGTGATAGGGATCAGATCCCAAATATTATGCTTTGGTCTATGACGCGCCGCTGTTTTTTTTATTCATAAAATGTAAGCGCTGCGGCGGGGGAAAACTATATTTAATAAAAATCATTGATTTTCACAAAGTTTTAAGGTGTTTTAATTTGAAATACAGGCCAAAAAAAAAACATTCCTTTTTGGTTGCGTTTTTTTCTTCTAAAAACATGCCGTCAAAATTAAATGAGAATATTTTTTTAGTAGCTAAAGCCTAGATCCCAGATCCTAGAACCGACGATTAAACCCTGTACAAGAAAAATCCGGCCACTTTTGACTTGTGCAAATTGTATTCATAGATGGATGGCCTCTTAAATCAAATCAGAGCATCCTAGGGGGGCTGAGATAGGACCGAGTACCGCAGGTTGGGAAGCGCTGCTCTAGATTGGGAAGCGCTGCTCTAGACCTATCACCTGCCTAACCCCACTTTGTATGGACTGGCTAATACACATTACGGGTTATACATATGCAATGCTATTAAAATACACTACCAGGATCTATTAATGTGAACCTAGGGTGGCATAAATAGTCGTCGCTCAAGCTCGAGCTCAAGTAGATGATCTCAGAAAACAAAATCACCGGCTTGAGACCTTGGCTAATGTCAATGTCAAACTCAAGGTAGTGTCTATTAATATGCTGACAGCTACTCAAGCTCGAGCTTGAGACTGACGCAGAGCTTGAGATGAAACTATTAATACCACCCCTAGTAGATACATCACAGCCCAGAAATTTTGGAATTAAAAATGCATTTGGAAGCACCGCAGCTGTTTTTGCTGTACGCGCTTTTCTAAAACTCTTTATGCAAAAATGCCGTAGCTAATGAAAATTTGAGTATTCACTCAGTCTACGAAATGTACGAAATCCGATTTATTATACTAGTGTACACAATGGCATGTCGATAGGTTACCAGTAGAAGGACAAAACCATTTTTTTGTAAAATAAATAAATTTTATCAAATTCAATTGGCAGATTTTTTTTGAGATATCGTAATGAGCCGTTTTTACGGCTGACAAATTTTGCTTTTTCTGAAGCTATTATGAATTGGTATTAATTTCAATTGGTTTAAGTGAAATTTGACAGCCACATCCCGGTTCTTGTGTGGCAAAGCCTATGAGCGCCATCTACTAAGGGCTTTAAATTCAGATTTTAACTGTCAGTTGAAAACAGGCCATTGACCATTCAAATGTGACAGGACCTTTTTGCAACACGCTGTATTAGCGATGACGGGAGCAATAGGGAATGTGACTAACTACATACAATGCCGTTTTCGGTAGAGAATGACTTTCAAAGGCAGGCTTCAGGTCCTTTGTTTAGGCTTGCACGCCAACGTTGCCACATCAGAAACGGCTCTATTTACTGGCTCCGTGACCATATTGTGGCGTGTTAACCCGGTGCTTTACAATACAAATTGCCTATTAACTGCGCTCTCTGTGGACTAAAGACGCCTTGAGGCGTCGCAACTATTATCCGCTTGTGAAACGTCATATCCGATGAGGGGATAATGTGGGTGAGGGCAGGAAGTTGCTCGCTACATGTATCTGAGCCAGTCTGAACGGTAAGCTTTAGAACTGCCGCGAGATAGGAAGCTTAAGAGGAAACGCGGGTAGCCGCTGCTCCATACAAACCCTTCCTCCCTTCCTCCCTGGATAAAGATTTTAGAAAAAAAAAATTTATTCCATTAAATTTATATTTACCTCTGCCATGTCCCTATGTTTTCCTTTTTTTCTTATTTAAATTATTTATTTTTATGAAAAAATAAAACCAAACTATAAGAGCGCAGACAAATAAGACGAAAATTTTCGTGCGGCTGCCGCGCGGCCGCCGCGCTCTGGTGCTCAGGGCAAGAGTGAACTTTGTTCACAAGGTAGCAACGTTAAAATTTCTCGCAATGCCCTAACCTCGCGCGTGTGGAGACCGTGCTGTGCCCGCGCGAAGGCCTGAGAAATATGAACTATGCTACCTTGTAAACAAAGTTCACTCTTGCCATCACTGCACACCAGAGCGAGGCAACCGCGCTGCAGCCGCGCGGCAACCGCGCGGCAACCGCACGAAATGTTTCGTCTCGTTTATCTGCGCTCTTATAGTTTGGTTTTAGTTTGTCGACGCTACTCTACCTCAAATTCATGCTAGGAGAAAGAAAAGGCAAATCCATTTAATTTTGTATCAGTCAATGGCAATTTTAATCCGTGGTTAGGTATGTTGGCAAGCTTTTTCACAGCGTTTTATTTCCATACAAATATATATTCGATACGGTAGGTATATTAAGTTTTATCCATACTTTGACAACTGCCTGAAGTAAATAAGTAGGTATAGTGAACGTGCCACATGCTAGGATACCTCTTTTTGTTCGATTGGCGCCCTTATGCCGCGTACGGTAAAAGCTACCATCCTAGACTGTGGGCGACCGTACCCACTTAGATAGAAATGCAAAGCTGAAAATCTCCAGTCGTGTTTTTAATTCAAAGTTTACAAGTTCCGAATAACTAAGTTGGAACAATTTTCAACACTCAAAGTACGGCGCAAGTGTATAAGCAAAGAATCCGGATTTGAAACAGACTTTTCTTTAAAGTGGAAGTTAAACTTTGAGGAGATTCCGGACGAGATGCTTTCAGACAAGCGTAGACCTACCCGTGAAACAAGTACCTAAGGTAACTAAGGTAAGAACAAGTCACCTAAAGTAGGTAAGGTAAAGGACAGTGTTCTAATTCTGTAAAAAAGAACAAGTGCGAGTGTAAAATGAAAAATTAAATCGATGCACAATTTTCCTGCAGAAAATCTTGTTGCATGCCTTCGATCACATACAGTTCACATGGAAATACACGACACGGTACCCGGTTTTGATTCCCTTGCGAGGGTCGAAAAATATTCAAATCACTTTTGGTCCCTCCGGGATTAAAAAGCTATTTTATTCCCTGTTTGCAGGGAACTTACTGGGTCTTTTCGAAAATATGTGATAAAAAAATATTTATACAGCAGCGTCCAGTGGCAGTAGCACAGACGTTGTCTTTCCTGTGGGCGAAACCGTCTAAGCTGAGAGGAAAGGATAGGAGCCGGACAAGCCTATTCCATCTTATTACGTTTCTTTAGCGAAAATTATGTAATTTAATATTGTTTAGATACGCTTAGGTAACTTAGAGCTCTCGATAGCAAAAGACTTTAAAAGTGGGTAAAAAATATTGTAATTTTCTTCTGTGCAACGTGCGCTGTGTCCCGGGAATAATCCTTCATTTTCTGTAATCGATTCCAAGCGGGAAAGTTACAGTAGCGTTTTATACTTTTACAAATTATTTTTCACGAATTTTTTAAAGATTGGTTAAAGGAAGTAGTCTGGAAATTATTGATCCGAATCGTTGGTTTTGGAGCCGAAATACCTAAATATTTGGAGGACAGTCGGCGGATTAAGGGTGGCATTAATAGTCGTCATCTTAAGTTCGAGCTCAAGTAGGTGAACTCAGAAAACATAATCACTGACTTGAGACCTTTGCTAAAGTCAATGTGAAGCTCAAGCTAGTGTCTATTAATATGCTGACAACTACACAAGCTTGACATTAGCCAAGGGATGACATTAGCATTTTTCTTTTCTGAGATCACCTACAGATCCACCAACTTATCTGTCAAATGGCAGAATCCGGAACTACGGTTAACTACCAATGAAAAGTGAGAATTCAGGCGCCCGCCAATCAAAGCAACAATAAAACGCTGATAGCGACACCACTCAGTTCACAGCTAAGTTGGTGGATCTGTACTCGAGTTCGAGCCTTAGCTGACGACTATTAATGCAGTAAGTCAGTTTCGGAATGGTGGCCTATAATGCGTTGACGCGGTCAATCGGACCTAAGCTCGATGGGTCGATGATAATTATAAAGACAGTAATAATAATTCTTATATTTATCCAGAGATAAGATCCGGCAGATACAGCTGTGGCGGGCTATGCTATGCTTTCAGGTAAACTCTCGTGTCGAAATTATCAATTTTATTTACAATTTTCTCTTTGTACAATAGTGCCACAAGACGTATCAAAATCAGACTGAAGGTTGAGCCAAACAAAAGTATATAACAAACTATTCAATTTTAGAATTTCGAATTTTGCCCAAAAAGTTTCGTGCCCCACATTACCCCCCTTCAAGTGAAGCGTACGGCTCGACGAACTGTTCTGCCGGAGCGCGTAACGTAATCTTTCTTCCGCTTTTCTTCTTCTTGAGCAGAGGTAAAGGCACTCGGCGTGGTCATCTCTTCATCAGGGCACATAAACGCTGGCTTCAGCCGATCTAAGGATATCAGCGTAGTCCGTCTTGGATACTGAAGCTTGAAGAACTTTTCATGTTTCTCTAAAACTTCGTATGGCCCATCATACGGTGGCGTTAGTGGCTTTTTCGTAGCATCCACTCTAACGAAAACATGCGTGCACGTAGACAAATCCTTATGTAAAAACGTTGCACGTTGACTGTTGTTATTCTGATGCGCCGGCCTTATTGCTTCCATCGTATCGGTGAGGCGGCGTACGAACTCTGCATCGTTAGCATGCGGTTTCGATGGCAACAACAAGTCTGCTGGCAGTCTTAGTGTAGTACCGTAGGTAAATAACGCAGGACTCATGTTTGACTCTCGCTGTAGAGCAACTCGTAGACCCAGTAGTACTGTAGGTAACTCTTCTGACCATCTCGTGCTTGAGCCTCTTGCCATTAACGCAGCTTTAAGTGTTCGATGCCATCTTTCAACTTGACCATTTGACTGAGGATGGTAGGCAGTGGTACGGATTCTTGTCACTCCGAGTACTTTCATCAGCTCTTGAAATAGCGACGACTCGAACTGCCTCCCTTGGTCGGTAGTTATTCGTAGCGGGCAACCAAAACGTACAATCCAGCCTTCGTAGAGTGCTTTGGCGACTGTTCCTGCGGTGATGTCTCGGACAGGAATTGCCTCTGGCCATCTTGTGCATCGGTCTATGATCGTGACTAGGTACCGGTAGTCATTGGATGGTGTCAACGGTCCTACAATGTCGATGTGGAGGTGCTCGAAACGGTTGGACTCTGGGAACTGTCCAAGTGGTGTGACGTTGTGACGGTGTATCTTGGCGCGCTGGCATCCTATGCAGCTCCTCGCCCATGATGTCACATCTCTGTTTATCGCCGGCCAGAAAAACTTGTCAGTCATCTGTCTTCTCGTACTTCGTATACCAGGATGGCTTATCTCGTGCAGTGCTTTGAAGGCTGCTTCACGAAATAATATCGGTAGGTATGGCCTCGGCGTATTCGTTGATGCTTCACATACTATAGGTTTCTTCAGTCCAGGTAGAGTAACTTTTGTAAACTTTAAGTTGCTTTTCTTGTAGAGATCTTGTAACTCTTGATCTTTGTCTTGCTCTTCGGCCAGTGCTTCGTAATCGATCGAGCTAGGGCACTGAATCTCATTGATCCGAGATAAAGCGTCTGCCACAGGATTGTTCGCGCCTTCTACATAGGCGATCTTGTTGCAAAACTGGCTAATAAACTGTAGCTGTCTCTCTCTTCGTGGCGTATCACAGTTACTCGGCGGCTTCGTAAGCGCGTATGTCAGTGGCTTGTGATCTGTGTAGATAGTCACGTCAACTCCTTCTATGTAACGTCGGAAGTGTTTAACGGCGGTGTACATGGCTAGTAGTTCGCGATCGTACACGCTGTACTTCTTCTGTGCCTCACTCAAGCTTTTAGAGTAGAAAGCGAGTGGCGTCCATCTTCCTGCAACTTTCTGTTGGAGCACGCCTCCCATACTTCGGTCACTTGCGTCTGTCATGATCGAGAGATCAGCACCGGGGATCGGATGAGACAATATCGTCGCTTCTTTGATGCTGTCACGACATTGTTCAAACGCGTCCTCTGCTTCCGGGCTCCAAGTGATCGGTGTCTTGTCTTTCTTCTTCGTATTATGCAACATTTTATTCAGTTCTCTTTGTTTGTCGGCTTGACGGGGTAGACAGTCGCGATAAAAGTTGAGCATCCCAAGAAATCTTCGCAGCTCTTCAATCGTTGTAGGCTTCGGGTACGTAGATATTGCTGATACTCGGTCTTCTAGCGGTTGTATGCCGTTGGCTGATACTCGATAGCCAAGGAAATTCAGCTCTTCTTTTCCAAACTCGCATTTCTCCGCGTTGATGCTAACGCCGTACTCGTTTAAGCGTTCAAAGACACGTTGTAGGTGTGCTTTGTGCTCTTCTTCGTTCTCGGAGTAGATCAGTATGTCATCGACGTAGGCAAAAGCGATTTCATCTAGGCCTCGTAGTACTTCATGCATGAAACGCACGAAAGTTTGGCATGCGTTGCGCAGTCCGAAGGTCATGACTGTGAATTCAAACAAGCCGAACGGGGTTGTAACGGCTGTTTTCTGCGTATCTTCTTTACTTGCCATCGGTATCCAGTAGTACGCTTTCGTGATATCTAGCTTTGAAAAGATTTTCTTGCCATGCAGATGAAAAGTGAAGTCTTGCATCCTCGGTATGGGGTATCTATCTGGAATCGTCACAGCGTTTAAACGACGATAATCTCCGCATACGCGTAGCTGTCCATTGCTCTTTCTTACGACATGAAGTGGACTAGCCCATGGGCTGTTAGATGGTTGGCATACACCCATTTCGACCATGCGTTCAAACTCTTTCTTCGCTTCTTTGTACTTTTCAGGCGCTAGTGGGCGTGGTCGAGCAAAGAGTGGAGGTCCAGTAGTCTCGATCTGATGCGTTACTTCGTGCTTAGGAGGTATCTTTGTTGATAGGGGCCTGTGTATGTCTGGGAACTTCTTCAGTAACTCGCTGTACGGATGTGTTTCATTGACTAGATGGATCGAAGGTTCATTGTATGTTACTGCAGGCGCTTTGATAGATAGTTCTGTCACTGTGTCTACCAGTCTTCCTCTGTGAAGGTCTACCATGAGACGATGGTGTCGCAGGAAATCGGCTCCCAAGATAGATTTTTTCGTGTCTGCGATGACGAACGTCCACGTAAAGTTTCTTCGTAGGCCCAAGTTGAGTTGTAGAGTTTTTTCTCCATACGTTGCTATAATGGTCCCGTTCGCTGCATAGAGGTTGTATGAAGCTTGCACCGGTTTGCCCTTTTTCTTAACGGCTAGTACGGATATCTCCGCGCCAGTGTCCACGAGGAAGTGTTCACGACTTTGTCTGTCCGTGACACAAAGGCGGTTACTGGCTATAACATCGACGCCCGCCGCGGTCGATGTCTCTACTAGTTTTTTTCTGACGTCTTGTTTTTTCTTGCGCACGGGGACTCGCATCGGCTCGCATTATCCCCATAGCGAAAATGAAAGCGACATTGCCAGTCAGGATCTTGAGGAGTTCGATACTTCCTTGACGCCGAACGCGATCTTGCGCCGTTTCTTGAGTCAGATCGGTTGCGTCGGTTGAAGGGACGACGGTATCTGTAGGCGCTCCTTTCACGCAGCTCCGCAATCTCTAACGTTAGTTTTTCAACTAGCCTCGATAAAACTTCGACTTGCCTCATCTCATCAGTCGTGTGTAGCGATATCGTAGCTATTTCAGGCTTCTGCAGCTTACTTGGGCTAGGTTCCGTCTTCCGTGGCTCCTCCGACTTCGATGGTTGCGGATCGGGCATTTTCATATATTTTCTTCAGCGTGCGGGTGTCACCAGTTGTGGCGGGCTATGCTATGCTTTCAGGTAAACTCTCGTGTCGAAATTATCAATTTTATTTACAATTTTCTCTTTGTACAATAGTGCCACAAGACGTATCAAAATCAGACTGAAGGTTGAGCCAAACAAAAGTATATAACAAACTATTCAATTTTAGAATTTCGAATTTTGCCCAAAAAGTTTCGTGCCCCACACAGCCATCACATTTAGAATAAAAAATGGTTTTAAAAAAAGAATAATAAAAATTGTTCATTTACATGGTATCAGTATTACCGTGGGAGGTGATACCTGCACTAGGAAGACCACGCAGGACTGCCGGTTTCTGATTTGAGAAATTCGCTAAGCTAGCACTTAAATATCGTTCTGCCTCTGCGGATTTCTCACAAAAGAACGTGACAGAACGATAGGTACTTAGTAAAATTCTTAATTCAGAAACCGGACCCTAGCCTCCTTTCTAGATGTATCAAACATTGTAGTACTGAGCCTTTTAGGTACGGTCGGCCACAATCTCAGATATCGAACAAAAAGGGGTATCTGAAACTGTGGTCGACTGTACAAGGATAGAGAGAGAGGGTGTGTGTGTTTAAGAGAGAGTGTGAGTAAATTATGAAACAGGGGAGGACAATATGGACATAGACAAGATTGGGTTTTGACCGAGGGGGTTGACGTGAAAAGGAAGAGGCATATGCCCAGCTTTACTGATAGATAGACGTAAATATTACCATACCGTATCTACAGAGGGTACCTACACTAGAGATATCGTGAGTGTAGAGCAGGGGTTCCCAACCTTTTTTTGTCTGCTGCCCACTTTAAGAATACATTATTTTTTAACGCCCCCCTTTTTAAACATACTTAAAAACCGCTAAGTACTTATAACTTATTATTGAAACGCAACTTTATAGTATTCGGACAGAGTATCTTTTTTTTTTCTGGGTCTCTTACCGCCCCCCTTTAGGCCTGCAGCGCCCACAAGGGGGCGTTACCGCCCACGTTGGGAAAGACTGGTGTAGAGAAATATATGTAGAGTCAAATGTAAATGTGTGGTCAAAAACAAATTTAAAAAAATAGGTTTACTACAAACGCAATCAAATGTTTAGATAATACAATAATACAATCTAATTTACATTCCTACATATTATACTTACTCAACGTTTGTAACTATGTTGATCACACATTGATCTGTGGTGTTGATGCTAATGACTTTATTTTCAATCAAATATATCCTTAGTTGCAATGCAATAAGAGGAAGCATTCATTTAAGGTGGTATTCTAGAACGATACTTAAACTCACTTCAAACTAGAACGCTACTTAAACTCCGTTTAAACTCAGTTCAAACTAGAACGCGACTTGAACTCTATTTAAACTCAGTTTAAGTAGAGTTTAGTTGTGTCGACTGTCGATAAAACAGTGCATGTTTTGATTTGAATATCCCTCCCTTCATATCAAAACATGCACTGCTTTATCGACAGTCTGAACTCTGTTTAAACTGAGTTTAAGTAGCGTTCTAGAATACCACCCTTAGATTCCTGTCGATCTATACTTGCTTTCGCTCCAACTGGAATTAACATTGATGCGAAAAATATCACTCACAGCTTTTTTCGTTGAGCCATGGAACAAGCGAGAGCTCCACAATAGTTTTTTTTTTTCTTTTCACGCTATTCATCAATCTTTCGCCTTTTTAAAAATAAAATCTGAACTGTATAAAAATAAAATAGAGTTCAGTTTTCATTAAAAAATCCTGCATCCAATAGCATTCCAGTCTGACTGCTATAGGTACCTTATGTAGAATAAATCCTCTCTGTCACAAAGCTACCACGGTTGATGGATGGATCCCGCGAGAAATTATTTATTTATATTCTTATTTATATTCTTTTCGTACCGAAATTTATCAATTCAAGAATTCGAGTCATCGTATAATAATTATTATCAGGTGCTTGTCAATTGTAACAGATAAAGATTTGTAGAATGGAAGAGCTTTTTTTTTTTTTCCCGAGTTAAAATTGACGAGTTACATTACAACCCCTTCAAGTATGACTGGATCCCTCCGTGACACCCTGTATAATAATTCGCCACATAATTAGCCTACCTTTAGGGAGCAATGTAGTTCACCTCCGTGGAATCTCCTGAATCCACACGTGTGCTCTAGGTGGTGCTATAAAAGCCTCTTCACATTCAATCCACCTTATAAACCGTTTCGGTAGCCACATCGCAGTTCTTGTATAGAGCGGGGTAACTCTATACGTCAGGCGAAATAGGCTACCACGTCTGCATTAATTTTCCCACTAGCTACCCGCAACACAAAACGTGAACACACAGAAAGTCGGAATCCAAAAAGGTACATTCAGCCACACGCTAGGACACCCTGTTTTGTTCGATTGGCGCCTTAAGGCGCGGTGCATAGTGCCCGCGCGCAAAGAAAAATGCTCAAATCTGATTCCTGTATTAAATACACTAAACAAATCGAAAATGTTCAGATATCAAACCCTAGAATTAGGTGAGACCTATCTAACACAGGCAGTTTCATGTTGATATCCATAACAGATTGCAAAATATTTTGGCTGAAATAAGTGCGCCGCCTCGTTTTTTTCAGCGATAATATCTTCAAAACGTTTATGAATGTCAACTCGAAACTGGCTGTGTTAGATAGGTTTTACCTAATTCTAGGGTTTGATATGTGAACATTTTCGATTCGTTTGTACGGTCGGCCACAGTGTAGGATACCCCATGTTAGCAGCGCGCGCGGCATTAAGGCGCATCAAGTGTATTTGATACAGGAACCGATTTTGTGCATTTTTCTTTGCGCGCAGGCGATTCACTATGCACGGCGCCTTAATGCCTCGCGCGCTGCTAACATGGGGTATCCTAGACTGTGGCCGACCATACATAGATCTTCTTCATCATATGGTTATTAAAGTCTAAAGATCGCTGCCATGTCGTAGGTACTCGGTTCCATTGGGAACAGCCTTCCTTCATTGGACCGGCCGATTGTATTGTAGCTACTCTTGTTCTATGTTAATCACAAAAACAAAAACAAGTGTAATTTCTTAACATTATTTTAGACTACACGGTCATAAAGTTTGACATTCTTCAAAAAAAGATCGGTGGTGGCCTAGTGGATTCGGAAACGAGCGACCCAGGTTCGATTCCCGGCGCATGTACCAATGAGTTTGTTTCTTTTCAAAGTTACGAACACACGACAGCACGTAGACGTTTACACGCTAGCACTCTAATCGGTTACGTTACGGGCGACTTTACAACAAAAGTGTACAGTCTGACGTGCTGTCGTGTGTACATTTGTGTATTTGAAGTAGCAAAAAATCACTCGCTAACGGTGAAGGAAAAACATTGAGAGTAAACCGGCGGTTTAGTTGACTCCACACGTATTGGCTCATCTTTCCTGTAGGCTAGGCCGACTAAGCTGTCTGGATGGTATAGGTGCTGGGCAAGCCTATACTCTATCTAAAACAATGTCCCAGGCACTGCAGCGCCGAGTGTTCTCTTCACCCATCTAGCGTGAGTGAAGGTGCCACTGGACGCTGCATAAACCATCTCATTACGTAGATGCAAACGCCTTAGTTGACATTCTTAATTTTATAAGGAATACGGAAGCTCAGCTCTATGGAGCTAGCTTTCTACACGTTCCTGATTTGCGACACACTATCACTTCCCACGTTCCGACCAAAATAGTTTGGCCTTCCTCATCTCCGCTAGACCAAGCTTGGAGTAGACGTGAGAGGGGAGAACGTTAACAGCGTCAGGGGCCCAACTTAACTGGACAATCATACAGAGTAATGGTTTATATGATAGGGATTATTTTCTATGTGAAATAACCTGTTAGAGAATGACGTTGGTGTTATATTCGAGGTTGGGTTTGGAAAATATAGAGCTGGTAAGATTTCGTGCTTCATTCGAGATTTTTATGTTTTTGTGTTGAAAGCAATCGTTTTCGAAGTAAAATTTAAGGGTTCACTTTGAGACGAATCAAGTAGTTCCTACATCGAGCTTAGTGCTAGTTAGTTACAGATTGATACTCTAGTGCCGTAAGATCAATCACAGTTTAAACTCAAACCTTAGGTTAAACCCCGCATTTTGTATGAAAATTAATCGACAGATAGTGTTAAATTAGCCTTTTTGGTTTAAACTGTGCTTGATCTTACGGGCCTTATCGGGTACAGGATACAGGGTTAATTTTGAAAAAAAATTATTCCTGAAACACGTAAACTTCTAAATGTGATATCCAACTACTTTTGTTCTTCGACTTTGGTGAAAGCACTTTTTTTTTCTGTGCAATAACAATAGAGGCTTGTTATTTTATATTGTGACATAACTTTAATAATGCCTGAAATAAACCATATAATTAGTTCTCTTTTTTTTGCGAAATTCGCTGCGTGGATTAACAAATAGTAGCAGGAGAGGCTGGAGATGTGGTGGAGAGTGGAGGGGCACGAAAGTGCGCCGCGCAGGCTGCGCTACAATGGTATAAATACAAACTTTAAAATTATAAGAAATGTTCAATAAATAAAAAGTATCGCGCTTTTTGAAATGTTGTTGGAAATCACATTTAGAAGTTGACGGGGTTCAGGAATAAAGCTATTTAAAAATTACCCTGTATCTATGATCTATCTAGGCTAGAGTAGGACATACTGTCAAAGCTGCCCTATCATGATATCTACAACCTACCTAAATACGTTGGGTGTTCCAGCCACTAGTTTTCAGGGGCAATTAAATTCGATAGCGGTACTTTGAGGCTGAAAGATAGCAGCGTGCCAGGGAAATACAAAACTTTCACAGTTTTTTACATTTTGTAGCTAAACTGAGCTATTTTTGTTCAGCGAAGAAGTTCAGCGGTCTAGAAGCAGTGGCACTGCCCAAAAAACTTGTCGTAGACCAGAACACATAATTGGCTGAATTATTGTTGTTTGTTTACAATAATGAAAAGAATACTATGTTATTGCCGCGAACGAAACGTCGCTGAACAAAAATAGCTCAGTTTAGCTACAAAATGTAAAAAACAGTCAAAATTTTTAATTTCCCGCCACGTTGCTATCGTCCACCGTTATGCAGGTTTTATTTTCATCATACATCCAACGTATACCTACAGTGTGGCCAACTGTTTTATTTATGAATCAAAGCCTGCTATACAGTTCGCGTTCACCCTGTAAACTTGGGGAGTCTAAAATAAACCGCTGTACTTACATAGAATTATTCTATGCCGCAGTACAATAAACTCGTTGGAATCACAAATATATTTTAAAGTTCCCAAACTCATAAATTGTATACAAACGAATGCACACAAGCTCCGAGAGAGTTTGCGCTCCGGAGTCAAACAGACCTACAAAAATCTATTTGAACGCTAGTGACAGACTCCTTTTCCATATCGCGACGCAACTAAGGTGATATTTGATTAAAATCTTCGACTTCCAAGTTCATGTTTATCCTTGCCGGTCTGTATATAATAGATTTGTAGCACATATGAATAAGTAGGTTCGAAGAATTGGACATTAATCTTTAGAGAAGAAGTTTTCATGGGAAGAGAAGCAGAAGTGAACTTATGCACCATAACAACCTTTTAGGTATACGGAAACACGACATAACCCAGTCGTCAGAGATTTTCATCGGTAGGTTATCTTGAGAAAATTCCGAACTCAATGAAACTTCGGGATGTTGTTTTTTATCTACAGGGTGTTAAAAGACCGCCGACAGACCCGAAAGGCACGCATACTAGATACCAAAACAAAGTACTTTTTCGATAAATTATTGCTGGGAAATGATTTTGGTTTTTTAGGTTATAATTTTGAAAAATATTTTATTACGCAATATACGTGTAACACACGGAAGTCATATTACGCAAGCGTTGGCATAAGTTTATACTACTTATACTTGAGGTGCCGATGTTTAGAATACATTGCGGGTTGCAATTTTAACGTCATTTTTTGTAAGAAATATTCAAAATTTTGATATGGCTTCTTGAGAAGAAATGTTAAGTACTTGATACTTAATACATTTATGCAAAAAAAAAGTTTTGAAAAGTCTGACTTTGAACCTCAATATCTCGGAAACCGTTGATTTCCCAGGCATAGTTCCTTGGGCAAAAATGTTCCTTATAATGAGGACAATACGTGGTTTCCCGCTCTGTTGGCGGTCTTTTAACACCCAGTATATACAGTAGTGCTAAACCCAATTTTCTGAACAAACTTTCAACCAACCAAAAAATTTATTTTCGTTGTCAACTGAGTCTAAACAACCAATGTAGAAGCTCCCGGTCTTGTACACACGACAGCAACTAGACGCTTACATGCTATGCACTCTACTTGGTTACGTTATGGGCGACTTTACAACAAAAGTGTACAGTCTGACGTGCTTACGTGTGACACAAGTCGATTGGTCACCCCAGCTCTCCAGCTATCTATAAACATGTTGTAGTCTGGCAGAAGTAACAATATTAGTTGTTAGAAAATGTGGTGATTGGCCTCTCTACAATACAGACTTACCCTTTCTCTTCGAAGGTTTATTACAGAGAAATACCTACTTTGCCTAATTTCGGTGGCACTTTTTATTCATGTTTTTTCAGGGAAGTTGATGTTGTTACTGTAAATACAATTATTACAGTTTAATCTCACATAAGAGCGCAGACAAATAAGACAAAAAAAATTGTGTGGCTGCCGCGCGGCCGACGCGCTCTGCGCCTCTAAAAAGTAAGATGTAGCCTGTACAACTGTACATGTCCCACTAGCTGGACAAAGGCCTTCTCTCAGAGAGAGAGTTCGAGCTTAATCACCACGCGTGCTCAATGCGGGTTGGCGATTTTTGCGTTAAGGGTATAATGCCTCATACGCTCAGGTTTCCTCACGATGTTTTTCCTTCACCGTCAGCTCTGGGCCTCTATTATGTAAAAATTCCACTCAACCTCCGAGCGTCAAACCACTCGAAAATAGTCCTTATTGAAATGAACCATCTATTTTTTGATATTTTAAAATCGTTATTTTTACGGTGGATATTTTAGATAATACAGGGGCTGGTGTACAATGATGGCAAGAGTGAACTTCGAAGTAGACATGCGCGAAACAGTGCACTTCGAAGTCATGATATATTTCATGACATTTCATACCGCGTGATATTACCTTATATCATGGCACCAAACATGACACATGACATTATGGTATTTCTTCATTGCAGACATGAAACATGACATCATGGTATTTCTTTATTGCAGACATGAAACATGACATCATGGTATTTCTTCATTGCAGACATGAAACATGACATCATGGTATTTCAGCATATTTTCATTGCAGTTCGTACAGTGTGCTGAAATGCCATGTGTCATGTTTCATGTCATCTAGTGTAATGAAATGATATGTGCCATGCTTTATTCTCTCGTGTAATGTGTAATATTTCATGACACCGTTGTGTAATATGTCTTTTGTAATATTACAAGCATTACCTACACATGTCTACTTCGAAGTTCAAATTTCCCGCAATCCCCTACGGCCTGGCAATGCACGGTCTCCACACGGTCTTGCACTGCACGGCTCGCGTTGTCTACGCCATTCCCCAGAAGCGTAGCTTATTTTGCCGTACACGCAGCGACTGCTCAGAGGGTCCGCGCGGACGCCACGCGGTTGCCGCGTCGTTGCCGCATAACGCAATTCGTGTTGAATAAACGCGCTCTGATTGTAAAGAACAAATTTTCTCCGAAAAAAAGTACTTAAATTGTGCCACCGAAATTAGGCAAGAAATTTTCTGACAATGCGTGAATGGTAGTAATTGAATGCACACTTTCAAAGGATAAGAAACGTTTGATAAACAAAAAGTATCGAGCTTTTCGAAAAGTCTCAGAACAAAAGTTGTTGGAAATCTCATTTTGAAAGTTAACGTGTTTCAGGAAAAAAGCTATTTAGAAATTGCCCTATATTTCCTGACCTCGGACACCTAATAGTTAGAGAGCTGGTGACCAATCGAGATATTTTTTCGTACAAGGCTAGGAGTTGGTAGGCTGATAGAGTAGACTTCGTCGAGTCTTAGAAAAATATTTTTTTGGCACGGTCGCGGTTGAAAGTTAGATTTTTTCGACTTTGAAAGTTTAAATGTATGGGTTCAGAATATATATTTTTTGTCGTACAAGGCTAGAAACTTCTACGTTTGTTGTTGAGACTCCGTTGAACAAGAAAATATTTGTTGTTTTGGCCGAGCGTGTTTGAAAGTTTGATTTTTATAACCCAAAAATTCACACTTTCAAGGTTATAAAAAACAATATTTCTACCGCGTTTGGCTAGTAATAAATTGTGATTTCGTGATCAGCGGAGACTAAAAAGGCAGCCTAAAAACTCCCAGCCTTGTAGACAAAAAAGAAATGACTCAACCCATGCATTTAAACTTTCAAAGTCGAAAAAATCTAACTTTCAACCGCGACCGGACCAAAAAAATATTTTTCCCAGACTCAGCGAAGTCTACTCTATCAGCCTACTAACTCCCAGCCTTGTACGAAAAAATATCTCGATTGTTCACCAGCTCTCCAACTATAATGGAGGCTTCTCCTCGAAGCCACCCAACAAACCAAACCCATTAAACTGTTTAACAAGGAAATTAAGAGACAATTTCAATCCGAATTAGTTTTCGCACCTCGCGGGCCTGCGGCGATCAGTCAAAATTCCTGAAGCCCGTAATCGTTTCCAGTTACCCAAAGTTGAGTAATTCCACCTGTCTTCGGCCCTAAGTCGAGTTTAATGGTTCCGCAGGTTGCGGCCGTTTGGGGGCTACTTTGAACCTACGGGATGAATTTCTGGTAATTCGATGATTCGCTATGCTTCGATATAATCCGTGCGGAATCAGAATGGGATAATACCTTTTGGAACTGAATCGAAAATGACAGTTCTCGAGTAGCGTCAGTAAAAAAATGTTTAGTTCTACGTTCTATCATAGGGTTATGAAATTGGAAATACACAAAAATGTTTAATGGTTGTAATCTAAAAGGATTCAATGTTATTGCATTAATTGAATAAAACGTGATAAAACTCGAGCAGACACCCACGCGCACAGAAAACACAAGCAAGTTTCGACGCGAGTTTGCCATAGACACCTAGAGTTTGCCGAAATGCTGACGCTACAGGACCGCGAGCGTCTCAGTTGCAAAAGGTATTATCCCATTCTGATCCCGCACGGATTATACGCTCGATGGTTGCGCGCTCAAGTCCTGGGGCCTTAGCTTGTACCACGATGGCGTATCGATGGCGTCCTATCAGTAGGACGAAACAGGGGTTTCCTCGTATTTCTCCTACAACCAGAGAACCATTCCTCTAGAATTAGAGTCAAAATATTCTTTGCTGTACTACAAAAGCATTAAAAGGACCGACAGCTTTAATAAATCGTAATTGAAGCTGTCAACTGGGAGCCTATTTTGGCACCATTCTGTTGCAGGCTTCGATCAAGGATAAAACTAGATACAACATAGAACTCTGAAATGTGTCTGGAAAAATAGATGCCCAAACTGCCTTTGGGAGATTATTTGCTCGTAGTCTATGCAATTAAAGTAAAACTGTACACTATTGCAATAAGGTTGACATTCGAATATTAGACGTATGGTCGAATTGATGTTTCGTATTGTTCTATTGTTGATATCATTTGTTTCTGTGGGGACAAGTTTTTATTGTGATTTTATACGTAATGCGGATTCTATGGGATTTAGTTCGGTGGTTGCAGGCTAAGGCCTCTGTCTGTAGCGATTTTTGTAGCCACCTTTTGTTTTTCTTTTTTTAAAGCAGTAACTATTATATCCTATTGTGCAGGAACGGGGGTTTTCAAGACTTCTTCAATAATTGGTTTATTTCGAATTTAAAATAATAGACGTTTATTGTGTTACGTAAGATGTACAAAGGTAGAGAGAGAAGTGAGGCACAAGCGAAATCGGTGACAACGAACGAACATGGAACTACAGACCGCAGCTAATACAGCTCCATCTGGTGCTGCTGACGTCATTCGGTTTAGTTCTAAATCCATCCTTCAGAGGGCGCCACGTGCCAGTGATTTATCGCCTTTTAGGTGGCGCTGCGCGCGCCGACACCTTTACTATTAAATATCTGAAGATGCGAAGTTTGTAATCTCTGCTTCTAGACGAGAACAAGGGCAGTTTTTTTGCGATAGTTATGATCCAAGTTGTAGGAAAACGGGCTCTACGTTCTACGTGTTTTCAATGATTCAAGTTTGAAAAGCTTTCATTGATCTCTATTTAAGTATGTTGTTATTGGGTTTTGAACGGAGATCAATGCTTGAGAGGTACATTAAGGGTGGCATTAATAGTCGTCAGCTTAAGCTCGAGCTCAAGTAGGTGATCTCAGAAAACTAAATCAATCAAAAAAGAGCTTGAGTAGCTGTCAGCATATTAATAGACACTAGCTTGAGCTTGACATTGAAATTAGCCAAGGTCTCAAGTCGGTGATTTTGTATTCTGAGATCAACTACTTGAGCTTGAGGTGACGACTATTAATGCCACTCTAATAAGACGCATTTCGTAAGAGTAGAGGCCCGGTAGGTTGCTGAAAGTTTGCCGACTTCGCCGCTAGTTGTGCGTATAACGGCTGCCAAGATTTTAAAGCTTATTTAGATTTTAGACCGTAATGGATATTTCAAAGCTAACTGTGTCGGAGCATTTCTTCTCAGAGGGTCTGCCAAAAGTTCTTGAATGCTTTTCACTACTTACAAAGGTTATTATGACCGATTCAACTTCAAAAATATCACCTGAATTAATCATTCAAATTCCTGAAGTACAACAGTAGTCGATCAATAAAATAGAAGGCATTATTGAATAAAAGCTTCGAAAGTAGAGTGACTAATAAAAATTATAGGCCTAGATTATTCAATAATTAGGCAATTTTAGATTAAGAAAATAAATACATAGGTAGAGAGGCAATGTATATGTAGAGACTTCTTTATTCGAGCATTAAGTTCTGTGTAAGCAAGGTAGAAGATATTTTTCGTTTGTACAGGCCACTTAGGCGGATTAATTAACGTTCCATTGTCATGTCAATATTAACTTCGAGTAGGCAAGGTGGCGCTTTTTCTTACGCATCGTCCTAATCGGGAACAGTCAATTTCTTGATAAAATGCTTGATCATGTTTGATCCTCCTCCTTGCATCGGTATCCACGCACTAGCGAATTTAGGGGGGGGGGACTAAAGGGCTCAAGCCCCCCCAAAAGCAGCTGAGACCGTATCCTCATTGCTGAGGGTCATCGGTTTCTCGGTTTCTCGTCTAGTCGCTGAAAAAAAAAACGGAAAATTGCTGACTCTAATGTGGATTCTGATAAACTCATGTTCTATCACTGTTAAAAATGCACGAAAAGCCACCGCTTTTTTTCCCCTTACAAAAAGGGAGACCTGTTTCCTCCCTGGATAATTATTTTAGAAAAAAAAACACTCCCTCATAATAAAAGAGCCCTCATTTCCACTAGGTACTTTCAAGGATCTCAAAGGTTTTTTTAAGCATTTAGCAAAATTTGCAAAATTTTGAAGATTCGCTCCAATTAGTAGCCCAAATAATCCAGGTATCAAATAATCTGGAGTCTTAATAATTAAATCTTTAAGCTACTACCTAATGCTGAATCTCATTCCAACTTCGGTAGCTCGTAAAAGATGATTGACCGTTTTAACGCCTTTTAGTAACATTTTCAGTCGATGCTCTTATATAGCAAATTGCATGAAGCTGTGGGTTACCAGAGTCTGTCGTTGGGAGTTGTGGCTGTAAAAGTTTATAGGTCATTAAACCGTTAATGCTGTTTATTTAAGTCCTGATAGTCATCATTTTAAAGGTTTTTGGTGCTTTATTCATATTTTATTATAAGTTATAGGTAGTATATACCTGGGCCGAATCATATTTAGCGTTTGGCAGTTTTTGCTCCCAGGCACTACATACACTGATCTATACATCTGATCACTTCACCAACCACATGTGAAAGGAGTCTCTAACCTTGAGTTTTAGTCAGATCTAAGGCAACTACAAAGTGGCCTTAGATTTGAATAAACATTACAAAGTAAGTGAAATCAAGGCACGATTTTTGCGAAGGTCTATCTTTACTCAATAGCGTTTCATAAAACACAATGATTAAATTTATCATGACAATTCGATGTACATTGCGTAGCCGATTGGACAGAAATAAACTAAGGCCTTTGCATCTACGTAATGAGATGATTTATACAGCCTCCAGTGGCACCTTCACTACACTAGATAGGTGAAGAGACCACTCGGCGCTGCAGTGCCTGGGACATTGTTTTAGATGGAGTAGGCTTGCCCAGCACCTATACCATCCTGGCAGCTTAGTCGACCAATCCCACAGGAAAGACAGGTCAATACGTGTGGAGCCAACTGAGCCGCGGGTTTCCTCACGATGTGGATTGGACAGAAAGGTTACAAAAAAGGTAAGTTTAGTAAACGTATACTCAATTTACATAGAATGAGCCGTTTTCAGCACAAATACAAAAAGCATTAATTTCATAGATGGCGCCTACAGGCGTGGCCATAAAAGAACCGGAATACGGCTGTCAAAATTAATCTGTGCTAAGCTAAATTTGACAGCCGGGTTCCTACGGGTTCCTATGACTTTTGGATGCAGCATGAAGAATAAAAAATAATTGTATTCTTCATGCTGCATCCAAAAGTCATTTTCTCCAAAATTGGCGACAACAGTGTCTCAGCATCTGTGGCCGACTGTACCGACACTAGAAGTTGAAGTAGAAGCAATTCCACTGTGCTCCTTAGTGCCATAACGGGTGTGAATTTGTACCGGTCTTAAGGGTGCGGTGCTGGGTAATAAATAGTGGAGCTTCCATGTGGTCGGCACGAGCCAAAACGACAGGGGAACTACTTCGATACTCGAAAAAACGTTGCCCTAGTTCGGTCAACTGGACTAACAACCGGACTATTGCTTACAGAGGAAAAAACCAAAATATGACAATCCTGACAGCTTAGTCGGCCTAGCCCGCAGAAAAGACAAGGTCAATACGTACGCATGGAGCCAACTAAGCCGCGGGTTTCCTAATTTGCTCTCTCCACACAGACTTTTATGTCTGTGTCTCTCCACTTCGCCCTGTTCTTGGTGTCGTCTTCGGAGGCTCCGCATTCTATGAGGTCTTTGTTGACCACGTCCATCCACCTGGTTTTCGGTCTTCCTCTGGATCTCCGCCCGGGCATGGATAGACGCAGAGCGCCTCGTTTCCGATGTAGTCAGGTGGCTTCCGCTTTATGTGCCCATGCCATATTAGCCTAATTCTAACATCCATCTGATTCTGATTCTGATTCTGATTCATGTATGTAGGGAAAAGCCACCGATGCGATGGACTGACCAAATCAAGACCACTGTGGGGAGAACACTATATGAATGCACCCGGGCAACCTCTGACCGAGATAAATGGCGTGGCATCGTAAGGCGCGCACCATCAGCCACTGATGTGGATCACGACTGCTCTGACAAGAGCGTAACGACGAAGAAGAAGAACATCCATGTATGATGTGGTTAAACGTTGACAGGCATTTCAGGACTCAGGTAGAGAGAGTAGGGGTTCGAGTGCATTTGTGAATGTCAACATGCAATATCCCTGCACACAGCGGTTTGTTTTGGGAGCGTTTTATTTGTGCACGGAACCTGAACGTTTTAATAAACGTGCCAGTAAAGTTGGTGTCCGCACGTCTGTTTAATCCTCAAAGGGAGAGCTGAGATACGAGACTTACTTAGGTAGGAGGGAATTTCGCGTCATTTTCTCTACAGGAGCAAACCTTCGATGTCATTGCCTTCGACGGAGTGCCGTTACCATTTATCTAACGCGGCATAGCGTTCAAGCGTTTGTTTTTAAACTTTCGTGGTTTTAAGACTTAATTATTGTAAGAAAACGGGATTCTACCCGTGACCATGGTGCCTGCAACGGTGCCGAAATATCGCGAACTCCAACAAATTAAATCGTGGTAAGAATCCCATTTTCTTACAATAAATTATGTGCAAGCGTTGTACTGACCATGCATTAAAACGCTATAAACGCTGCTATAGCTACATCGACATAGACACTTCACTAAAACATAAGTCTATACGTTCAGCTCGTCCTGTATTACTTAAAAGAAGTCTACTGTGGATCTACATAATGTAAGCTGTCAAAAAAAGATTGTATGCTTCCAATAAGAGCAATTTTCCGGAAAAAAAACCCAACGGGGACAACAGGGGTGGATTTGTAAAGTCACATAGACCCTTACACACGTGCACTCTATTCAGTTCCATTACAGGCGACTTACATGCACGTAGACGCTTACATTTTCGTTGCAAAGTGATTAGAGTTCACGCGTGTACTTAAGGGTCTAAGTGTTGTCTTGTGTACCTACCTACTTATCTTTATAGTAATCACTAGTTGTGCCCGCGACTTCGTATGCGTTTTTTTTTACACATTTGATATTTAATTTAAATTCGACTGTGGAGGAAAACTAAAAAGGAAGGTTTTTTTTAACCCCCGACCAAAAAAGAGGGGTGTTATAAGTTTGACAGCTTTGTGAGTGTGTCTGTATAAGTGTTTATGAAGGTGTGTCTGTCTGTGGCACCGTAGCTCTTAAATGGGTGAACGATTTGGAAGCTTTAGGTTTTTTTTTTTAAATTTGAAAGCAGGTTTTCTAGCGAATGTTCTTAGTTATGTTTTGTCAAAATTGTTCAGCTATTTATTAAATATGCTTATTTGAAGCTAAAATGTCGGGGGTATTTTTATAGTTATTATTTCTTAACTTGCGGTAGCAGGGCTCAAAAGAAAGCAATATAATAAAATAGAATAAAAACCCTAATCTAAACAATACATTTATAAATTTAATAATAAATATGTATTGTTTACATTAAGGTATCGCCCGTAATAAGATACCAGGAAGCTTAGCATAAGAATTGCTTAGGAAGTAAAAGGGTTTATATCTATCTCCCTCGACGTAGAGTGGGATAGATAAAGTGATAAGCCCATAGATAAGGTCTTACTCATTCTCATGCTAAGCCAGCAAGCAAAGCATACGGCTAATAACTCTGTCTATCCAGCTCAACGGTAAACAATAGTTATTTGTTATGCAAGAATGCAAAATTATTGTTTGCGGCGAGTGCTTGTATTGAATACCAAGCGGTGTTAAAAGACCGCCAACAAAGTGGGAGACCACATACAGGGTGTTAAAAGACCGCCAACAAAGCGGGAAATCACGTATTGTCCTTATCAGAAGGAACATTTTTACCCAAGGAACTATGCCTGGGAAATCAACAGTTTCCGAGATAATGAGGTTCAAAGTCGGATTTTTCAAAACTTTTCTTTTGCAGAAATTTATTCAGTATCTAGTTCTTAAGAATCCCCTGAAGCTCTGCAGCCCTCTCGCTCGCACTTTTCAACATTTCAATTGATTGTAAGAGAATGATTTAACTTTTGACGATAAAATATAGTTGCGGACATAGATAATAAAGCTATCGACAATCATGTGAACACACTTTTGATTTCATATTCCTACTAATAAAAAAATATCACAGAACTTCGGTTAAAAGTAGTAGTTCAGTAATATTTATTTTTTAAACTATAAATGTGAAATTTAAAGTACGTCTACATGTCGATTCTTAACATACATTTTCAAGAAGCCATATCAAAATTTATGAATATTTTTTACAAAAAACGACGTTAAAGTTGCAACCCGCAATGTATTCTAAACATTGGCACTTCAAGCTTAAGTAACATAATCTGATACCTTCATTGCGTGAAAAAATATTTTTTTAAATTATAACCTAAAAAACCAAAATAATTTCCCAACAATAATTTATCTAAAAAGTACTTTGTTTTGGTGTCTAATGGCTTTCGGGTCTGTTGGCGGTCTTTTAACACACTGTATAGTCCTCATCATAACGAAATTTTTTTGCCTAAGAAACTATGCCTAGGAAATCAACGGTTTCCGAGATAATGAGGTTCCAAGTCGGATTTTTTTTTCCGGAAATTTAATTTATTTTTCTGAAATGTGTTCAGTATCACGTTATTAACATATCTTCTCAAGAAGCTATATAAAAATTATGAATATTTCTTACAAAAAACGAAGTTAAAATTGCAACCCGCAATGTATTCTGAACATCGGATAGCCTAGATTGTTCCCAGAACCAGGACTTATTACGGTCCTAAATTTGACTGAAAACTATTCAGCGGTATTCGCGTGATGAGGTAACACACAGACAGACAGACAGACAGACAGACAGACAGACAGACAGACAGACAGACATAGACCGATTTTTTTGCATTTTTGTATTCAGTATAGTTTACTTAGTAACCCCTGCTAGTTTTTTTCTAAAAATATTCAATGTACAGAATTGACTTCGCTAGAGTTTTATTATAAGTATAGATTACGACGAACAACTTAAAATATTTAAAATACTTAGGCCCGGTTTCTGAGTTGAGAAATTCACTAAGCAAATGGGTAAGTATCGTTCTATCTCTGTAGATTTGTCACAATAGAGCGTGACAGAGCGATAGTTAAGTATTTTTTGCTTAGTAAAATTCTCAATTCAGAAACCGGGCCTTAGGCTACTAATATTTTTTCCGGTATGCCAATAAAAGTAGGTTACCTATAAAAGCTTGAAAATTCCTTCTTATACCCATTTAGCTTCTTTTACCATGACGAATTTAAAAATAATATTGCTGACTTTTACATTTTGTTTTTTTGCTGAAATAACTAGCAATGTATTACAAAACAAATTAGAGCAGTTTAGCTTCGGTAATATAAGGTTTGTATCCATGAAATTATTTACTCCATCTAAACAGCGTCTCTTCCCATCTACAGGGTGCACTCTAAGTCGATAGCGGAACTTTATGTAGGCTGTCTACTGATAAATACAAACAACTTGCGGTGGCGAAAAAATGGAGTGAACAAAATATCAGCTGTTCCATACAAAAGGTCGACTCAGTAGGTACTGCGCCAAATGTATGAAACAGCTGATATTTTTTTCGCTTCATTTTTGTCGCCACCTAGTACAAGTTGTTTGTATTGATCAGTAGATAGCCTACTTAAAGTTCCGCTATCGACTTAGAGTGCACCCTGTAGAGTGAATAAAGGTGACACTTTGTACAAATCATCCATGTTGTACCGTACCTATATCAATAAAGGTGACACTTTGTACAAATCGTCCATGTTGTACCGTACCTATATCAACATAGATAAGTAGATGCTAAAATTAAATAATAAAGTTGAGCGCATAGATATTCATGCTCATATTTTATTGGCAACTACTTATCAAGAAAAACTGCGCGTCGATGGTTCTCATCTAACTTTAAATAAAGCTAAGTTCGATACAAAAGTTGTTGAAAATTACCAGTCGGTAGAGACGGTAGAGTCTGCTATAAACTTAATTATCTTCTCTAACCCACTATCCTCTCCTGTCTTCAGTTTCGCCAAGACACTCTATGGACCCATACCGGATGCCTGGGACTGGAGGAATCACTCTGGAGTTACCAGCGTCAAAGACCAGGGGTCGTGCCCCGCCTGCTGGGCCTTCAGCATTATTGGTAACTATCGTGATTAGCCGGGTCCACACCGGACGATCCAGTGCGCTCCGATCCGAAATGTAGTTCATACATTTTGTAGAGACTTTCTGCATACATTTTCTATTCATTCCTTTTTTTAGAGACTTTCTGCAGCCCCTCGCTACTGCAGTGTTCGCGACGCAAAATGTATGAAAAAGCGTAAAATTGCCGCTCGCCAATCGGTGGCTATAGTCGGTCGCCCGTTTGCGTTGAGCCGTATGGATTTCGGTCCTGCCGCGGGCCATCGGAGCCCGCTGCATCGTCCGGTATGGACCCGGCTATTAGGTATTCGTGATTATTTGAGCCTCATTTATCCACTCATTTAAGACACGCGTTGCAGAGACCAGACAATAACATGTCGTCGTTCCTCTACCCTTGACGCATCTTTCCAATATGACCGCAATATGGCGCAATTTACAAAATTTAATATTTTACAATTAAGCTCGAACTCTCTCTCTGAGAGAAGGCCTTTGCCTAGCTAGTGGAACATGTACAATTGTACTACAATTGTAATTGTACATCTTACTAATATTTTACAAATTAAGACGCATTTTGTGTTTTTATTTAATAAAACAGCCTTACCTTTGAATAAACATTACAAAGTATTTAAAATCAAATTACTATGCGAATTCTAAGAGAAATTAATTTTAAAACTTTTTCAATTTGATCGCAATAGCGTCAAGGGTAACCCCCCTGGTCGTTCGTATATCAAAACGCGCGTTAAACGCCTCTCATCCGAACGTAGCTTAACCTGACTTAATATCCCATATAAAAAAAAAAACAGGTACTGAAAGGTCCGAGTGGAAGTCCCAGGGACTGATGCAATGTCCGAGTGGTCATCACGGCTTTTATTGAACGAGCGAGCGAAGCGAGCGAAGTTCTCCGAGTCTACTGGAACAATCCAGCGTTTGTATGTATGTATGTTTGTATGTACGTATGTATCTAAGTTCGAAACATGAGCTTAATCGGTCGAGGGGTTGCCGAGATACAGGGTTGTACAGTTTATATGCAAAGCGCGTGACTGGGTTCGCGAGTTCATAGTTCGGGGCGAACCACTAGTTTAATAAGTGTAAAAATCTCTATTTTTATTTCACAGGCTGCATAGAGAGCCAAGTGTTGATAAAGTACAAAAGAGATTATGACCTGTCGGAGCAAATGCTCATAGACTGCGGGAGTAATGGAGGGTGCAAAAACGGAAAACTTACCAAGGGGTTCGCGTAAGTTGTAAGGCAACAGGCATGTAGGTACAACACGACACCACGTCAGAGTGCACAAATTTATTGTAAAGTCTACTAAGGCCTTTGCATCTACGTAATGAGATGATTTATGCAGCGTCCAATGGCACCTTCACTCACACTAGATGGGTGAAGAGACCACTCGGCGCTGCAGTGCCTGGGACATTGTTTTAGATGGAGTAGGCTTGCCCAGCACCTATACCATCCTGACAGCTTAGTCGACCTAGCCACAGGAAAGACAGGTCAATACTGTGGAGCCAACTGAGCCGCGGGTTTCCTCACGATGTTTTCCTTCGCCATTAGCGAGTGGTATTGCTACTAAAAATTCACAAATGTACGTAACTTTGAAACTAAACAAAGTCATAGATACATGCCCGCACTGGGAATCGAACCGGGTACCTCTTGCTTCAGAGTCCACTGTTCTACCCACTAGACCACCACCGCTGTGTTTAAAGTCACCTGTAACGTAACCGAGTAGAGTGGTAGCGTGTAAGGGTCGACGTGCTGTCTTGTGTACCTAACATTTTACAAAATAGACTTGTGTTATAAAGTACAATCAGCCACAAGCTAGGATATCTGTTTTTTCGATAGGTGCCCTTATGCCGCGCGCGGTAAGAGCTGCCATGGGGTATCCTTGACTGTGGCCGACCGTACCTACCTAGTCATCCAAGTTGTCAGTTGTTGTAGTTATAGAAGAGCTCAAAACCATCGCTAAGTTACTAAAACAATGACACAAGTTTAGTCATCCAGTTGTCTCGTGCCCGATTTCACCAACTATACTTAATTTTTAAGAACTTCTTAACTTTTTTAAGAAGTCCTTAGCGTATTTTTTGCAAACAAAATTACTCTAAGGACTTCTGAAAAAAGTTAGGTATATAGAAGTGCTCTACCGACTGCATTCTTCTTAGATCAAGACCGGTCCCGAGAAAAAAAAAGGTCTTGGCAGACAGACAGACAGACAGACGGACAACAAAATGAGATCCTATAATGGTTCCGTTTTACCCTTTTGAGTTAGGGAACCCTAAATATTGTGAAAGTCTCACAATCCAAGTAGGTACCTACTTAGATACCTGAAAATACTCCATAGCTTATTGTAAGTAAGATGTATTACTAAAATAAAATAAATCTATCCACAGAAACTTAGTAACTTATCTAGGTGGGCCGGTGCACGAGCGGGACTATCCCTACCTGAACCAGCCACAAGCAGGGAAGTGCAAAGACCACAGCGAGATGAAGAGAATCTACGTCATGGGCTTCAGCAGGGTCGCCCCTCATGAGGAACAGATGAGGCAGTACATATACAAAGTGGGGCCTTTAGCAGCCGGTAAAATTTTGAGTTTTTACCTGCATAAAACTGAAGTTTCCAAGGCCGAACTTCGTTCATTCGATGCCTACTGGCCGTAGGCCGAGTCCTGCGGAGAGTGAAGCTTGGCAAGGGCCAAACACACCCATCTGATGCGGTGACACCCCAATCAGCAAGGCCGAAGGCCGAGCTGAAGAAATCTTCGCGAGGCCGAAGGCCGAGTCCCGCGTTGAACGAAGCTCAGAGCTCGACAAAGGGGTCGGGGGTATGAGGGACTGGAAAATATTGAAAAAAGAAACGCAAATTTCGTAGACGTAAAATTCTATGAATGACTGATCGTAGATAAAAGAAGAACAAAAAAAAAGAAAAAAAAATCGTAGATCGACAGACTCGCAAGTCGCAAAGGTTTACCTAACACCTCACAAAATTTCTGACGAGATATTGGAACTTTGCTCTCTCATTTGAGTCAGGCGTTAGATGGACCGATTTTGACTTATTTCTTCTGAGGACCGATCGGACCACAGCAGCCGTAGATCAAAATAATAATTCAAAGATAACCAAATTCGTGCGCCTTCTCATTTTGTTGATTTATCAGCGGGTCACTCACTCACTGTACCGCGGTATTTACCTACCTTAAAAATACAATAAATTTGATCATATTTACAAATTACATTGTAGGTACATACTGTACGTTTCATAGAATAGCCTCCGTCGCCGTTGGAATGATATCTTTATTTTACAGCAATAAACCCAAGTTCGATGAACAAATATCCCCAAAACGGAGCGTGGATTGACACGCCGAGTCCTCAAGACTGCGATCCGAAAGATCTATCGCACACGGTGCTGATCGTCGGATACGACACTTATGGTTGGTAATCCGGATCCTATTTACCTTATTAATTATCTTTTAATTCGGTAGTTAGACATCCCTGAAAATGGGGCTTCATTTAATAATCTTTTATTACCTTGCTTGGCATAGAGAGTTCGAATGTTGGCGGGCGATTTTCCATACTGGCGCGCATTTGGTGATTATTGGCCCATGTTGGCCCAATGTGTAGAGGGGCCTTCACAGGTAGGTACCGTGCACTCGTGCAGTTACGTTACGACTTACACTTTGCAACGAAACTGTAAGGTTTATGTGCTGTCGACTGTAGGTCTAGCATGGAAGAGCATGTCGAGCTTGATTTGATAGCTCGGGAAATAGGTATTGTTCCTTATCACTCTCTACATTTAACTTCGGTGTATGGGACTATCGAAATAAGCTAGCTAGACGTGCTAAGTCCTTGTCGTAGTCCGGGTTTGATACCCGGTGGCACCTTGTCTAAATGAGTTAGGTAAGAATGTTGATCTCTATGTGGTGTTGTTTTATTTTCACAGTGACCAATGGCGTCAGAATACCATTTTGGATCATTAAAAACTCCTGGGGGTCAGAATGGGGCGATCGAGGCTTTTATTATCTGCAGCGAGGGCGGAATGCCTGTGGCATTGCCAGTGATATCGTGTTTGGTATAATTTCCAATCCTTCTTTGAAGAAAACAGGATGTTCCCCTAGCGGAGAATGTCGGAACTACTTGGTAAACTAAGTTTGTCGTAATTGCCAGCTGTAATAAACATATTCTTCCGATTATTTAATAATCATTCGATTTATTTTTATTACCTTCATCTTTCAAATAATTCAATGTTCAGCCTTGGTATTTAGCCATGTTTAATTTTACTTACTACCGCACCTTTGAAATTAAATAATTGGTTACATCCTCCCTTGGTTCCCTCCTACCTCTTGTTTATCAATCAATCAATCTGAATGAGAACTAGGTACTGTTGTTGTTCAACAAAACAACTTACGACGAAGCAGTAGTGTGTAATCAGCATTCACTGTGTTTAATAGAAATCGTTGCAAATATTACAATTTTTTTATATTTTTTTCATTCGATTCTCATCGAAGCTGTCAAATACATGGCCAACATATTTTTAGAGTGGCAACATTAAAGAGTGAGCCATCGCCCTTGCTAACGGTGTCATGGTGGTTTGACTTGAGCTTTTTTTGCAATAATTTACTAGTTAATGTGCTTGTTAGCGAATTGAACTTTAATTTTTACTAATAGACACACGTGTTACAAAATAGTCAATAATGCGCGAGTATAAAATAGTCGTACTAGGCAGTGGAGGCGTGGGAAAGTCCGCCTTGACAGTCCAGTTTGTACAAGGCATCTTTGTGGAGAAATACGACCCGACAATCGAAGACAGCTATCGGAAACAAGTGGAAGTGGACAGCCAGCAATGTATGCTCGAGATCCTGGACACGGCGGGCACGGAGCAGTTCACAGCGATGCGGGATTTGTATATGAAAAACGGGCAAGGGTTCGTGTTAGTGTACTCGATAACCGCTCAGTCCACGTTCAACGACCTGCAAGACCTTCGGGAGCAGATCCTGCGAGTGAAGGACAAGGATGACGTTCCCATGGTGTTGGTGGGGAACAAGTGCGACCTGGAGGCGGAGCGAGTGGTCGGCAAGGAGCAGGGCTCGAACCTGGCGCGGCACTTCAACTGCGCCTTCATGGAGACCTCCGCGAAGGCGAAAATCAACGTGAACGACGTGTTCTACGACCTAGTGCGACAGATCAACAAGAAGTCTCCCAAGGAGGACAAGACACCAAAGAGGAGAAAGATATGTGTCCTCCTGTAATGGGCGTGCCGCGCCAGCCTCCGTTGCAACTAGGTATAAAATATTTAATAATTTGAAAGACTTCTCGTACCCGGATTTGGCTCTTGACCGTTCCCGAAGATAGTGTGACGGCGGTCGGCAGTAGCTGGGTAATGGTTAGCCTTGCGAGGCAAGCATTCTCCCAACGTAAACAGGTTTACCGCAGGGCCTTTTTCATGTAGGCAACCTAGAGCTGTTTACTCTGGATGGCTTGGCTAGTCAGTACCTAGATGTTGTGCTTGCCGCAAGCATTTCTTAATGTGCATTTTTTGAGCTATACCGTGACATGAGAGCAGCACACGATGTCTATGTCACGGTGATATTCTCATCTCCTCCCGGTGTAAACTTGTAGTTACATTATTTGGTCATTATTGTTGTTTACACTTGGCAGTTAGAATCGATGATTCTTTTTGCATTTTTTGCTATAAATTCCAATCGTAAGAACGTGTGGATGCTGAGTTAGGTTCAGAAGTAAGGAGTTTCAATATTTCTTTTACTAAAATTAATTTTCTTTATTTAATTTGTATCATTCCATGCTGAGTACATTCTTGATTCTATATTATAGATGCGAATAGTTCTCTTGAGTGCCTCCAACGTACCCGCTATCTTGTCCAAGCCCCTTGTTCGTAGGAATGCATATTTGAAAGGTTTTTGCACTGGATGAACATCGTTTTTGTGTAATTATTTTAAATCTGTTATTTAGGAATGTAGGCGTGCAAAGTACTTTCAATAAGGGTTTGATAAATCTTAATGTTAAGAGTTCCTCCTTCATAAATTGCAGAGAGGACATTTATAATGTAGTAATGGAGATAGATGGGTATAAAATAATCAGCAATATCATCAAATTTGTTGCGTGTTAAATGAATTTTTCCCTAATATAAGTAGGTACTTGTAAGCAATGAAAGAATGTACTCAACATTGAGGCAAAAACTTAAACTTCAAGATCCCACAAAATTATTTGTCAATTAGGTTTAGTTTTAACATAACTGATAAATATCCAGTCAAGGCAGCCATATATATGAAACATGCTAGGAAGTTTCAACCTAACATGTTTACTAAAATGAAAGATTAGAAGGTAGATAATATTGAATTTGAAAACATTTAACATCTGGTTCCATTATTAGTTAGTTAGCCACAAAACATACTGGATTATCATTGCCAAATTTTCGATATTTTCTGTTATAAATGTTAAGGTGTCTCCATCAAACATAGGTCAGCATAAATATGTATCTGAATGGCTTCAAAGTTATTAGAGCATCTTGCGAGCTGCTAGAGAGTGTCGAGTAAATGAGGATGTACAGTCCTGCATGAGAGCCAGCAGGCCTGAACCAGTGTGTAATGTTTATAATTAAGGAATACATTAAATTTTTTCAGAATATATTATTGTCTTGTTATATAATTCAATTGTAACGAATGAGAAGGTTGAAAATTGTGACGTTGTTTAGGAATCGAACCTTTGAACAAAATCTTAGTGTTGAACGTTAGGGGGCACCTCGGTGCCCGGTGTAGTATCTTGAGTGTAAGCCAAGTGCTCTGACCACATCAGAACACCCAACACCGCTCACAACTCCAGATTAGTCCCTAACCAATAAAAAAATATCGTTATTGTAAAATGAATTTAAATTATTACTGGCTCATTTTAAATGTAAACAATTACCAACCTGTTCGCTTCAACAATACTTTGTTACTAAGTAAACAGATAATTATAGGTGTTCAAAATACTGTTATGCGATTAGATGTTTCCACCCAACTTTTCATTTCTGTTAATAATAAGGATTAACTGCACAAGGATATTGGTAACAACTTCGATCTGAGTTGAATTATATTTTTTTATATAATTATGTATGTTATAACGGGCAAATTGAGAACTTGTATATTTTTCTCTTTAAAAATATGTATAATACTATTATAGTTTCTCTATTATTTTTTCAATCAATAATCGACATGTACAATAACTATTAATTTCATTTTTTGCAAATTATCAATAAAAACCAATTTTAAACATTTATGGGGATTCATATTTTCTTCTAGTTTTTGCTTGTCCAATATAATGTTCCATCCATCAAGCCTCTGTATATCAAAGACTGAACAACTGAAGCACCAGTTTTTACCCTAATTTTTTCCAGTACGTATCTAGCCGATTCTAGCCTTCCACATAGAAAGCCTTCCTTGACTGATTCATCTCAATGTTTTAATGGCAGTTTCTCGATTCTTGATGCCCGTCTAACGCCCTACTAGTTAGGTTGGTTACACATGCAGTAAAGTAGGTTTAATTGAGTCTGCCAGTGAGTCGACGACACACGCCCACATGAGTCACTCACACATCCACCTCCATCAGTACTGGGGCCAGACTCTGTAAAGCAATGGTGCCAAAATGGGCTCCCAGTTGACGGCTTCAATTACGATTTATGAATGCTGTCGGTCCTTTTAATGTTTTTATAGTACAGCAAAGAATATTCTCATTCAAATTGTAGAGAATTAGTTCTCTGGTTGTAGGAGAAAAACGAGGATACCCCGGTTTTGAACTTCTACTGCGACGCAATCGACTCTCCATTACGTTACAGACTTTTGCCCCAGTAATCAGTCGACAATTGGACTGGAATGCTCAGGGAATTAAATTTAATAAAACGCTTATTACGTAATCTACATCTCTATTTAATTCATCGAATGCACATAGACATTTTTTGTGTAAAAGTTTTTAGTAAAAGTGTAGAACTTGCTATTCTTAGTTACAAATTGTTATAATACTGTTAAGTAAATCAGAGTACAATGTTAAGTAACACTATGTTCTTTTAAAACATTCATTCACGAGTTCCGTGCAAAAACAGTCAGGTTTTGATATCATATTTTATGTATGAGTCGATAAGTTGGTGTCGCTGCTTACACCTTTGGATTATTTTTTATAATAAGTGTACCAAATTGTGTTACATACAATTAAAGTTGATATAGGTGTAATAGTACCTATTGATTTATTTTTGCATAGAACTCGTCAATGCAGATAGAGTACCTAGTAATTAAAAAAATGGCAGTGTGACTTGGCGGTCGTATGTCGACATTCTAGTAACACAAGAATTGACACAGTCCAGTGAAAATGAACACAATACAATCATACAAAGGGCATGTTTACACTAGAGATAACACTCTTGAAACTGCACACACTTTGCATAGCGCTTTCTCGGACAGACTTCCAGAGTACATTCGTGATTCTAAATCTCTAATAATAAAAAAATACTACAGCATTTTAAGTTGCCTAGTGATTTGCTGCATCTCTACCAGATAATAGTGTAAACGTGCCCTAACTACAACTTGATAACTAAGCAATTCGATCTCTAATGCAAATCAGGTGTCAAGTTACATTGGCTGGTGGGCCTCCGTTTGAAACAAGGTCTATTAAATAGATCGAGCCCAACGAGGCCCCTATAGCGTTCCAAAATAGGTCATAACTCTAATGGAATAAAGGTTACAATTGGATGACATAGAAAGCTGAGTGGGAGAGTGACATAACACAAAATTGGAAGACACAAAACGTTCGTCTCTTGTTAAATTTAATTCTAACAACTCGGCCAAAATATGGGATCTCACACGATTTGCTTCCTCGCGTGGTCCACTGATATTTTGGTCGGTACTTATGCACTAAGAAAAATGGGCGGTGGAATGTGCAATAGTTGGTGTTGGTGCACAAAAGACGGGCGGCGACATTTTTTTTCTACAACTCTATTTTGTGACCCCGTGAATCAATATTGCTTACACATTTCGGGAACCAACAACAATATTTGGGTCCCTTCTTCTCATAAATAGATCTTAGTACACACGACAGCAAATAGACGCTTACACTTACGTTGCAAAGCCGCCCGTAACGTAAGTGGATCGCCCGTAACACGCTTGCTGTCTTCTGTACATTTTATAGGACCTTACCTCTGTGTCTTACTATTTTGTGCTGGTAATCTACATACAATGTTACTCTAGAGAATTTTCGGTCGCTTGGATCCTAAGGTTATATTTATAAAATGCGATTAATTTATGTATGTGCTGGCATTCGGATGTTTGTTCGTTAGTCTTACAATACGTTTTTGGCGTAGAATGTTATACATCCGGAAAATCTGGGGTATTAGTAAAAATGTAGAGAACATTTCTGAATGGGCCTAATTTCCCTATTCATTAATTGGTTTTGGCGACTCTATTTCAAAGCAAAGAAGTTTAAACTATCTTGGCCTTTGCATAAAGCCCTGAATCTTAAGCACTCTTCGTACACAATGGTAAAAACGGCCCTTCCACTATGTCCAGAATTTCCTATCGAGGGCCAACTGTCCAACTTCCGATCGCTTTACCCTCATGATGTGCTCGCACCTTGGTGTCGATACAGTGGTTACTGAATCCGCGCCCGTCTTCGCAAAACAGCCTTTAAAAGCTATAGAACAACAAGTCGCCAGGTCCAAATAGTACGGAAGCCGACCGCATGATCTTCACGTCACTTGATACAAAGATAAGCTCTATGGCTTCAAATAGAAAAAGTTACGCTGAGCTCGAATCAATCGGTCTTATCACTCTGAATTGGCCGAAAGGTCGAAAAAAAGGGCCACTTCCGGTGCAAAAAAACACCCGATTTTACGTGATCTGATACAAGAATGAGACTGGTGGCTTCAATTAGAACTTCTTTCGGAGAGGCAGAAAAATCAAGTCTGCCAGCGCTGGAGTGGCCGGAAGTACCCGACAGACGCCCTCAAAGATCATCATTTTACTCAAAATTTACGTGATCTGATACAAGAATGTGACTTGTGGCTTCAATTAGCCCTCGATTCGCAGAAGCAGAAAAACCAAGTCTGCCAGCTCTAAAGTGGCCGGAAGTACCTGCCAGATGCCCTCAAAGATCAGGTTTTGGGCCAAATTTACGTGTTCTGAATTGATCTGATACAAGAATGAGACTGGTGGCTTCAATTAGAACTTCTTTCGGAGAAGCAGAAAAACCAAGTCTGTCAGCTCTGGAGTGGCCGGAAGTACCTGACAGACGCCCTCAAAGATCACGATTTTGCTCCAAATTTACGTGATCTGATACAAGAATGAAACTGGTGGCTTCAATTAGAACTTCTTTCGGAGAAGCAGAAAAACCAAGTCTGTCAGCTCTGGAGTGGCCGGAAGTACCCGACAGACGCCCTCAAAGATCACGATTTTGCTCCAAATTTACGTGATCTGATACAAGAATGAGACAGGTGGCTTCAAATAGCCCTTGATTAGCAGAAACAGAAAAACTAAGTCTGCCAGCTCTGGAGTGGCCGGAAGTACCCGACAGACGGCCTCAAAGATCAGGATTTTGGTGTATGGTGTACAGTATCACCATCTTACCTGTTCAGGCTATGAAAGATACTTCGTATCTTACACTTAGTTCTACAGGTATGACTACTAATAAAAAAAAAACCGCCTAGTTCTACATCCATGTATGACTACTTGGAACACGTAAAATGGTAATTTTTTGGTCTGTCTAGTCATACACCTACACGGTAGATTTAACTGTAATTTTATATGTGTAAATGATTTTGATTTGCCCCCGCACTATCTTGTTTACTGGTTAAGTGCCCTTTGTCCACGAAAATCCATTGAAAAGATCCATTGATGGATTTTTGTGGACTTTATGTCCACTTTAATCCATTACTCGGGACTGTTGCACGGAATGTATTTTTTGGACACAATGAGCAACAAAAAATTCATTAATAAGGTATTGATAGGTACACCAAGGGTAAAAACACTTTCAGGCCCAGTTATGGGCCCAGTGTTATGTTCTTAAATGTTAAATCACAAAACAAAACAAAAAAACACAGACTTTCAACAAGTAGGTAACAAGTCCAAGTGACAGATGTCAAAGTTTATATACAGATTTTTTGACAGATGTCAAAATTTACATGTGATTAATTTTTCATATATTTTTTGACAGATAAAAATTGATATGTGATTTATTTTTCATAGATTTTTTGACAAATGTCAAAGTAATACATTTTACAAGTCCTGTTTGTTTTAGCTCATAAAAAATAATATTCTCCAGCCAAGCCAAGATAATTATGTTTTTTTGGAGTCACGAATTAGCGGTGCCGCGGGCACAAGAAAATGTTGAAACTAGTTGTTTGTCTGTTCTTACTTCACAGCCTATGTGGCTCATATTTTGTCCTTTGCTTGTCATAGGATTTTTACTGTCATCCGTACAGCCGTTTAGAAGTTAATGTAAAAAAGGATAATTATTCTTACTACCTGTTGTCCTATTACCCGTTTTCCCGTAGAAATTAAGCATTTTCCCGCGTTAAAAAGTAGCCTATGTTCATCAGGGATAATGTCGGCTTCTAATGGTAAAATATTTATTCAAATCGGTCCAGTAGTTTCGGAGCCTATTCAATACAAACACACAATCAAATCTTTCCTCTTTATAATATTATAGTGCAGATGTAGATTAGTGTAGATAGTGTAGGTAGATGATGGTGCACATGACTACTTTAGCAGGTAGAGGGCGCGAGGGGTGTGGAGTGTAAAAATCATTATGACTGTAGTAATACGTCAGATGGTTCGACATAAACTGATTTTTTTAATACATGTAAATAACAATATGGTCTGTATACCACATCAATGACAAGCAAAGGAAAAAAGATGAGCTAAATAAGCTGAAGTAGGAATACCCAAACGACTGGTTTCTACATTTTCTTGCGAGTTGGTGATTATAGAGCATCGCTTGTATCGATCCTATGTTTCATTATAAATAAAAACCGGCCAAGTGCGAGCCGGACTCACGAAAAGAAGATTCCTTGCAGCCATTCAATAAAAACAATGGTTTCTAGGACCCTCGGTGCGTGAGTTCAACTCGCACTTGGCGTGTTTTGACCATGACTGGTCTGATAGTAACTTTTGATCAATACAATAAACAAAATCGAATGGCACGTAAAAATAATTATGTCAAAAAAACAACGTTTCTTACAATTTTCTATTAAATCAGGGTTTTACTCACTAGTCGGCTACACCGACGTGAGTAAAACCGTGATTTAATAGAAAAATGTGCAGTGCTCACGAAAGTTTAAGTTTTAAAAAAAATCTTGCACCCTATACCTAACTATATTCTTCAAAATCTGTAAATGCCATTCGTAATATTTTCGCATTCCGATGACTTTCTTCTTTCTCAGTTTTCCTGTAGCTATAACGGTTAATGGTGCTGGCTGTCCTTGCAACCTACCTCAAAACTCACGAATATGAGTATACCTAGTTATATTCGTGAGTTTTGAGGTAGGTTGAATGAAATGAAAAAGTTAGAGAAGTTTAAAGTTACAGGCCCGCCTGGCCATGAATCCTATTGTGTTAGACAATGCCGTGGTCAGGCTGTTTTGACAGGATTCCGTGGCCGTGTACCTTACCGACCACGGAACGAAAGCGCAAAAAGCATCCCAGTTTGCGTGCTTTGTTGCTTTGGTTCAGTTATACTGGTCGATGCAATAGAAAAAAAAATTAAAAGCGGACGGTGCTAAATACTTGTATCGTTTTTTACCATTTTTCTGAACTTCGTGTCTAAAACACATTGTAAGGGGTATTTTTCTCATATTTTATTTTCGATCAAGGAACAGACAACCAGCACCAAATTGACAGATGAACATCTAATATGTTGGCACTATACTAATTTTATTGATGACTGTCATTTCTGTAAAGACCTAAGTCCACACACTCCGATTTTTTTTACACTCTGGTTTCATCATAAATATTTTTTACATTGCTTTGAACGTGGTAGTTACATTTCAGATGTTAAAATAGTTGATATTTAAAAGCTCAGCACATTCAACCAATTTAAGGCATGCAAATAATTATAAGTACATAATGCTAAACAGTATAATTAATAATAATGTTAATAATTTTTAAAGATGTCAATAAATTTTAAGTCAATCCGATGACTTTCTCTTCTGACAGTTTTTCTGTAGCTATAACGGTTAATGGTGATATCTCAACGCGCCATCCTGTATAATGGATTTTTTTTTACTATTGCCAGTGTTTTCACCATGATTTTTGATGCTTATAAGAAACAAAATCGAATGTGCACAAAAAATATTTTTGTCAAAAACGCAAATTTTTGGCAACCTGTCTATAATTTTCAAAATCTGTAAATTCCACTCGTAATATTTTTGCAATCTGATGACTTTATTTTCTGACAGTTTTTCTGTAGCTATAACGGTTCATGGTGCTGCCTCAACGCGCCACCCTGTATAATGGAAAGTTTAAGTTTAAGTTTTATTTAGATTTTTTTATATTTGTAATGATTTGACCATGGCTTTTGATCCTTATTTACTAGAAACAAAATCATATGGCACGAAAAAATAAGTTTGGTGAAATTTACCAATTTACTTGCACCCTGTATATATTTTTAAAAATCTGTAAATGCCATTCATGATATTTCCGCAATTCAAAGACTTTTTTTCCGACAGTTTTCCTGTAGCTTTAACGGTTAATGGTGTAAGTAAGTAAACCCTTGTAAACCAACAACAAAAGAACATACAAAAGTATTAACTCTTGCTTTTGGGTATATACTCAGTAAAAACGAGTAATAACGAATAAATACTCATATTTTCTTTACCGAATCATTAAATACAATTTAGTATTTACTCACCGCCCATCTCTATCCGAGAATGTCAAAAACGATCCTTGTGGTCGGGTCACTAAGTAACATCCTTCTGGCGAACACTTCCAGGTCCGAGTCTCCACTCTACTAACTGACTGATCCAGTGTGTATCTACCAGACAACCTTTATTTAAACATGAACATTTTCAACTTATTCAATTTTTGTACCAGATGAAGTAAATGTAGTAGTCCCCATCAACCTTTGAGGCCGTCTGTCGGGTACTTCCGGCCACTCCAGAGCTGGCAGACTTAGTTTTTCTGTTTCTGCTAATCAAGGGCTATTTGAAGCCACCAGTCTGATTCTTGTATCAGATCACGTAAATTTGGAGCAAAATCATGATCTTTGAGGGCGTCTGTCGGGTACTTCCGGCCACTCCAGCGCTGGCAGACTTGGTTTTTCTGCCTCTCCGAAAGAAGTTCTAATTGAAGCCACCAGTCTCATTCTTGTATCAGATCACGTAATTTTGGAGCAAAATCATGATCTTTGAGGGCGTCTGTCAGGTACTTCCGGCCACTCCAGATCTGACAGACTTGGTTTTTCTGCTTCTCCGAAAGAAGTTCTAATTGAAGCCACCAGTCATATTCTTGTATCAGATCACGTAAATTTGGAGCAAAATCGTGATCTTTGAGGGCGTCTGTCAGGTACTTCCGGCCACTCCAGAGCTGACAGACTTGGTTTTTCTGCTTCTCCGAAAGAAGTTCTAATTGAAGCCACCAGTTTCATTCTTGTATCAGATCACGTAAAATCGGGTGTTTTTTTGCACCGGAAGTGGCCCTTTTTTTCGACCTTTCGGCCAATTCAGAGTGATAAGACCGATTGATTCGAGCTCAGCGTAACTTTTTCTATTTGAAGCCATAGAGCTTATCTTTGTATCAAGTGACGTGAAGATCATGCGGTCGGCTTCCGTACTAAAACGATAGCACATTTAATGAACAATTTCACTCGTGTAGCTCTATTTTTATCGCGCGGACCCACACGCAGGAAGCGGCGCTTATCTGCTCTTGCGTCTCATTGCAAGTGGGTCATTGGTCTTTCGGCAATTGGTATCGCCCATTAGTTGGATGGATTACCGATAGACGGAATTATCTTTTGCATTTACATTATAAAGGGCCGGGGGGACGATAAGGTTTTAAGGCTGGAAGATAGCAGCGTGGCGGGAAATTCTAAATTTTCAGTTTTTTACATTTTGTAGCTAAACTGAGCTATTTTTGTTCAGCAATTTTTCGTTCGCGGCAATAACAAGTATTCTTTTCATTAATGTAAACAATAGAACAACAATAATTCAGCCGATTATGTGTTAAGGTCTACGACAAGTTTTTTGGGCAGTGCCACTGCTTCGTAGACCAGAACACATAATCGGCTGAATTATTGTTGTTCTGTTGTTTACAATAATTAAAATAATACTGTTTTATTGCCGCGAACGAAAAATCGCTGAACAAAAATAGCTCAGTTTAGCTACAAAATGTAAAAAACTATGAACATTTTGAATTTCCCGCCACGTTGCTATCGTCCACCCTTAATGCAGTTTTTGGTGCTTAATTCCAGGGCCTTTCATTGGTGTACAGGGCATTGTTTCTGATAAGTAATAGGTCCGGTGCCTATGTTCTTTATAATGATTTTCGCTACCTTCTATTGACATAAATAGTTTTCGCGACATTTAAAAGTTTTAAAACCCGATACTTTTAAAGAGATTTTTTTTTCCTTCTAATATTTGCTATAAAATATTTAGGCATCTTATTGTTTGTGTGCAAAGATGCCTAAGTACTTTTTTTTAATCGACAACGATAATAACGTTGCATTAAAAATCTGTGTTGACTTTGTTGATTTACATTAACAGTCGCATTTAGAACCAATTAACGTCACTCGATGAATATTTATGCGAATAATTTATTGCTTTACTGATAGTGCTCGAGTGTTTATGATAGCGCGAAATAAAACAACTTTCTACCATGCAATGTGGAGCGAACTAAAAATCATGATTTGCACAATACGTAAACAGTATTTTTTGTTTTTTCTAAAGCACTAACCCGTGCCTAATTTAAACATTTATAATAAGTTGAACAAATTCACTCGGGACAGGGGGGTTACCCTTGATGCTATTGCGATCAAATTGAAAAAAATAAAATTAATTTCACTTTGAATTCGAATAGTAATGCTTTGATTTTAAATACTTTGTAATGTTTATTCAAAAGGGAGGCTGTTTTAGTCAATAAAAACACAAAATGCGTCTTAATTTGTAAAATATTATATTTTGTAAGTTGCGCCATATTGCGGCCGTATTGGAAAAATGCGTCAAGGGTAGAGGGGCTGGACTTGAACCCTCTCGCATACCGAGATTTGCGTATTTTTGGTTGCGGGTTCAAGTCCTGTTCCGAGTGAATTTTTTTAACTTATTATAAATGTTTAAATTACGTAAACTGTAACAAAAAATAAAAGTCTTATTGTATAAACAAACCACTTACCCGGAAGAAAAATACGCATTCCCTTTGTAATCACACACAATAGCTAGTAGATCATTATTGTAGTATCTGGGTAATCACATGCAATACCATTATTTTTGTAATAATACGTCCATTTCATCGTAAAACTAATATTTTTTTACAGAATACCGAACTCTCTGTAACCTCAAACTTACAAGTGACATTTCCATAAGTCGCCAAAAGGTATCAAACATTGTTTGCCAATGTGCTTTGTCTAAAACAATGTCCCAGGCACTGCAGCGCCGAGTGGTGTCTTCACTCATCACAGCACTATTTAGTGGTCTATACAAGGTGTTACAAAAGATGCTAACTCTTTTTACAGGGTAATAGCACCCGGTGATAGGGATCACAACCTAAATTTTTTTTTTTGCTCTACGATGTTACGTTGATTTTTAAATTAATAAAATGTGAACGGTGTGGCGGGAGAAAAGTATTTTTTAAATATTGTTTTCATTGACTTTCACAATGTTTTAAAAACTCAAACCTTTGCAAATGCACCTACACCCACAAACATATTTTTAAATTTGAGCTAATACCAAGAACAGAAAAGTTATGAAAAATTTCAGCTTTGAGGTTATAAAATAAAAATTGTTTTTTTCAACTTTTTTTTACAGAATTGACATCCTGTTGACCAGTAGGTTACACCCTGTAAAAAGAGTAAGGATGTTTTGTAACACGTTGTAGTTACCCATTCCGCCATATTTGTTTACACAATAAGACTTTTATTTTTGGAAAAACTATAGGTATCTCTAATAATTTACTTCTACATAAATATTTTATTTCAATATATTAGGCGCCATGTACTAATAATCGGGGAATAAAATATTATACCGAGCACCTAGGTATAACTTGACTTTTAATATTATTTCACGTTTATTAATAACTGCGCTACGCTATGACTAAATCGATGTATTGATTACAGGAACATGATTGTACTAAAAAAACATTAAAATACTGACTCGATACAAAGTGACTAGAATGTTACCTACTTATCAACTACAATAATGTAGAATCAACAGATTATTTAACCACGCTCGACTTAAATCGACCACTTTACCGCTTTGTTCAACTTTAATAGTGGCAATATTTATTTTTAACCTTTTTTTAGAGCTTTTCCAAAATTACATTGGTTTTTGTACTCTATTCCGAAGATATAAAGTTAAAATTATGGTGGCAATTATATCGTACTCAACCGCATAAAGGGTTAAAAACGTAAAGCAAATTAATGCTATTTCTCACGACTAGACTGAATACTATAATAATTTATAAAACCTCTGAGTCAGATAGAAAAAAACGCCTACTTCCGTTGTGTGTGACTCAGCGATGAATACTTCAATAAAATTACATTGTTCTTAAAGAAAAAACTTAAAGAATGTGTTACTTTCATTTTGTAGGTCAACAATGATTCATTGACCTTATGGAAATGAGGAAGTACAAAGGTGTATCGACTTTGTAGTGATACACACAGAATATTAATGTATCAAGGCATGGTGTTTTTTTCTTGACCATAATAGGAAAAACCATAATACTCTAAGCTATTCTAGCCGATGACTCAAGTAACTAGCTGTGTTTACACTGATTGATCACGTGCGCAGAAGGGTTTTTTATACAGGGTGTTGTTTTGGTCAGTAACGCCCGAGTCAGGGACGATAGTTTGAGTAACGCTTGAAACTAAAAACAAGTTCTTTTTTTTTCTAAAAATTTTTTGATGGATAAATCACCTTGTTCAAGTTGTTCTATAACAACCGCGACGTGCGGACACCCCCGCTTTCTCAAAGCGCGCGCGCGATGTTGCGCCCGACTCGCCGCTAGCGTTAGTGTAATAGTACGGGCGGCCACAATTTAATTATTTTTGGGTATTTTTCACTGACATATTTTTATTATTTTTTATATTTTTTCTGGCTTCAGTGTCGTGTAAATAATTACCCCTGAGCCGGGTGTAACTTTACAAAACAACACCCTGTATAGGTCTTGTCATAATAACGACTCGATGGGATTTTAAATTCATCAATACAAACTTTATCACGAACCGAACCGGGGCCGGGGCCGAACCTAAAACTCGTAAAAAAACAGTTGCTCCACATTTGGTGCAGTAATAATGTAAGTATGGAACAGCTGTATTTTTTTAGGGGGTTGTTTTTATTTGGATGTGCACAACGACCACCCAAAGTTTGACAGCATTCTGCAACAGGGGCCCGAGTCTGCAACGCATTGGTGCATCGATAGGCTCCCAGTTGTAGGCTTCAATTACGGCTTATTAATGCTGTCTGTCTCTTAGGCCCGGTTTCTGAATTGCGAATTTCACTAACCAAATGCTTAAGTATCGTTGTGTGACATCTGCAGAGATAGAACGATACGTAAGCATTTGGTTAGTGAAATTCTCAATTCAGAAACCGGGCCTTAACGTACCTACTGCACATAGGTCCTGGCAGTCGGTTTCGATCGTTTGCTGGACGAAATGTGCCCTTTTTATGACCATAGCCGTCGATAAAAGGGCTACGTTAAACGGCGTAGCCACAGAAGAACCGTAATACGGCTGTCAAAATTAATCCGGCCGGTTCTTCTGTGGCCACGCCTGTAGGCGCCATCTATGAAATTCTTTGTGATTTTTTGCTGAAAACGGCTCCTAAGATCTGGCCACGGGAGATACGTCGTGCACCCTTAGCTGCATACGAAGCATAAGGCTGGTTAGGCAGTACTAATGGGTTATACAACTCTATGCCTGACGTAGAGCGGGATAGACTGAGTTATAAACACACAGATACGCTCTAACCCAGTACAGTTCCCGGCGTATAACTTGAAAAATGACCTTGACTTGCGCAGTAGACGATTTTCAGGTCTCTTTGGCGGGGGACAAGGGGCGCGGCGGAATTCGGAACCCAAAGTTTTTTGTTCGAAAGTCCGTTATTGGCTTAATCTTATCTTTAGACAATATTGAGAAACTAATTTCAATATTTTTTATTTTGGTCCAGTAGTTTTGTTTTTATGCGCTAAAATGTTTTGTTCCTATGACCACCATCAGTATGGAGACCGTCGCGTGACGTCATAAAACCGTATCTTTGAAACGTTGTAAAATTCAAACTACTGAACCAAAATAAAAAATATTGAAATTAGTTTCTCAATATTGTCTAAAGATAAGCCAATAACGGACTTTCGAACAAAAAACTTTGGGTTCCGAATTGCTATTGCTTCGGACGGCCGTTGACAAGCGCGAACTCATCCCCACTACGCAAACTTTTGCTCAAGTTATGCGCCGGGAACTGTATGTCGTTAACTGCAAGATTGGGCTGCTTGTCGGATTCACTTGGAGGAGTCGTAACTGTCATTGAGCGGCGGAAGGCTGTGTGCCAGGGTGCTGTCCAACTTGCGGGCCTCGTGCTCCAATGTGTAGGAATCCAACGCTGGGTCCTGTTGGTGAAGAATTGGTATCAATTTGGAGCTTTTGCCTTAATAGTCTCACCCTCTCATAGACACGCATCCTGAGTTTTTATTTTGATATTACTCTAATTCGCATTTTTAACCTAAGTGTGTTTTTCTTTTCGTTTTCTTAAGCTAGACGTCCATTAGCGGCGGATCGGGTCGGGTCGGGCAGGGGCGGGCCGCAAAATAAAATCCGCCTGCCTGTATTAGTATGAAACAGCGTCCACTAGCGGCGGATTATTGCGCTGCGGCCCGCCCCGCCCCGATCCGCCGCTAGTGGACGCTGTCTCATGTAAATACAGGCAGGCGGATTTTTGCGTAGGAATCTTACGATGCGGCCCGGCCCGATCCGCCGCTAATGGACGTCTAGCTTTAAAATTAATGTTCATAAAATACTAGCAGTGATGCAATGCAAATATTTAATTTCGATCGTTTACTGGACGCCGTGTGCCCTTTTTATGGCCGTCGATAAAAGGGCCACTATATGTATAATAAATCTAAAGTAGTGTTGGAGGGTGGTGAACGAGTTCATCTTGTTAGGGCAAGGCCCCATTGGTGCGTTGCGTTGCGTCGTCGCATCGGATCGACTCATTGTATGCCACATCTGCGTTGCGACGACGCACGACAGTAGACGAAGAGGGTATACACGCCGCCGCATCTGCGTCTCAGTACAGCCTTGGCAATGGACAGATGCAAACGTGTCCGCAACGCAGCGCAACGCACCAATGGGGCCTCGCCCTTACCTGTGACACAGCTCTCAGCGAGTCTCCCAAAGCGGATCGCAGACGTTGAACGTCCCTCGCGGCGCGACCGCTGCGCGCGATGTATGACTGACGACGACGGATCTCGGCCGATAGCTGCTGGCGGAGTTGGGCGGCCTGTTGAACAAATAAAATACAAATGTATTTATTAGCAAAACAATTTTTACATGAAATTTAAACAGCGGGCCCCGCACTAAGTAAACTTGTATTGCAGGTTCCCTAATTAGGTTTAACAAGATGTAGGGTTATACGAGCAAACAATTAATTTAGTTTATTTAAGTTAATTAAGTTAGTAAATAAAGGTGATAACAAGCTGCTTTCTATCTATCCAGCCCATCTTGATATTGCTGATTTTGTTTTGTGGTGGAAAAACCAGTGGTACTGCCCAAAAAACTTTGTTTTGTAACCAGATGATATAATCGTCTGAATTATTGTGGTTCTGTTGTTTAGAATAATAATAACCCTCTTTTGGACAGTCGGGTAAAAATAATACTATTTTATTGTCGTGAAACAAAAATATCTGAACATAAATAGCGCTCAGTTTAGCTACAGAATTGAAAAATCCGTGAAAATTTTGCATACTTTACTTTAGGTGGCCCGAGTCGAACGGGATTTCAAATATTTTAATAGACATCTCTCATCCCCTTGGATTTGGGTGTGGACCTGAAACTTATATTAGTGGCCAAATATGCAATAGAACGGAATATTCTAGACCAGAATATGTCAGGGTCATCGTTGACACAGTAACGTGACACAGTGACCTTCCCTTTATAATAACAATAATTGATTTTCCCCATTACGCATTAGTGTAGAGACGTATTGGTATGATTAAAATAATTACTATAAGTACCTAATACCTACTCTCCGCACTGATTCGCGCGGAAATTCATGACAAGTCAACATTATTATTATAAAGGCCTTTGCATCTACGTAATGAGATGATTTATACAGCGTCCAGGGGCACCTTCACTCACAATAATTGATGGGTGAAGAGACCACTCGGGGCTGCAGTGCCTGGGAAATTGTTTAAGATGGAGTAGGCTTGCCCAGCACCTATACCATCCTGGCTGCTTAGTCGGCCTAGCCCACAGGAAAGACAAGTCAATACGTGTGGAGCCAACTAAGCCACCAGTCAACCTAAATAATTTGATAATACCCCTTTTCCAAATATTTAGGTTTGCGCGCTCTTAAAATTGAAGGGCCGAATTCTAAAAGTCCACATGTCCATTTTTCCACATTTTTTACTTAAAATGCCATTGTGTTCAGCTCTTAATGCTGAACACGATGGCGTTATCAGTAAACAATTTAAAAAAATGGACTTGAGGGCTTTTAGAATTCGGCCCTTCGATTCGAATATGACTCAAAACACATTGTACTTGTATTTCGCGGTAAACGAATGCAAAAAGTGTTAATTCATTCAACGACTGCCGATGCAATTTTCCAATCACGTCGCGTACTCAGTAATTGGTCAATTCGTTCGGGCGCATTTGCGGGCGCGGTTTCGCAGGACGCATCCCAATCGATCGGATTATTTTTTCTCGGTTGATAATGACAATGATAATGACATGATTTCGTGTTGTAAATCACGACAGTTTGCAAAATATTTTCGTTGAAAAAAACAAATTTCCAGTACTAACTTCCTCAGTTGTTTTATGAAAATTTATTCAAACCTATTACGAACATCAACACGAAACTTGCCTTATAAGATAGCTCTTACCTAATTCTAGGGTTTGATATGGCAATTTTCTCGATTTCTTTAGTGTATCTTGCATGCGAATCCAAATACGAGATGCGTCATTGCTAATACTTCTCCCGCAGGAGTTTCACTATCCACCCCGCCTTAATTTGGCGGGACGACCTCACAACCTTTGTAAAAAAGTAACTTCGAACGGGCGATAAAGAAACTTTAATGGGGCATTTGCATCCGTTTGATGATTTATACAGGGTCCAGTGGCTCCTCCACACACACTATACTCGAATAAGAAATCAGAGGACAATTTCGTCTCTAATTTTTATTGGAGTATAGTTTCAGTATCGCCCGTTCGAATTTACTTCTTTACATTTTTTTTTAGCTTAACAAAGTTACACCCGACTCAGGGGTAATTAATTACACAACACAGAAGCAAAAAAGAGGTGGGCTGGTGTTAATGATGATGATGAAACAAAAAAAAACTGAAAATTACTCAAAAATCATCAAATTGTGGCCTCGAATCCCTCACTATTATACGAACGCTTGCGTCCACACACGCAATATTGGGCGCCACATCGCACGCGCACTTTAGACAGGCCGGGGGTGTCCGCACGTAGCGGGTTATTATAGAACAAAATTAAACAATTTAAACATTTATAATAAGTTGAATAAATTCACTCGGGACAGGACTTGAACCCGCAACCTCTCGCATACCGTGCAGGCGCCCCCCGTCCAGTAGACGGAGACTAGTTGAAGAAATTCGCATCGACAGTTACTTGACTCGGTAGCTCAATGGGGTTTTTTCCAGGCATCAAAAATAGCCCGAATAACTGTCAAAATCAGTCTATTAATCTGTGGTTTCCATACAAACCACAGATTTAGTTTCGCGATAATTCGCGAATCGCTGTCAGATTTGACACTTGGAAAAATCCCTATTGGTAGAGCGCCTGCACAGTATGCGAGAGGTTGCGGGTTCAAGTCCTGTCCCGAGTAAATTTTTTCAACTTATTATAAATGTTTAAATTATTCCCTAGCAGGGGTTAGTGCTTTAGAAAAAACAAAAAGTGTAAAAAAAATAAACAAGGTAATTTGTGAAAAAAATACGTCATTTTGTTTTAATCGTTACTAATAAAACTATCTTTCCTGAGTCGGGTGTCACTGACCAAAGCAACACCCTGTATTTCTCGGTTCCTCACCTGATTCTCAAGCCGTACCAGCTGCTGCCGGTGGCTCGCCTCCCGCGACTCGAGCAGCCGCTCCGCGTGCATTGCGGCTTGTCTGTACCGGTCCACGTCGTCCCTATTCGACGGGCACGCAGTGGACAGGTCACCGACGTAGCGGTTGCGCGTCAGCGCTAGCTCGGACTCCTGGCAGCAGAAATGGTAGGTGAGTCAAGTTTTTTTGTAAGTATGCAATGTCCTAAAATAACAATTAAATTAAAAATAACCCCGACATTTACCTTCAAATAACCATATCTAATAAACGGCTGAACCGATGTTGATAGAAAATATCTAAGAAAACTCGTAACAAAAAAAACCCGCATCCAAATTGGTCTCTAAACATGTTCTAATAAACTTACACAATTCCTCTAACTCTTGTAAAGCTCATTGTATCATACCTCCCTCACGAATCGTAACTTTTGATTGGCAACACAAGTTCCAGACCTCGCTAAATACCAGCCGGTGTTCCACAGGGATCAATCCTGTGACCATAGCTATTCCTGTTTTATGTCAAAGATATCCAACCACGTAGGAACCTGCTTCCAACCATCGACGACCGTATACTTCGTCAAAGGATATGGATCTCAACATTGGTCGACTTCAGCTTTCCCGTAAAAAACTACAGTAATTTTCACGACATGGAAAAAGAAATAAATCAATGATGCGACATTCGTGGGCTTGATTACCTTATCGTCCAGTTGTTTCTTCAGACGCCGGATTTTCATCCTCAGCTTCTCGATCTCAAGCAGGCTGTAGTCAGCCGAGAAACTATTCTCCTTGCATCCCTGTCTTCTGCCAGTCTCTCTATCTCTCTCTCTCTCTCTCTATTTCTCTCTTTATCTCACCTTATCGGCCCGTTCCTTCTCCAGACGGTGGATCTTCATCCTTAGCTCTTTGCTCGATCTCAAGCAGGCTGTTGTCGGCCGAGAAACTCTTCTCCTTGCAGCCCTAGCTACCGCCAGTCTCTCTCTCTTTCTCTCTCTCCCTTTGTCTCTTTCTCTCTTTATCTCACCTTATCAGCCAGTTCCTTCTCCAGACGGCGGATCTTCATCCTCAGCTCTCTGTTCTCAATATCAAGCAGGCTGTAGTCGGCCGAGACTCTTCTCCTTGCAGCCCTGTCTACCACCGCTCAGAGGGAACTCTTTGTGGGGCAGATTCGAGTCTTTGTAGCTACTAGTTACCGGATTATGTCTTCACTTGTCCAAATAAACTTGCACATTTCCTCTAACTATTGCTCATTGTATCGTACGTCACTAAACGTAACTTTTATATTTTAATTGGCAACACAAGTTCCAGACCTCGCTAAATACCAGCCGGTGTTCCCCAGGGATCAATCCTGGGACCATAGCTATTCCTGTTTTATGTCAAAGATACCGAACCACGTACGAACCTGCTTTGCCGACGATCGTATACTTCATCAAAGAATATAGATCTCACCATTGATCGATTTCAGCTTTCTGTTTCTTTCTTTCAGCTTTCTGACATGGAAGTTTAAATTCAATGAGTCTACATTGTGGGCTTGATTACCTTATCGGCCAGTTCTTTTTCCAGACGGCGGATCTTCATCCTCAGCTCTCTGTTTTCAATCTCAAGCAGGCTGTAGTCGGCCGAGAAACTCTTCTCCTTGCAGCCCTGTCTACCACCGCTCAGAGGGAACTCTTTGTGGGGCAGGTTCGAGTCCTTGTAGACGCCAGTGCGGGCAGAGTCCTTCGTGGAGTCTGGGCCTGGAGATGAATTTATTTGGATTCTACAAATACTATGGGAATCACACAAAGGGGGCAAAAACAGAACCCCTTTCTGAACCGAACAGACCGTATTTTGTAATACAAGTTGTAAAGTCCATTCGCTTACATAGTGTCGCTGTGCCAAGGCCCCTCCGGACCATTTGTACCCCTAAACAGTACCCCTGGATACTAGTGGTACTAGTTTGCCCCATTTTTGTACCACTGGTGGATAAGGTGTCATGATGTGTCCCATTTGTACTGCAGATGAGCCATACTTGTAGTTGTAATGATTATAGAGTAAGTAAGTAAGTAAAAAGTTTATTCACAAATAGACACAGTACAATGATACCTAAGACTAAAATACACAAGTAGGTAAGTTGAATAGTACAAAAAAAGAAAAGAGCGGATAATGTCATTGTCACTGTACTGCGCTTGTGAAAAAGGACCCGACTCAGCATGTGTTACAGAGAAAGTACGTAATACTCCTCGTAACGCTGGTATTCTGCCGGGACCAAAGACGCGAGCTCTTGTGTGCGTAACTCAAAAATTCGAAATTCAAAGTCACAAACGCAAAGACAATGTGCATGTACATTTACACACACAAGTATGGCCCATCCGCCTTCGTGAGATAAAACATCTGTACCATAACAATAACTTGCCCTTCTTCCATTCCGACCAACTAAAACGTTGGTCCGGAAATCCTGATTCGGGAATTTGGGTCAACATAAGAGAGGATTTATAATAATAAATAAATAAATAATAATAATCGTTTATTTTAGGCAAAACAAAAACCCATATCGTAAAAAATAATTAACTAATCAACAACAATAAAAATTAAATTAAATATAATACAGACCCAGATTACATTGTCACAAAATGATCTTTACTAACTTATTACCTAATGTACCTACAGTACCTAATAAGCACGGTTCGCGTTCATCTGCACAAAGATCCAGTGTTTAAATACTGGACTCGTGATGTCGTCATAAACAGCTTGCAAGATTGCATTTTTAGAGTCGCGAAGTCTACTCCAAAAGGAGGCGATCCGTGACCTCAGGATGGCATAGAAGTCAGGGACCCTCGCCTCAGCAAACATGCCCGACGCACTACAGTATCTTGGCTTTCTCATCTCATCATATAAGCTTGCACTACATAGAACCGAAACTAATATTTTAGTCAAAGTATGTACCTGAATCCAAGTCGGAGTAATAGACCGACTTCTCGCTCCTATCGTGACTCTTGCTTCTCAACGCCGTCGTCTTGACCATCCGCCTGTAAAAAATAGAAAAAGTTTATCTCCAGGACTCAGCCCAATCTCATCCAATCCAAAAACACGCGCGCGACTTTTTGACACGATATTTGAAATATTGACGCGCCATTTTTACCAACGTCTCCTGAGACCGCGACTCGTAGAACAATTTGCGATGTTTCTTAATATCCGTAGGTATATCGACCAAGAGCTATTTTTTCACTGAACTGAAAATCTTAATATATAAAACAAAGTCGTGTTAGTTACACCATTTATAACTCGAGAACGGGTGGACCGATTATTATGATTTTTTCAAATTTTTTCAAATTCAAAAGTTTTTATTTCGGACGAATCCATAGTGTTAGTTATAATGGTAGCTTATTCTAGTGTTAGTATTAATTTAATTTATTTACATTTCGGAACTTTAGGTTTGTATATTTGGACTGACATCCAATGCTTAAGCATTGGGCTGTCAGTCCTGTTGGCGATGACGCTGAGGAGACTGTTGACGCTGCCGCGCACTCTGCGCATCAGTGAGGCATTTCTGTTGCGTATAATGGCAAAGAAATCTTGTGTACGAGCCTCAGCAAACATACCTGATGCGCTACAGTAACGCGGCAGCCTCAACAGTATCCTGAACGCGTTATTGTATTGGACGCGCAGGGCATTGCACGATTTTTTGGTGTAGCTGACCCACAGGCTACACGTATAAAACGACTGACAAAACGCCCTAAATAGGGTCGTCTTGACAGACGCCGTACAGCGCGCAAACCTGCGCGCCAGCATGTTACACCTAACCGCCAATGCCCTGCGCTCCCTCTCAATGTCCATGTTGTCAGACAAGTCTTCGGTGACCCAGTGACCCAAGTATTTAAAGCAAGTAACCCTTTTAAGAGGATTACCACTCAGTAAAACCGGGGGTACCTCGCTGTAAGTTTTCTTGCCGGCTTTGAAAATCAAGATTTCCGATTTTTTTGCATTATACTTGAGTCCGTGGGTCACCGCATAATTTTCACAACAGTGAAGTAACTTTCTGAGTGCGCTGATCGATGGGCTCAGCAACACCATATCGTCCGCGTAACTAATGTTATTGAATGGTGTTCCGTCAACCGAGCAACCGATTTTTGATTTGTTGGATTTCTCTCCGCCCCGAATAGCAGAATAACCATTAAAACAACGGAAAAGCTCACGAGAAAAAAATAATTTTGCGCGGACGAAGTCGCGGGCAAAAGCTAGTAGGATATAATGGCAAGAATTTGGGTTGCGCATAAGCTCATGCTCGCATTTGCGACTCGAAGTCGCGTGCGCGGCGCCACGAAAAAAGGCGCTCGCGACTGGGATATGCTACGGGTGCTGGATTCGAAGCAAGGTCTCTTCTTATTCGTGTGAGAGTGTCAATATTAAGGCATGCAGCCAGTGCTTCACGATCGCTATGGATCTGGGTGTCTCTTTCAGCAGGTCTTCGGTGGTGCACGTGAAGCGAGGTAGTGACGTCACCCTTACCTGTCAGCCTCCATTTTCCGCACGGTGTCAGCTAGCGCGTCGCACTTGGTCCGTAGCTCGGAGCGCTCCCGCTGCAAGGTTCTCCAGCTCGCTGTCTGCGCTCCCCTTGCCGTCCCACGTCGTCATGCGGAGCTGAGACTAACCTGTCAGCCTCCATCTTCCGCACGGTATCGGCTAGCGCGTCGCACTTGGCCCGTAGCTCGGAGCGCTCCCGCTGCAAGGTTCTCCAGCTCGCTGTCGGCGCTCCCCTTGCCGTCCCACGTCGTCACGAGGAGCCGAGACTAACCTGTCAGCCTCCATCTTGCGCACGGTGTCGGCTAGCGCGACGCACTTGGCCCGTAGCTCGGAGCGCTCCCGCTGCAAGGTTCTCCAGCTCGCTGTCAGCGCTCTCCTTGCCGTCCCACGTCGTCACGAGGAGCCGGGACTAACCTGTCAGCCTCCATCTTGCGCACTGTATCGGCTAGCGCGTCGCACTTGGCCCGTAGCTCGGAGCGCTCCCGCTGCAAGGTTCTCCAGCTCGCTGTCTGCGCTCCCCTTGCCGTCCCACGTCGTCATGCGGAGCCGAGACTAACCTGTCAGCCTCCATCTTGCGCACGGTATCGGCTAGCGCGTCGCACTTGGCCCGTAGCTCGGAGTGCTCCCGCTGCAAGGTTCTCCAGCTCGCTGTCGGCGCTCTCCTTGCCGTCCCATGTCGTCACGAGGAGCCGAGACTAACCTGTCAGCCTCCATCTTGCGCACGGTGTCGGCTAGCGCGTCGCACTTGCCCCGTAGCTCGGAGCGCTCCCGCTGCAAGGTTCTCCAGCTCGCTGTCTGCGCTCTCCTTGCCGTCCCATGTCGTCACGAGGAGCCGAGACTAACCTGTCAGCCTCCATCTTGCGCACGGTATCGGCTAGCGCGTCACACTTGGCCCGTAGCTCGGAGCGCTCCCGCTGCAAGGAGTGAAGCTCTCCAGCTCGTTGTCTGCGCTCCCCTTGCCGTCCCATGTCGTCACGAGGAGCCGAGACTAACCTGTCAGCCTCCATCTTGCGCACGGTATCGGCTAGCGCGTCGCACTTGGCCCGTAGCTCGGAGCGCTCCCGCTGCAAGGTTCTCCAGCTCGCTGTCAGCGCTCTCCTTGCCGTCCCACGTCGTCACGCGGAGCTGAGACTAACCTGTCAGCCTCCAACTTCCGCACGGTGTCAGTTAGCGCGTCGCACTTCTCCAGCTCGCTGTCTGCGCTCCCCTTGCCGTCCCGCGTCGTCACGGGGAGCCGAGACTACTCCCGCGCTCCCGCTGTAAGGTGTGAAGCTCTCCAGCTCGCTGTTTACGCTCCCCTTGCCGTCCCACGTCATCATGCGTCATCACTTGGCTCGTAGCTCGGAGCGCTCCCGCTGCAAGGTTCTCCAGCTCGCTGTCAGCGCTCTCCTTGCCGTCCCATGTCGTCACGCGGAGCTGAGACTAACCTGTCAGCCTCCATCTTGCGCACGGTATCGGCTAGCGCGTCGCACTTGGCCCGTAGCTCGGAGCGCTCCCGCTGCAAGGTTCTCCAGCTCGCTGTCAGCGCTCTCCTTGCCGTCCCACGTCGTCACGCGGAGCTGAGACTAACCTGGCAGCCTCCATCTTGCGCACTGTATCGGCTAGCGCGTCGCACTTGGCCCGTAGCTCGGAGCGCTCCCGCTGCAAGGTTCTCCAGCTCGCTGTCAGCGCTCTCCTTGCCGTCCCACGTCATCACGCGGAGCTGAGACTAACCTGTCAGCCTCCATCTTCCGCACGGTATCGGCTAGCGCGTCACACTTGGCCCGTAGCTCGGAGCGCTCCCGCTGCAAGGTGTGAAGCTCCCTCTCCAGCTCGCTGTCTGCGCTCTCCTTGCCGTCCCACGTCGTCATGCGGAGCTGAGACTCGAGGCCGGACCTGGTTAAAGAAAGCAAACACCGAACTAAATCCCTTAGAATCCGCATTGCGTATAAAATCACACTAAAAACTTGTCCCCACAGAAACAAATGGTAGCAGCAAAAGAACAATACGAAACATCATTTAGACCATACGTCTAATATTCGAATATCAACCTTATTGCATTAGTGTACAGTTTTACTTAAATTGCATAGACTACGAGTAAATAAGTACCCATAGAGAATTTGGGCATCTAATTTTCCAGACTCATTTCAGAGTTCATCATCGTTTTCAGTGTTCATCGAAGATAGCAAAGCTTACGTAAGCAGAGTTATGAATACATGATAGTACAGGTGAATCGAGGTGTACACCAAGGAGACACTCTTTCACACAACCTCTTCACAAATATCCTTGAAGACGTGTTAAAGACTGTAAACTGGAGCGAAAGAGGTGTCAACATCAATGGTGAAAGACTATCGAACTTATCCTGGTAGCTGAGAGCTCTATTGATCTCCAAAGTATGCCCGCAGAATGAGCCGTTTTCACGGCTCTAAAATTTCGCTTTTTCTGAAGATATTAACCGAAATATTTAACCGAAATTTGACAGCCACAACCCGGTTCTTGTATGGCCAAGCCTATGAGCGCCATCTACTAAGGGCTTTGAATTTAGCTTTTAACTGTCTGTTGAAACAACAACAGTGCAACAGGAAGCAGACAGTCTCGGGATGAGCATATCCGAGCTTGAGATGAAGGCGCAAAATCGGCCAGATTGGAAAACTGTTTTAAGAGTCCTGTGTCCCTGATTAGGTATAACAGGAATTGATGATGATGATGATGAACTGTCAGTTGAAAACGGGCCATTGCACGAAGCATCCCGGAGAGTTAGCCTGAGGATGAACATATCCCAGACCAAGAGGAAAAAGTAGTCTCTCAATTCACCTCTGAACTTCAACGTTGGCCAGCTGGTTGGTGAGCCGATGCACCTGGTCTTCCAACGTCGCGTTCAGACGCTTAAGCTCGCCGAGGGCCGACTTTGCACTCTCCAGCTTCTCGCTTAGGACTCGCTTTTCATTGTCACAGTTCGTCACCGATTTCTGTAGATGCCTGTAAAAGAAAAGAGAAGCGAGAACTGAGAAACCTATTTATATCCAAAAGTCATATGTATGATTTTCATTACCTACTCTATTATGTAGCCCTTTTATGGAACTAATTGAAAAAGGTGCTATACGGACACTGGCAGTTTTCTATACTCAATACAAAGAGTCATACTCTAACGAAGATACCAGCTGAGGTTTTGGCTTATAGCACTTATGAAACTAGCGCCCGCCATTTTGTTATTTATTTTACAAACGCGGATACAACAAGGTTTGTGTGCCCTTTTATCGACAGTATTGTTTTATTTTAATGAAGTTTTAATCAAGTCCGACGTTAAACCCCATAATCACGGAAAAGCATTGATATCCCAGGCATAGTTCCTTGGCCAAATATGTTTGTTACGATGCGGGCAATGCGTGGTTTATTTTTGCAACGATGTGGAGAGTTGCTCCACCGTTCGGACTTACCTCAGTGTATCCACGGATCCATAGACTACCTTTGCCTTCCCTAGCTTGCCATAGTTGATAGATAAACGTTTATTTATAAAACCAAAACACACACAGAAAAATAGGAAATACAGTGATGGCTAAGATAAACATTGATCTTAACATAACAAATTAAATTTAACACACACAGTAAAACATTAAAAACAATAGTTAAGATCATGGTGTAGTGTGTGCCCCGGCAATACAAAAAGGTCACAACTCAGTGCGTGTAATTGCCATGTTGTAAGTTATTGTTTTTTTCTTACCCGTATGGGGATTTCTTCTTTCGAGTACGTATTTTATTTTTATTAGGCTTCAAAAATAAAGAAACTGGAGGCTGTCGAAGTGAGTCCTAGTATTTTCCAATGGTGAGCAATACCTCAGTTTATCCAAAGCGGTGTGTTCATTGTTCTTCGCCTCGTTGAGCTGCCGTTGGATTCTGGATACCTCGTTGCGCAGTTCGCTCTCGGCCGTTGCGGCTTTCTGCAACGATGTGGAGAGTTGCTCCACCGTTCCCTTGAGCGAGGTACATCGGTCTTCCAGCGAGGCGACGGTGCGGGCGTAGACGTCGCAACGCTCTTGGAACTTCTGTGAAAGAAAATATTATGTGAAAACAACCAACAAAAAACCACTGGCCCAGTTCCTGCGTATAACTTGAGCAAAAAATAGTGTGGATGAGTTCGCGCATGTCAAAGAAAATTTAACCAATCTGCGGGTCTATTATGTAAAAAAAAACACTCAACCTTTGAGCGTCAAAACACTCGAAAATAGCCCTTATTGAAATGAACAACCTTTTATTTGACATTTAAAAACCGTTATTTTTACGGTGGATATTTTAGAGAATACAGGGGCAGGGCCGTCCGAAGCAATATCACTTCCTTCTTGCCCCTTTTCCTCCGCCAATGAGACCCAAAATTCGTCTACTGCGCAGTCAAGGTAATTTTTACTTTTTTTATATATTTTTTTTTTGTCATACGAAGAAACAAAAAAACACACAAGACGTACAAATTACAAAAATTCAATAGTTACTTTTTGTGACCAATTAATAATAATAAATTATTTTACCACTTTTTTTTTTTTTTGTTTTTTCTAAAGCACTAACTCGTGCTAGGGAATAATTTAAACATTTTTAATAAGTTGAAAAAATTCAAGAAGGTTGCGGGTTCAAGTCCTGTCCCGAGTGAATTTTTTCAACTTATTATAAATGTTTAAAATAAATTATTTATTTCAGGCATCATGGAGCCATATTATAAATCAATTGCATTACATTTTTAAAATTAATATATTACATTACAGTACATTACAAAGGGATAGTGCTCAGCTTTTTGCTGTGTGTGCGAACATCATCACAGCGCTGATTTTCAGCACAACCGTGTAGAAGTTGTACGCCTTTTGAAGTTTTTGAAATTATACGCCGGGACCTGTACGTACCTTGAGCGCGCTGTCTCGCTCTCTCTGCGCGGCGGCGGCCCTCTGTAGGTCTCCCTCTAACTGCGCCCGTCGCACGTCCAACCTTGCCGCTCTTCCTTCGGCCGCCGCTAGAGCTACGTACTAAATCTAGCCCGAGTTTAGAATGCCTTTTGATGAGCTTTCGGGTTACTTATTTTTTGTAGCCTGTAGCGTCCGCCATATTGGTTTTTTGAGACATCATCTGTTTTAACTGACTTTGTAGGCGTTTCAAGCACCCCGGCTCCTTTCAACAACAGTACATTCTTGACGCCTACTAGGTCCACTGGCTAGGTGCTTATCTACGTACCTTGAGCGCGCTGTCTCGCTCTCTCTGCGCGGCGGCGGCCCTATGTATGTCTCCCTCTAACTGCGCCCGTTGCACGTCCAACCTTGCCGCTCTTCCTTCAGCCACCGCTAGATATACGTACTAAATATGCCCGAGTTTAGAATGCCGTATGATGAGCATTCGGGTAACTTAATTTTTGTAGCCTGTAGCGTCCGCCATATTGGTTTTTTGAGGCAGCGTGTTTCAACTGACTTTGTAGGCGTTTTCAAGAAGCCCGGCTTCTTTGAGCAACAGACCATTCTTGACGCCAACTAGGTACACTGATTAGGTACTTATCGCATGAGTCTTCTCGGGGTAGCATATCCTAGACCGGAAGAATATGAGTTCTTTAACCTCGGTGACGTTCTAAAGCTCATGACCTCGGTCTTTGCACGTCCTGAGCAGGAATAAGGAAGGGGGTGACACAAAAGATCCCACTGGGTCGAAGTGTCCCGGGCTCTCAGCCTGGCCCCATACTGATAAGATAAGCTTTTTATCTACGTACCTTGAGCGCGCTGTCTCGCTCTCTCTGGGCGGCGGCGGCCCTCTGTAGGTCTCCCTCTAACTGCGCCCGTCGCACGTCCAACCTTGCCGCTCTTCCTTCGGCCGCCGCTAAAGCCTCCCGAAGTTGCTGCGATTCTTGCACGCGCTCGGCTAGTTGGGAGCGGAGGGACTCGGATTTGTTCTGCAAATAGATAGATAGAAAGGAAAGGAATACTTTTCTTTGAAGATTTCATGTTTTCTCTGGAGTTGGCGTTCTGAACTTGCTGGCGAAGATTTCAAGAGCGCGTTTATGTTTGCTCTTTGAACGAGCGAGCGAAGCGAGAGAAGTTCTCCGAGTCTACTTGAATAATCCGGCGTTTGTATGTATGTTTGTGAGTATGTTTGTATGTATGAATGTTCGTTCGACGTTGACTTGAGTAAATTTCATGTCGGATCGTCATGAAATTTGGTACGCGGGTCCATGAGGCAAAGATAATTTTTAAGTTCAAACATAAGCCAAATCGGTCGAGGGGTTGCTGAGATGTGGGGTCGCGAGTTCGTAGTTCGGGGCGAACCAGTAGTTAATATATTATTGTGGTATTCAGACTTTATTGTTGTTGACATCTAAATTAATAGTAAAGGAGTCTTTGTCGAACCGTCTTGACTTTTACAACAATAAAATTATTATCTTCTTTATATTTCTTGCTTATACTAGCTGGTAATAGTTACCTCATTCTGCGATTTCTCCTCGGTGATGGAAGACAGCGTGGCCTCGAGACTGGTAATCTTGTCACGCAGGTTGCTGATCTCCACAGTCTTCGTTTGGACTGATTCGTTCTGAAAAAAACAAAGAGATATTGTGTATTAAACAACTTAAGAATCCCCTGAAGCTCTGCAGCCCTCGCGCCCGCACCTTTTAACATTCTTATTGATTGTAAGAGAATGATTCAACCTTGGACGATACAATACAGGGTGTTAAAAGACCGCCGACAGACCCGAACGGTACGCATAATAGACACCAAAATAAAGTACTTTTACTCAAAAAAGCTCGTAATGTGGACATTAATTCGACAACCTTCTTTGAGCAAAGTCGGACTTGCGGGCTACTTGGATTAGGCGCCAGAAAAGTTGTATGGAATTTCATTAATGTCTTGTGTTTTGCGGCCAGAAAAACATTAATGTCGAGTTTTGTTTCATAAATAGAACTCAAACATCAGGTGCAAAAAGTATTTATTTAGAATTAGGCTGTATGGGTACTGGCAGTCGACACATTGCACAGAAAAAAAAGCGCGGCCATATTGTTTTCGACTTTTCGCGCGTTGTTCGAAGTGATTTTTTTCTGTGTTTTTGTTGAAAAAGTGAACTCTCAAAGCGACGAATCCTCGGATTTAATGTGTTTAACACCGCCGGACATTCAAAATCAAGCGAAATTAGTAATTGGAAATTTATTGCCACCGAAGTCAAAAGAAAAATACAAGCAAGCTTACCAACAAAAAGTTTGCGGAATGGAAAATCGACAAAAAGTACTTAATCTACGACAAATGGTAAGCTAATTAAATTACTATGTTAATTACTATTCTAATTAATATTTTAATTACTCGCATTGTTTGAGTAAAGCACTATACAAGCCTTGGTCTGCAATGAGTGCGCTTCTGGCCACGCTATGATTGCCTCGAGCTTAGCTTAGCTACGCTCTCGGCCCTCAAGTTTGGTCATCATTGCAGCCCTTGCTGGCCGCGCTATAAAGGCCTCGACCTTCGGTCTCGGCCTTCATTTCAGCTTGTCCATCAAGGGCTGCAATGCTGACCGCACTGTGAGGGCCTTGAGCTGCGCTACGCTGCGCTCTGTCGGCCATCAAAAGCGCGCCAGAAACGCACTCATTACAGATCGCGGCAGTAATGTACTATTTCGATAAATTATTGCCGGGAAATGATTTTAGTTTTTTAGGTTATAATTTTGGAAAATATTTTATCACGCAATGGAAGTGTAACGCAAAGAAGTCATATTGCACAAGCGTTGACATAAAGTTGTGTTACTTACGCTCGAAGTGCCGATGTTTAGAATACATTGCGGGTTGCAATTGTAACGTCGTTTAATGCAAGAAATATTCAAAATTGTCATATGGCTTCTTGAGAAGAAATGTTAAGTACTCAATACTGAGCAAATTTCTGCAATAAAAAAAGTTTGAAAAGTCCGACTTTGAACCTCATTATTTCGGAAACCGTTGATTTCCCAGGTATAGTTCCATGGGAAAAAAATTTCAGTATGATGAGGCATATGCGTGGTTTCCCGCTTTGTTGGCGGTCTTTTAACACCCTGTATAGTTGCAGACATAGATAATGAAGCTATCTATATAGGACATACTTTTGATTTCATATTTCTGGATAAAAAAATATACAACGTTTTACAAATCATCTTTTTTTAAAAAATGAATTCACATCCTGTTGACCAGTAGGTTATACCCTGTAAAAAGAGTTAGAAACTTTTGTAACAGTTTGTTTAATAATGACACTTGGCAGGTGTCGCTACAAAGTAAACCTCACCATCCCAAATCGGTGATAGACTGCAGCTTGTGGTCGCCCTTGCCTTGCTGCTCTGTGGCCTCTTTCAGCTGTTTCTTGATGGCCGAGATCCACCCCAGTGGCGGATCCAGGATTTTGTTTTGGGGGGGGAGGAGAGGCTTGAACCCAATGAGCGTAGGTTTTCAAGACAAAAAAGCTTACTAAATTTAGTTTTATAGACGGTTTCAGAAGCTTTTGGGGAAGGGGGTTGAGCCCCTTAGCCTCCCCCCCCCCCCTCCCCCCTAAATCCGCTAGTGATGCAATCCGGAGAAGTCGCACGTGACAAGAGTGCCAACTCAAAACCCGCACCTACCACTGCGCGGCCAACCAGCAGTAGCAGACGACCACTGATTGATCCTTCAGCTGTTTCTTGATGGCCGAGATCCACCCCAGTGGCGGATCCAGGTAGGTTTTCAAGATAACAAAGCATACAAAATTTAGTTTTATAGACGGTTTCAGATGCTTTTGGGGGGGTTTGAGCCCCTTAGCAGGCCGAGATCCACCCTGTATAATGATGACCTCACCATTCCATTGATCTGCGCCTCCTTCTGCCCCAGAGCCGTCTGCAGACGGGCCTTCTCTTCTTGAACACTTCGGAGGTTGTTGGTGATGGACTGCAGCTTGTTGTCGCCCTTGCCTTGCTGCTCTGTGGCCTCTTTTAGCTGTTTCTTGATTGCCCCCGACTACGACCGGCCAGTAAAAGGACGTCCGTCCCCACGGGAGCTCCTCGAGCTGCAAGACTCCAGCAGCTCGGAGCCCCACTGACCACATAGCCAGGAGACGGCACACCCAAGACCCGGGGGCTGATGCCTCCGGAGAAGACGCACGGGACAAGAGTGTAACTCAAAACCCGCACCTGCTACAGCGCGGCCAAGCAGCAGTAGCAGACGACCACTGATGAACCTTCAGCTGTTTCTTGATGGCCGAGATCCACCAGAGCCTAATGCAAAGCGCGGGCGCAGGCGCCGCGGTACCTAAACCGGTCGCGCCGGCAGCGCCAACTATCGGAGCTGGCGCAACTTTTACTTCACCTTCGGCGATTGACGTGTGATGCAAACGTTATTAAAAATTTTCGAGCTCTCAATACATGGTCCTCCTCACCAAAGAAGAATCAAGATTGGAGATTTGTACGAGACGTTGGACTTTGGACCGACTTCCGCATTCCATATCTACATTAGTGTCGTGTAACGTGTTACCAACTCCAAAGAAGCGTGGAGCGTTCAGCTGTTTCTTGATGGCCGAGATCCACCCTGTATAATGATGAAACTCACCATTCCATTGATCTGCGCCTCCTTCTGCCCCAGAGCTGTCTGCAGACGGGCCTTCTCTTCTTGAACACTTCGGAGGTTGTTGGTGATGGACTGCAGCTTGTTGTCGCCCTTGCCTTGCTGCTCTGTGGCCTCTTTTAGCTGTTTCTTTATGGCCGAGATCTGGGCTTTGTAGTCGTCCTGGTGAAAACGAAGAGGAATGCTATTTGATGGAAACAACTTAAGGTTGGACGGTAGCAGCGTGGCGGGAAATTCATTTTTTTCACAGTTATTCAAATGTTGAAGCTAAGCTAATGTTGAACTGAGCAATTTTGATTCAGCGATTTTTCGTTCACCGCAATTCGTAGTATTCTTTTCATTATTGCAAACAACAAAACAACAATAATTTTTCCGATTATGTGTATTGGTCGACAAATCAGTGGCACTGCCCAAAAAACTAGTTTATTTATACTTCTTGGTATATTTTACTTTGGATTACAGACATTACTATTGAAATATTACAGAAAAAGTCATAAAAAATAGAGGGAACGAAAACTACAACGTCCGTTCACCCCGGTGTCTATTGGTCAACAAATACAAAATAATGTCGCGAAAATGACATTGCCGATAACTCCAGCCATGTCTCTTTGACCGCACATGTTACCTTTTCTCTCTCAATCTGGCAGACTTCGTGCATCAGATTGCGCACTCCCTTCTTGATCAGCTCTGGATCCACGTCTATCAGCTCGTTGCGATCCTCCGAGTGGTCGCGACCTGAAAAACACGCGCGTCTTAGGCCAATTTGGGTTCTCTTCAAAAAGGTCGAAAGGTCGAAAACTGTACACTGATTTAGAATAGATTTAGATTTAGAAATTATTTATTGTCACAAAATTAACACAAAAAAACTTGTGGCAAATGGGATTGTTTTATCTGTTGCTGGAGTTACATGACTAACTATAGCTGGTTTTCAAACACTCCCATTCACACAATCATTTGAGACACACTAGCAGGTAAAGCCAAATACAAAATATAAAATTTCAAAATAAAAAGTATTAATTAATTAAATAAGATCAGGCATTTAAGAGGGTGCAGGAGCATGATTTTCCCATACAAACGTAGTTCCGGTTTAATTTCTAAACTGCAGGCTGGATTTTGCTGAAACATGGTTTATATCAGTAGATGACCAATACGGAGGTTTGTAGATAGTTTTTATAACAAAAAAAAATAGCCTGAAAGAAATTAGAGCGATGCGTTTTTCGCGCCGAAAAAGGGGTTACTTTCAGCTGTTATTTACTTACATTATTACACTGCCTATTGGAGTCTAAGTACCTTGAGAACATCAATAATGTATTGTACTTGTCAGAAAAAAAACGATTTTTGAAATAGCTAATAAAATGTAGAAATGGCAGCGGAACTACGAAAAAATTTATTTTATTTGGGAAAATAGATCTATTACATTACAACTACAACTAGATACTCGCGAAAGGACACGAACACACGTAGACTCATACAGCCGCATTGCCTCTCACTTTTCCCGCGCCCCGTCTCGCTCTGGGTGAAACAGCTATAGAAAACAGTGTTTCACGCGCTTGGCCATCGCCGAGTTCCCACGGTCCTGCAGGGGATTCTTAAAGCTTATAGACGAGATGAACTGGCATCTAGTATCTCGTCTATGCGCGTATTTTATTCATAGGAAATTCATCCCTTCTACAATCTTATACAGCTCAGTTTCACTTGGCTACTCACCTCTGTGCGGGCTATATCTCCTGGCCAAGCGCCTTCTCGCCGCACCTTGCACGGAGCCGCCCGGATGCACACCGCAAACTCGCCGCAATGTGTGCGCGTTAGAGCTCAGTTTCACTTGGCTACTCACCTCTGTGCGGGCTATATCTCCTGGCCAAGCGCCTTCTCGCCGCACCTTGCACGGAGCCGCCCGGATGCACACCGCAAACTCGCCGCAATGTGTGCGCGTTAGAGCTCAGTTTCACTTGGCTACTCACCTCTGTGCGGGCTATATCTCCTGGCCAAGCGCCTTCTCGCCGCACCTTGCACGGAGCCGCCCGGATGCACACCGCAAACTCGCCGCAATGTGTGCGCGTTAGAGCTCAGTTTCACTTGGCTACTCACCCCTGTGCGGGCTATATCTCCTGGCCGGACTAGCCAAACGCCGTCTCGCCGCAGCTTGCACGGAGCCGTCCGGATGCACACCGCAAACTCGCCGCAATGTGTGCGCGATAGAGCTGAGATTCGCTTACCTCTGTGCGGGCTGTATCTTCTGTTCTACGATCCTTGTGGACGCGATAAACTGGCGTCTAGTATCTCGCCTATGCGCGTGTTTTATTCACAGGAAATTCATCCCTTCGACAGTCTTATAGAGCCGTTTCACTTGGCTACTCAACTCTGTGCGGGCTATATCTCCCGTTCTAAAATGTTTGTGGACGCGATGAACTAGCGTCTAGTATCTCGCCTATGCGCGTATTTTATTCAAAGGAAATTCATCCCCTCCACAATCTTATAGAACTCAGTTTCACTTGGCTACTCACCTCTGAGCTCAGTTTCACTTGGCTACTCACCTCTGAGCTCAGTTTCACTTGGCTACTCACCCCTGTGCGGGCTATATCTCCTGGCCGGACTAGCCAAGCGCCGTCTCGCCGCAGCTTGCACGGAGCCGTCCGGATGCACACCGCAAACTCGCCGCAGTGTGTGCGCGATAGAGCTCAGTTTCGCTTCGGCCTCGCGCTTGCCGGATTCGCACATCGCGAGTGAGGCTTCCAGGGCGCGGTTTCGACCCTCGCTTCCGCCGAGGCGAGCCTGTGAGATATTATGGGTTATTGGGTTGTCTTAACCCTTCGCCAGGCAGTGGTAGTATCCATCGTGCTATTTTAGTGGTTTTAAAGCCGAAGGTATTTTGTTGCACTGGTGATTCTGAGCAAATTAAAAAATTTCATTCCAAAACGCGCAAAAAAAAAGTTCTCGATACAAATGGTGTCGATTGGCGATAGACATTTGTATTGGGACGTGTTTTTTATTTCGCTCATTTTGGAGTATAATTTTGGAATTGAGCTCAGAATCACCAGTGCAACTAAATACCTTCGGCTTTAAAACCACTAAAATAGCACGGTGTAGAGACCACATTAAAGTTAACTCTGTTGCTTCGAAATAGTCCAAAACCAATGAAAATTTTACAGCCGGAGCGCCTGGTTAACCCTTAGCCAGGCAGTGGTAGTATAGGGACCGCATAAAATTTAACTCTATTGCTCTATTTGTGAAATTGAAGTAGCAAAACCACTCGCTAACGGTGAACATCGTGAGGAAATCCGCGGCTTAGTTGGCTCCACACGTATTAACTTGTCTTGCCTGTGGACTAGGCCGACTATGCCGTCAGGATGGTATAGGTGCTGGGCAAGTCAACTCCATCTAAAACAAAACAATGTACCAGGCACTGCAGCGCCGAGTGGTTTCGCCTTTAAGATTTTTTTAAGTTCGAACATGAGCCAAATCGGTCGAGGGGTTGCCGAGATATGGGGTTGAAAATGTATATCCAATGAGCGCGCGCCTGTTAGCAAAAAGTTACACTCGCGAGTTCATAGTTCGGGGCAACCACTAATTTCATTATTATTTTCCCGTTTAAAAACCCACATGTCTACTAGCCTTTAGAAACACTCTATGCTTCTAGGGTGTACACACGACAGCACGTCAGAGTATACACTTTAGTTGTAAAGTCGCCCGTAACGTAACCGAGTAGAGAGCTAGCGTGTAAGGGTCGAAGTGTTGTCGTGTGTATCACCCAAGCTACGTACTAACCTTCAGCTCTTGAATCTGCTGCGTGGCATCGGCGAGGCAAACCTCTAGGTTGTGCTTGAGCTCCTCCAGGCGGCGCTCCTTCGAGCGGCAGTCCTCCAAACGGAGCACCAACTCCTGCGAACGAAGTATTTTTTATTCGCGGCGACAAGTAGCGAGCGTGCGCGACTCCCCTAGCTTGTCGTCGCGACTCCGCGACTCTGACACCAAGTGTGCAGAGCTTCGAACAAAAAACAGGGTGGATGTTTGAGACGGAGCAGTAAGGGTAAGTACCCTAACGGTTATAGTTACAGGAAAACGTTCTTAGGAGACCTTCCATAACTTTTTGAGATATTTCGAACTGCATTAACAGATGTTGGAAAAAATGTTCGGTCAGCGAAAAAAATGGCTCAGGTAAGATCGGGCTGTTTTCCGCCACTCAACGTCTTTATTACTGTTTCGCCTCCTTTGCGAATGAGGGGATTCCCTTTTCCAGGGTTGTTACCACCGATGCCGAGAACAGATGGAAAAAACTCACCCGTGATCCGTGGATAGATCCATTTGATCCCGGGATCGGTGGATAAAATCCCGATTTGTCTCAGCCTGTTTTCTGGCTCAGTAAGCTCTTTCCAACTCAGAGTCTCCGCTCCTATACCTGATTTCCCAGGCCCTATATTACCTGGTCCCTAGCGCGGCAGGCCTCCTCTAACTCGGCCCCTCGTTGCCTGGAAGAAGCCAAGTCCGACCGCGCGGCTGCCAGCATCGCTTCGAGCTCAGCCGCGTGATGTCGCGCCGCCGCCGCGTCGCCGGCGCAGCGCTCGCGCTCCTCGCTCTCGTTTTGCAATCTGGTTCCAACTGGTATTTTTACAGAATACCAGTTAGAACCAGATATTACCTGATCCCTGGCGCGGAAGCTTCTATTACCAGTACTCATACCAAATGATAATGATAAAATCGGGTTGTTTCCACCACTCAACGTCTTTATTACTGTTTTATCTTGCCTACTTTGTGAATGAGGGGATTCCCGTTTTTCGGGGTTGTATCCACCGATGCCGGGAACAGATGGAGAAAACTCACCCGGGATCCGTGGATAGATCCATTTGATCCCGGGATCGGTGGATAAAATCCCGATTTGTCTCAGCCTGTTTTGTGGCTCAGTAAGCTCTTTCCAACTCAGAGTCTCCGCTCCTATACCTGATTTCCCAGGCCCTATATTACCTGGTCCCTGGCGCGGCAGGCCTCCTCCAACTCGGCCCCTCGTTGCCTGGAAGAAGCCAAGTCCGACCGCGCGGCTGCCAGCATCGCTTCGAGCTCAGCCGCGTGACGTCGCGCCGCCGCCGCGTCGCCGGCGCAGCGCTCGCGCTCCTCGCTCTCGTTTTGTAATCTGGTTCTAACTGGTATTTTTATACCAATATTACCTGATCCTATGCGTGACAAGCGTGGCGTGGCTTCCTTTTGCCAGTAATCATACCAAATGATAAAATCGGGCTCTTTTCCGCCACTCAAAGCCTTTGCTGTTTTATTTCGCCTATTTTGCGAACCGTTTTGTTATTGTTTTTTTTTTCGGTTGTATTCGATCCCGGGATCAGAGGATACAGACATTAACTTGGTTGTTTGGTTGTTTCCAATTATCTCGGGATCGGTGGAGACAACTCGCCCGGGATCCGTGGATACATCCATCTGATCCCGGGGTCTGTGGATACAATCCAATATTACCTGGTCCCTAGCGCGGCATGCCTCCTCTAACTCGGCCCCGCGTTGCCTGGAAGAAGCCAAGTCCGACCGCGCGGCTGCCAGCATCGCTTCGAGCTCAGCCGCGTGACGTCGCGCCGCCGCCGCGTCGCCGGCGCAGCGTTCGCGCTCCTCGCTCTCGTTTTGTAGTCTGTGAGAACAATTTAATTATGTAGCTTTAATAGTGCCGTGGAGATTCCTCCTTCGAGCCCTATGTTCCTGGGATAAAGGATATCATCATTATCAAGCCTTTACCTAGAGTTGAGCTCTTTCACATCGTGCTGCGACTGCTCCAAGCCCGTTCTCTCTTGAGCTGCGCCTCAGCGGCGCGTAGGTCGCGCGTGATGTGTTCGCCGACCGACTACGACTAACCTAAGCCATGTCAGAGGCACTTTGGGCGGCCTCAAAACTCTGACACCAGGGGTGGCCACTACCTCATATGATAACCTAACCTAAGCCTTTACCTGAGGGTAACGCCCACTGAAGAGAGGGCGCCCTAAAACTTCCTGGCATCGATCGGTGCAACAGGAGGCAAAATCGGCCAGATTGGAAAACTGTTTTGAGAGCCCAATGTCTCTCATTAGGGCGAGGCCCCATTGGTGCGTTGCGCTGCGTTGCGTTGCGTCGTCGCATCGGATCGATGCATTGTATGCCACATCTGCGTTGCGACGACGCACGAAGTCGCGACGCAAGAGGGTATACACGCCGTCGCATCTGCGTCTCAGTTCAGCCTTCGCAATGGACAGATACAAACGTGTCCGCAACGACGACGCAACGCACCAATGCCTCGTTGCCTCGCCCTTAGGGATTAAAGGAACTGATGATGATGATGCTGAAGCCTTTACCTAGAGTTGAGCTCGAACTCGAGAGACGTGCGGTTTTCTTCCCAACAGCGTACGAATACCTTCTAACAGTTTCTCAGTAAATGACCCTCAATTTATAATTAGATTTATTATAGAGGCCCTGAGACATTGAGGAGTGGGAAGGGAGTGGTGGCTCCATTGTGTCCAGGAATGCTGTTTAATTTCCGCTCACCACCCGCAATCCCAGGGCTGGCTACTACTTCATACGATAACATAACCTAATCCTTTACCTAGAGTTGAGCTCTTTCACATCGTGCTGCGACTGCTCCAAGGCCGCTCGCTCTCTCTTGAGCTGCGCTTCAGCGGCGCGCAAGTCGCGCGTGATGTGTTCGCCGACCGACTATGACTAACCTAAGCCACACCAGAGGCCCTTTGGGCGGCCTAAAAACTCTGACACCAGGGGTGGCCACTACTTTACCTAAAGGTAACGCCCACGGAAGAGAGGGCGCCCTAAAACTTCCTGGCATCGATCGGTGCAACAGGAGGCAAAATCGGCCAGATTGGAAAACTGTTTTGAGAGCCCAATGTCCCTCATTAGGGCGAGGCCCCATTGGTGCGTTGCGCTGCGTTGCGTTGCGTCGTCGCATCGGATCGATGCATTGTATGCCACATCTGCGTTGCGACGACGCACGACGTCGCGACGCAAGAGGGTATACACGCCGTCGCATCTGCGTCTCAGTTCAGCCTTCGCAATGGACAGATACAAACGTGTCCGCAACGACGACGCAACGCACCAATGCCTCGTTGCCTCGCCCTTAGGGATTAAAGGAACTGACGATGATGATGCTGAAGCCTTTACCTAGAGTTGAGCTCGAACTCGAGAGACGTGCGGTTTTCTTCCCAACAGTGTACGAATACCTTCTAACAGGTTCTCAGTAAGACATGTCCCTGAATTTAAAATTAGATTTATTATAGAGGCCCTGAGACATTGAGGAGTGGGAAGGGAGTGGTGGCTCCATTGTGTCCAGGAAGGCTGTTTAATTTCCGCTCACCACCCGCAATCCGAGGGGTGGCTACTACCTCATACGATGATGATGATGATGATGACATCCTTTTATCCCTTATCAGGGACATAGGGCTCGAAGAAGAGATCTCCATTTTTCGCGGTCTTGCGCGGCAGTCTCTAGCTCCTTCAGCCGAGTCCAGTTGATGCAGAATCTTTCTCAACTGAGCGCCTCCAGGTAGTGCGGGGGCGTCCCGGCCGTCTCTTGCCAGTAGCTTGCCATACGATAACATAACCTAATCATTTACCTAGAGTTGAGCTCTTTCACATCGTGCTGCGACTGCTCCAAGGCCGCTCGCTCTCTCTTGAGCTGCGCTTCAGCGGCGCGTAGGTCGCGCGTGATGTGTTCGCCGACCGACTACGACTAACTTAAGCCATGTCAGAGGCCCTTCGGGCGGCCTAAATACTCTGACACCAGGGGTGGCCACTACCTCATAGGATAACTTAACCTAAGCCTTTACCTTATGGCGATGGATCGGACACGGAAGACCTAACAATCACCTGTCCAAACAAGAACTGACGTGGCAAGCTAATGGCAAGAGACGGCCGGCCCCCCCCCCCCCCCCCCCCCCCGTACTACCTGGAAGCGCTCAGTTGACGACTGGACTCCGCTGGAAGGAGCTAGAGGCTGCCGCGTAAGACCGCGAAAAATGGAGATTCCTTCTTCGAGCCCTATGTCCCTGATAAGGGATAAAGAATATCATAATTATCAAGCCTTTACCTAGAGTTGAGCTCTTTCACATCGTGCTGCGACTGCTCCAAGGCCGCTCGCTCTCTCTTGAGCTGCGCTTCAGCGGCGCGTAGGTCGCGCGTGATGTGCTCGCCGCCCGACTCTGACTCCTTCAGCATGGTCTGTAGGCGGGAGCGCTCGAGCTCGAGAGACGTGCGGTTTTCTTCCAGACCTGCAAAGATAAGTTAAAGATAAAAAGTATTTATTTAAAAACCACATAAGTTATACAGATAGTTACAGTACTCAATACTTTATTGCAACCGTAAGGGTATAAGATCTTAGGGTGGTATTCTAGAACGCTACTTAAACTCAGTTCAAACTAGAATGCTACTTAAACTCTGTTTAAACTCAGTTCAAACTAGAAAGCTCCTTGATCTCTGTTTAAACTCAGTTTAAGTAGAGTTTAGTAGTGTCGACTGTCGATAAAAGAGTGCATGTAATGTTTTGAATATCCCTCCCTTCATATCAAAACATGCACTGCTTTATCGACAGTCTGAACTCTGTTTAAACTGAGTATAAGTAGCGTTCTAGAATACCACCCTTAGAGCCCTCGCCCACGGCGACTTTTTGTAGCCACGCTGTCGCGCGTTCGTATCGAATATCGAAACAGTCGGTCGCTAGCTGCGTGCCTCACCCACCGTAAACACGATTCAGACGCGATGCAAACGCGATACCGTCGCGCTTCTGTCGCGATGCAAACGCGATTCGCGCGCCACCCTTTCTCCGTTCTCTCCCCGTTGTCGTCCGACACGGTCGCGCGATTGCATCGATACATGCGATGCGATGCTGTAGCGCGTTAGTAGCGATGCTGTTGCGCGTTTACGAAACGCTACAATAAGTCGCCGTGGGCGAGGGCTCTTAAATAACATTGTAACATGTGAGGAAGTCTATGGACCCTGTCGGGCACAGTAAACTTAAAAGCTAGGTAAAAGAAATATCTTAACAATAGGTAGCTATTGGAGATCTATTTATCGCTCGGCTCAAATTGTATTTGGAAAAACTTTAGTGACGCTATGTAAGATTAATACCTGCGATCTTATGGAACGTTTCGTCCAAAGCCCTGGCCGTATCTCTTCGTTCGGCCTCAGCCCGTTTGACGCAACTCTCGGCAACTCGCATTGTACTTGTCTCGCTCAGCAAGACAGATGCCGAGTTGCGTTTATATTAACTTTGGAACAAACTTTGCTGACTCGATGTAGGATTCATACCTTCGATCTTATGGAACGCTTCGTCCAGCGCCCTCGCCGTATCTCTTCGTTCGGCCTCAGCCCGTTTGACGTGGTCACGCAACTCGCGGCAACTCGCATTGTACTTGTCTCGCTCGGCAAGACAGTTGTCGAGTTTCATTTATACTAGCTTTGGAAAAACTTTGCTGACGCTATGTAGGATTCATACCTGCGATCTTATGGAACGCTTCGTCCAATGCCCTGGCCGTATCTCTTCGTTCGGCCTCAGCCCGTTTGACGCAATTCGCGGTAACTCGCGTTGTTCTTGTCTTGCTCGGCAAGACAGTTGCCGAGTTTCATTTATACTAGCTTTGGAAAAATTTTGCTGACGCAATGTAGGATTCATACCTGCGATCTTATGGAACGCTTCGTCCAAAGCCCTGGCCGTATCTCTTCGCTCGGCCTCAGCCCGTTTGACGTGGTCGCGCAACTCGCGGCAACTCGCATTGTACTTGTCTCGCTCGGCGACGCAGTTGCTCAGTTGCCGGCGCACGTCCGTTAACTCCTTGCGAAGGCTGTCGGACTCGTTCTCCACTGTGGAAAAAAACCTGATTAAAGTCATCGATTAAAGTTATAGGACGGTCTAGATCTTGCGGTCGGTAGGGGGGGGAGTAGGTCGAGACTTCGCTAATATAGCATTTTATTTCTGGAAGAAACAGTCTTTAATTTAAAAAATTAAAGACTGTTTCTTCTATTATTACTATTATTAACTATTAATTTAAAAAAGAAATTATATTTATCGCGGCTATGCGGACGCCACAAAGTAGTACAGTAGTCCCTCGATTGTTCGATTGTTTAGCCTCCACCGGCCAGCTAAACGCGCGCATTTTGAAAAATCTCACGTGAGATTAGGGGGGGGGAGAGGGCGCGGCCAAATCTCACGAAATCTCACCAAGGAGGGCGGGGGCGGTCGAAAAATCACCAAAATCGCCTCACGTAATTAATGGACGGCCTCAAATGGCTTGATATTATGATGATGCTGATGATAACACTCACACTCCTTCAGCTTCCTCATAGTGTCGTGCAGCTGCGCGTTGGTGTTGTCAAACTTGTCCTCAGCCAGCGCCAGTTGCGCGCGCACCTCCTGACACTCTCGGTTGCACGACTCCTTCTCCAGCTCTTTGATGAGGTTCTGACCCTCAGCCAGGCAGTGAGACCACATTAAATTGAACTCTATTGCTTCGGAATAGAGCCAAAAGCTAGGCCCGACACTCGCGGTTGTACGATTCCTCTAGCATGTGGTTGTAACCCTTAGCCAGGCAGTAGGAGTAGAGGCACCAACTTAAATTGATATCTATTGCTTCGGAATAGAGTCCAAAACCAAGGAATTTTGTAATAATAATAGTCTTGGTTAAGGGATACAAATTAAGTCAAATACTTACACTCCTTGAACGTCTTCACAGTCTCGTGAAACTGCAGTTAGACCTTGGTCACACTAAGCAAAATTGCAGCGAGAAAATACGTTTAAAACACTTACACTCTTTTAACAGCCTTGGTTGCACGTGGTTGGACAATGGCAGTAACAAAATGGCGGCCAAAATAGCGCTGGTCCATGGCGAGAGACCGTGCGTGAGAAACGGCCTATACCCAACAGTGGGCAGAGGTTGGGCTGATGATGTTGATGATGAAGACACTCACGCTCCTTCAGCTTCCTCATAGTGTCGTGCAGTTGCGCGTTGGTGTTGTCAAACTTGTCCTCAGCCAGCGCCAGTTGCGCGCGCACCTCCTGACACTCTCGGTTGCACGACTCCTTCTCCAGGTGCAGCTCTTTGATCCGGTTTTCGAAGCGGAGGCACTCGTCTTCCGCTGCTGCCCTGGGGAGTAGATTGAGAAAGTTGGTGAAAAATTACCGGCATGGAGTGCCTTCTGATGAAAGGTCAACTGAGATGGTGCGGGCACGTGGTGCGGATGGACTCTTCGAGACTTCCGAAATCTGTTTTCTATTCACAGCTAACTTGTGGAAAACGCAAAGTAGGTCGTCAATTCCTTCGGTATAAAGATGTCCTGAAGCGCCACTTAGCCTCCCCTAATATACCGATCAAAACGTGGGAGGAGCTGGCACAGAAATGACCGGAATGGCGGAAGACTGTTGGCGATGGTATCACTTCATTTGAAAAAGCGCGTCTCGAAGATCTTGACAGATTTGCCAGATTTGCAAAACCCGCCCCAAGCCCTCCTATACGTACACGTATAACACAAACGGCCAACTGTATTGCGCCAGTTCTAACAGAATATTTAGAGCATATTCGGAATTTCATCATACGTCCAAGCGTGCTCGTGTCTAAAATGTTTGCCAAGGTGTCGCCGACGACGAAACCGTTGTGGAGGACATCATCATCTATAAAGGACCAACAGCTAAGAAAAACAGTATACAAAGTGTCACAAAAGTACCTAACTCTTTTTACAGGGTAATAGCACCCGGTGATAGGGATCACAACGTAAATTTTTTTTTTTTGCTCTATGACGTTCCGTTAATTTTTTAATTAATAAATTGTGAACGAAGTGGCGGGAAAAAAAGTATTTTTTGAAAATTGTTTTCATTGACTTTCACATTGTTTTGACAACTCAAAGCTATGTAAATGCACCTACACGCACAAACATATTTTTAAAAAGCTAATAACAAAAACAAAAATGTTCTGAAAATTTTTCAATTTTGAGGTTATTAAATAAAAATTGTTTTTTTCAACTTTTTTTTACAGATTTGACATCCTGTTGACCAGTAGGTTACACCCTGTAAAAAGAGTTAGGTACTTTTGTAACACCTTGTATAAAATACTCACTTTGCTTCCTCCAGCTTCTGCTTGAGAGCAGCGAGTTCATCTTTCAGCTGGTTAGCCGTGCCGCGGTCTTGCTCGGCCCTCGCGTGTGCGTCTCTCCGCACACGCTCCAGTTTGTTCTGCTCCAGGTCCAGAGTTCTCTTGGCTTCTTCCAAACGCTCTAGAAGTGCCTGATGCTCTTGGTGGGCTGTGGAAAAAAATTATTCAATTCAATTCATAAGTTTTTACTTCGGACGAATCCATAGTGTTAGTTATAACTTATTCTAGTTTACATTTTGGTACTTTTGGTTTGTTTATCTGATCTGACATCCAATGCTTAAGTATTGGACTGTCAGTCCTTTTGGCGGTGACGCTGAGGAGACTAAGGAGGCTGATTATTTTTACAGGATCCAACTGCTGTGTGCATTGTCTCGATTAACGGTCTTTGAAGTGGAAGTGGGCGGGACACCTGGCTAGATGCACTGATGGTAGATGGACGAAGTCCATTGTGGAATGGCGACCTCGAGAGGGGAAGAGATCGGTTGGGAAACCATCTAAATATTTTCTCGTAGAGGGTGATAAAAAGTAGAGTGCAGTGCACACGAAATTTAAAATAAAAAAAAAAGTAGAGTGTTTACCTCGGGAGCAACACTTTTTTTAAGCTCGAGTACTTTGAATCCCTTGTTGCGCTCAGGATTCTACTTAAGAATCCCTCACTACGCTCGGGATTCTACTCTAAAATCCTCCGCTCTGGATTCAAAGAATCACTCTTGCCTTAAAAAAATATTTTTAATCCCTCGGGTAACAATAGACTATTTTGGGATGATTAGATGAAGATGATAATCTCACCCATAAGCAACGCCTGTTGCTTGTCATTCTTCGCCCGTAGCATCGCCTCGTCATTCCGCAGATGCGATTTTTATTTGAAAGCAGATTTTCTAGCGAATGTTTTTAGATATGTTTCATCAAAAATCGGTTCAGCCGTTTATGAGTTAAGCTGAATTGAAGCTGAAATGTCGTGGGTATTTTACATTTTTAATTTAGTAGTTGAACGAACGAGCGAAGCGAGAGAAGTCCTCCGAGTCTACTGAAACAATCCGGCGCTTGTATGTATGTATGTATGTATTAATGTTCGTTCGACGATAACTTGATTAAATATGGTGGGATCGTCATGAAATTTGGTAGGCGGGTAAATGAAACACTACAGGGTGCACTCTAAGTCAATAGCGGAACTTTAAGTAGACTGTCGATCACTACAATCAATAGATCACTACAAACAACTTCTACTAGGTGGCGAAAAAAATGGAGCTAAAAAAATATCTGCTATTTCATACATTTGGCGCAGTGCTGAGTCGACCTTTTGTATGGAACAGCTGATATTTTTTTTTCGCTCCATTTTTTTCGCCACCTAGTACAAGTTGTTTGTATTGATCAGTAGACAGCCTACTTAAAGTTCCGCTATTGACTAAGGGTCGTATTCTAGAACGCTACTTAAACTCTGTTTAAACTCAGTTCAAACTACAACGCTCCTTGAACTCTGTTTAAACTCAGTTTAAGTAGAGTTTAGTAGTATCGACTGTCGATAAAACAGTGCATGTTTTGATTTGAATATCCCTCCCTTCATATCAAAACATGCACTGTTTTATCGACAGTCTGACCTCTGTTTAAACTGAGTTTAAGTTTCGTTCTAGAATACCACCCTTAGAATGCACCCTGTAGTTATACATCTTCATCTTACCCATAAGCAGAGCTTGCTGCTTGTCATTCTCCGCCCGTAGCATCGCTTCGTCATGCTGCAAGATCATGGCGTCCCTGGCAGCCAGGAGTTTCTTCTCTCGCTCCCTCGCGCCGGCTTCACATGATTCCTTCTCGCTCGACAGCGCCGCTATGGTCTGGCTCAGCTTCTGCTCGAGGGCTGTGCGGAGTTGCTCCTGCGAGGGAATATTGACCTTATCGTAATGCAGATACAATTATTTTTTATCTCCCATGCTCGGAAAGTTTGCTGTTACTAGCAACTTACAACCGTGTAAAACCCGAATTTAACCAATCTGCATTTTTGTGCACTTCGAAATTTGAACGCCCTTTTTCTGCACGCCCCGTGGTGTAGAAAAAGAAAAAATACTGGCCGTTTCACTAGATGCCATATAAGTTCATAAAAACTTCAGAAAGAAGAGCCTCGTTTAGACGCGACTCTCCACGAAAGTGCCCATTTTCTATACAAAACTGTGAATGCAAATGAGGCATAGGCATCTAAAGTCACGTAATAGAACATTCAGAAACTCTGTTTCTTCTTACAGTCTTTTTAATATTTTGTACACTATATTTATTTTTAATTACAGTAAATTAAAAAAATGCTCCGCTTCTGTTTTATAAAATAGATAATCATGGGTAGGTTTGTTAAAAAAATTTTTTCAAACGATATAATTGAATAAATTTTTTATCTCTAGAAATTTTAGAATTTACATGGTAAAAGTTCAGAATGCACCCGGAAAAAAAACATTCTTTTATTTACATTATTTTTGTGTCTGGATTAATAAACTTCAGGAAATTATTAATAAAACGAATGGTTTTAATACCAACGAAGCTGAAAACATTAGTGCGGCAGCCGTAACTACAATAAAATATGCTTTTAAAAGGAACTTATTTGACTCACCTGTTTTGCCTGTAAGTAGTTGTCTATAGAGTTTTACCCGCATGGCTAACAAAGTCATTTCCTCGCTTCTGTGAGATGAAAAGTTTTGTATTTCGCACGAATGCAATATTATTTGTGTTTCGTGCTTCTGAATACCTCGCTACGCTCAGGTTTCTTTTTTTGAACCACTCGCTCCGCTCGTGGCTCAATTTTAGAAACGTTCGCTAGCTCGGTATTCAATACAAGCACTCGCCGCAAACAATAATTTTGCATTCTTGCATAACAAATAACTATTTCACCTACAATAGCGCTTTTTGTCTAAGTTTGGGTTGATCTGCCTAGATCGGGAAAGACAGCTGTGCATGAAGTTTTCTTGTTACTTGTATCACTCCCAAAACAAATAGCTTTGGTATTAGAGATAGAGGTTTGGCATCGTGAGGAAACTCGCGGCCTAGTTGGCTCCACACGTATTGACTTGTCTTTCCTGTGGGCTAGGCTGACTAACCTGTCAGGATGGTATAGGTGCTGGGCAAGCCTGCTCCATCTAAAACAATGTCCCAGGCACTGCAGCGCCGAGTGGTCTCTTCACCTATCTAGTGTGAGTGAAGGTGCCACTGGACGCTGTATAAATCATCTCATTACGCAGATGCAAAGTCCTTAGTTTTTTAGAGATAGAAAGACAGACTCCAACTGTGTCTTTCTTCCCGACCCGAATATCGAAGTCTTTATCAAAACTTCATTAATTTGTACTGAAGAGCAGCATATATTTTAGGAGTTCGTCGCAATAGTTGCAAACGTGAAATTTCAGGGGCCCGCTGTTTAAATAACCATCTATGATTCTATGTCATTAGGGGCGATAATCATTCATGAGCGATCATTAGCTATACCACTTGCTAGCGAATAGGTAACAAGCAACACAAACCTAAGTTTCAGATTATACAAGGTGTTACAAAAGTACCTAACTTTTTCTACAGGGTGATATCACCCGGTGATAGGGATCACAGCCTAGAAGTAGTTGAGATTGCAAGATATTTTCATTGAAAAAAAGTGCGCCGCCTATTTTTTTTCAAGCAAAATATCTTCAAAACGTTTATGAATGTCAACACGAAAATGGCTGTTTTAGATAGGTCTCACCTAATTCTAGGGTTTGATATGTGAACATTTTCAATTTGTTTAGTGTATTTGATACAGGAATCGATTTTGTGCATTTTTCTTTTCACGGTTCATATTCCATTACCTTTTCCTCCTTCAGCTTGGTGATATTCTCCTGCGTGGTGCGGTTGATGTTGGTGATGATCTGCTGGTACTCCGCCTCCTTCTTGCCAGACTGTTGCGTCATCGAGTTGCGAGTCTCGCGGAGTTTCTTCTCATTTGATTCCAGGTCCTTGGCCAGGCGGGCGATTTGACCTGAGAATAGAATAGAAAGGAAATACATGAATAATGAGTAGGTAAAGTGTGATTTATAATTTTGATGACATCTATTTTACAGGATGATATGAGATGAGATATTCATTCTATTCTTGCACCGACCTCTCTTCGGAACCTCCTCCCCTCGACTCAATTCCACTCTACTTCCAAGGGCGTCGCCAGCCGATGGCGCAGGGGGGGGGCAAGTTATCTTTACCTACTACAATTCATACTTTTCTCATTAGAGAATGAATGAATGAGAAAAGTAGGTATGAATTGTAGGTAAAGTCGACAGCACATGAAGCTTTTCACTTTACTACGAGCCTTACATCTACAGCCAGAGCGTAGTTGAGCGTACGGAATATTAGGAGTGGAATTGGTGAATTCATTCGAGTTTCGACGTACGGGAAAGATTTTTCAAGGCTTGAACTTCAAGCAAACTAACTCAAAGACTTAGGACTTTGGTTGCATTATATTTGGCAACTTTTTTAGAATCTCTAGGGGGGGGCAGCTGCCCCTCCCTGCCCCCCCTTGGCGACGCCCTTGTCTACTTCTAACAACGTTGTATAACATTGCACATAGTAGGATTGCCTCACTTACCCTTATAAGTCTCTTGCACCCTCTGTGCGTCGTGCAAGTCATGTTCCAGCTTCCTCCTCGCGCCCTCAGCGTCCTCCAGAAGGTTCGATGTGTCGAACAGGGCCGCCTCTAGGTCATCCTTCTCTAGATTCTATGAGGCTCACTCCATCTTAAAACATGCCCCACGTAATGGACAGCCACACTGATTCTCTTACCCTTATATGTCTCATAAATTTTCTGCGCATCATTTAAATCGTGTTCCAACTAGGGCATCCTTCTCATATGCACATTATCTTGATAATACGTCCAAACAGATACCAACACAACTCACAACCGCTGGTTTCCTTGTTTATTCCATCTATCTGCCATTGGCCTGGCCGCCCAAAAACATCATGGCTACAAAATCTCGCAGAGAGGTTCAACACAAGCCACACACAACTCTTCCGAGCCGCAACATCACGGGCCAAAGTGGCCGTAATGATAGCCGACCTCCGATAGGAGATGGCACCAAAAGAAGAAGCCATCGGCAGTCAGCTTCATACACCTCAATGATCCACTTACCCTTATAAGTCTCATGCATTCTTTGCGCGTCGTGCAAGTCATGTTCCAGCTTCCTCCTCGCGCCCTCAGCGTCCTCCAGAAGGTTCGATGTGTCGAACAGGGCCGCCGCTAGGGCATCCTTCTCGGAGCGAAGACCGGCCAGCTTCCTGTACTTCCCTAGTGTCTATGAGACTCACTCCATCTTTCCGCAGGTTCGAGGGGCGTCTCTAGGGCGTCCTTCTCGGATTCGAATTTCCTTGATAAAGAGGCCAAACAGATACTATCACAACCGCTGGTTTCCTTGTCTAGTACATCATCTGCCACGTATTAGTAGTCAGATTGTAAAACATCATCTGCTACGGATTAGTACACTGCGTTTCACGAAAGAATTCCCCTAGGTTGAACAAAAATAGTCCCTATTACATTGTAATAAGAGTTTCGTCAAGAGAACTCTTTCGTGTAATGGACTTTAGTCAGATTGTATAACATCATGTGCCAGAGATTAGTAGTCACATTGCCACACTTACCCTTATAAGTCTCATGCATTCTTTGCGCGTCATGCAAGTCATGTTCCAGCTTCCTCCTCGCGCCCTCAGCGTCTTCCAGAAGGTTCGATGTGTCGAACAGGGCCGCCTCTAGGGCGTCCTTCTCGGATCGAAGACCGGCCAGCTGCTCGGCCAGGTGATGCTTGTCCTTCTCAAGGGAGTCTATGAATATCTGTGGATGAAGGAATACAAGGGGCTTAGTTGTTTAAGTTTTGAATCTATTGCGATCCCTTTCAATGGTATAGGGATCATGATCGTAATAATAATCGGGACTTTATTTTTGTATACCTACTTTTGATTTATAAATATGTATTGTTTAGATTAAGGTATGTATAGTATTTATAGAATTTTCTAAGTTTTGCTAACAGAACGAATGAAACGCCATACAAATTGAATGACATTGAGTGAACGATATTGCTTTTTTCTTCACTCAATATCCTTCAGAATCGAGTCGCAATCCCTGTCCCTATCTCAATCGCTTTTAATGACAGTTTGAGTCAAATAAATGCTGTGTGAAGTTCGTCAGCTCCCTTCAAACGTCAAATTGAAAGGGATCGCGATAGATTCAAAAGTTAGGTTGTGATCCGTATCATCCCTATAGGGTGCTATTCTGTAAAAAGAGTTAGGATCTTTTGTAACACCTTGTAGTTGAACTAACCTGTTTTTCCTCCCCATCCTTGACGTGGTCTTCCAGGGCTCTGTTCAGCCGTCCGATGGTCTCATTCACCTGCTCCAGTCGCTGCTGGAGGCGGATGATCTCTTCGGTGTGCGTGTCCTTCTTGCGGACCATCGCTTTCACTGTCAGTTGGACTCTACTAGACTTGAACGTAGAACGTGTCAACAAGAAGCGAGAGCTATGGAACACAATCAAAAGGACAAGGTTGCATATCTAGGACATGTGTTCAGACCCGAGAGATACAGCCTCCTGCAACTTATAATGATGGGAAAAGTCGCTGGGAAGAGACGCGTCGGCCGAAGGAGAAAATCCTGGCTAAGAAACCTACGGGAGTGGACTGGGATCGCGAGTGCTGCCCAGCTATTTCGCCTCGCGAGAGACAAAGAGGGATATGCAGAGCTGACCGCCAACCTTCGGTGAGTCGGAGAGGCACCCTAAGAAGAAGAAGAAGAAGAAGAAGACTTGAACTAACCTGTTTTTCCTCCCCATCCTTGACGTGGTCTTCTAAGGCTCTGTTCAGCCGTCCGATAGTCTCATTCGCCTGCTCCAGTCGCTGCTGGAGGCGGATGATCTCTTCGTTGAGCGTGTCCTTCTTGCGGACCATCGCGGTCAGTTGAGAGCTGAGCTCGCCGCGCTCCCTAGAAGTAACAAAAGTTCAACAAAACAACAAAAACTGCACGGAAAAAACCACTTCGAACAACGCGCGAAAACAATATGGCCGCGCTTCTTTTTTTTTCTATGCAATAATTGTAGAGTACAGTACTCATACAGCCAAATTCTGTGTAAATACTTTCTGCGCCTGATTTTTGAGTTCTATTTTTGAAACATAACTCGACAGTAATGTAATTTCATACAACTTTTCTGGCGCCTAATCAAAGTAGCCGGCAAGTCCGACTTTGCTCAAAGAAGGTTGTCAAATTAATGACCATATTACGAGCGTTTTTGAGTAAAATAATTTTAAGTTCGAATGTGAGTCAAATCGGTCAACGGATTGCCGAGATATGGGGTTTTAAAGTTTATATGCAAATCGCGCGCCTGCGACAATGGTGTTAGCAAAAAGTTATACTCGCAGGTTCATAGTTCGGGGCGAACCACTACTAAAGCCTTCACGTGTGTAGTCAACTAAACCGCGGGTTTCCCCACGAACCACTAGTACTTCAAATATTGACACCTACCTCATAACCTGCCGCAATTCCAGCTCAACTTTCTCCCTCTCGCCTTCTAAAAACTTGATTTTCTCGAACAAGGACGCCTTGTCAGCTTCCAAGTCCAGGCGGTTCTGTTCGGCCGCCAGTAGCTCCTTGCGGAGCGAGTTCAGGTCGCCAAGCTGCTCTGAAGAAGCGTTGGAGAGAGACGACTTCTCTTCCTCTAGCTGATGGAGAGAGAAAGAAGCTTTTAAAGTTGTACTTTTAGTTAGGTTATCGTATGAGGTAGTGGCCACGCCTGGTGTCAGAGTTCTTAGGCTGCCCAAGTGCCTCTGACATGACTTAAGGGGAAACCTAGGCACATTTTTAGAGCCTAAGGTTTAGATTCCAGATCCTAGAACCTACGAATAAAATATTTTATCGGCAAAAGTTACTTTTTCCATTGTCGGCGCTAGTTGTGCCTAGGTTTGGGCCTTAACGATCAATATTAATCAACAAAAACCGGGACCAACGGTTTAACGTGCCTTCCGAAGCACGGAAGCGCTCATATATTATTGCCACTAGCGGTCACCCATCCATGGACTGACCGCGCCCGATGTTGCTTAACTTCGCCAATCGATTAAGAATGGCTAGTCCATCTAGGCTGTGAGCGCTTGTGAGTACTTTTTAGTGTAGAGTGGAATATGAAATATTGCAAATGTTTGTTATACAGGGTGTTTGAGAAAGGTCCTGTGATACTGAAAGGGGTTTCTAAACTCATAAATATCAGCAACTTTTATTATGGGGCCAAATGCGAAATTTAGAAAAAATATCAGACACCACTCATTCGGCCATCTTGCTTTACGTAGCGAAATAAATCAAGATGGCGCAAGTCAATCACTCGTGCCCGCAAACTTTCGGTTTTTGATGATGGATGAGAAACTGTAGTTACCTGTTTGTTGTCATCTAGCAATTTCTTCTTCTCGCTCTCGAGGCTTCTTATTGCGGCTTCAAGCTTTTCTGCCAAGTCCTGGAAGTCGCCTCGTTCTAAGATCGTCCTTTCTAGCTCTATCTCCAGGTCACCTGCAACAAACAATGTGTAAAGGTGCAACCATTATTGTTTTCTTTTTATTGTTTTCTTTCGATTCTTCATAATTTTTAAATTAAAAATTTTCGTCATCGCCCTCATTTCATTTCTTTTCTGACGCATTCCACATCCAGCTGTGAGCTCTCGACAGAGGTACAGTCTCCTCATTTAATTTTTATTATTTTCTTTCTGACCTGAGTACATTTTATTAATTTAATTTCATGTAATGTAATGTGATGTGATGTGATGTGTGGTGTGGTGTGATGTGATGTTATGTGATGTGGTGTGGTGTGGTGTGATGTGATGTTACGTGATGTGTGATTTGTGATGTGTGATGTGTTGTGATGTGATTTGTGATGTGTGATGTTATGTGATATGATGTGATGTGATGCAAATGGACTCTGCATCTATCTTCTGCTGGTCGAGCAGGTCCCGGGCCAGGCTAGTTGTTCGCTATTGTGTCCACCCTCGAACACAAGAGGGTGCGCAGCCACTCGATCGGGGTGACCGAGCGGCCGCGATTGAAGGCGGGCGAAATGTGGTTTGCTCCTTCTGTACGGGCCCCGCGGCTTCTTCCGGCGAATGCGAAGTAACGAGGGGACTAGCTAATATGTTCAGCAATGCAATACTCACCGAAAAGCAGGCACGGCGAGCGCGTAGAAAATAGTTGTATGCGGGATCAAAACAGTGAGGCACAGGGTTGAAAGACAATGATTGTAGTGAGTGAGATTGGGCGGGGAAATTAACACAAATACACAGATTACAATAATAACAATACGAAATGGGTGATAGTGGGTCAAAATATCAATAAATACAGAGGGATGGAGCGAATTACAAATTAAAATAATAGAGCGAAAATATTAGTGGGCGAAAAATGGGGCGAGAAAAATGCATCTGTCAAAATATTCGAAAAGAGCGCGGGGCATAAAAAAACAAAAGAAAAACGTTCCGAAATTTTGAAGTAAAAAGAAAAGTGGCCAGTACCCGGCAATGCAGTGAGGTCGCATTACCGAACACTAGTCTTGTTGAGCTCTTCACTCACTACCCTAACCAGTCTACTTAGTTGTACTTACTGCGGTGTTTCTCCATCTGTGACAGTATTGACTCGGCCTCTATCTTCTGCTGGTCGAGCAGGTCCCGGGCAAGGCTGGTCTTGTTGAGTTCCTCACGGATCGTCACCAGCTCGCTGCGGAGGCGCGACGAGCGCTCCTCTTCAGTTCTGGACAAAAACTTAACTTGGTAACCATGGAAAAATAGTGAAAAATAAATAGCAAGCAAGTTTATGCTAATCTGATGAAAGAGCCGAGAAAACGAGGGCCCGATGCGGTTTGACACACTGTCGGGAAAATTTTCAAGAAGCCCGAGGGGCCTCTCTACACCTGAGGCTTTATTTCTCTCTACACCAGAAATTTTTTCCACAATTATGGATCATTCTTTTGTTTTTGTGGTGGGATTGGACTTACCAAAACAATGTCCTTGGCACTGCAGCGCCGAGTGGTCTTTTCACCCATCTAGTGTGAGTGAAGGTGCCACTGAACGCTGTATAAATCATCTCATTACGTAGATGCAAAGGCATTAGCTTTCGACTTACCTCAACACAGACTCTCTGTTAGCGGCCTCGCGGTGCAGGTGGTCCACCTCTGACTGAAGGTTTCTCTTCTCGGTGTCGAGAGATTCGATAGACTTCTCGAGGCGAGAATTGATCTTCTGTAGTTTCTCGTAGTCCGATGTCAGAGACTCGACCTGGGAAAACAAAATGAGTTAATTGAAACATCACAATACCGGACTTGGAGGAACCCGAGACAAAACTACAGAAGCAGAAGGTAGGTAATCAATCATATGAGGTAGTGGCCACCCCTGGTATCAGAGTTTTTAGGCCGCCGATGGGCCTCTGACATGGCTTAATGATTGTTATTAATCAACAACAACCGAAGAAGCAGACAAAGATCGAACTTAAAAATATTTACTCAAAAAAGCTCGTAATGTGGTCATTAATTCGACAACCTTCTTTGAGCAAAGGAGGACTTGCGGGCTACTTTGATTAGGCGCCAGAAAAGTTGTATGGAATTTCATTAATGTCGTGTTTTGCGGCCAGAAAAACTGTATGAAAATCCATTAATGTCGAGTTTTGTTTCAAAAATAGAACTCAAAAGTCAGGCACAAAAAGTATTTATTTAGAATTTGGCTGTTTGGGTGCTGGCAGTCTACAAATTGGCTTGCCCATAAAATCATAGATGTTTCTGATTCGAAAACCATTTCGAGGAATAGGCTTCTGGAGCTATTTGCAGTAATCGAAAAAAATTATAAGCATGTAGTTATTTTTTTATATGCAAAACTATGTATGACCTTCATTTCATTTGACCTTCATCATATTGTCTCTGCTGGACGGTCGTGACGTAGTTCCTTTTGCCGGAGAAATATCATAGTGTTACCAACTTTAGAGAAAATTCCTGAAATACTGAAATAAATAAATGCGGTTCCGATATTGATTCGAAAGTACAACCAACTTTGTTTCTTTTAAAATGCTGCGCAATCACAAAACTGCTTCCGTCACAAAACTGCTTTCGTCACTCACTCGGCAACCAGACACTTAACTCCGAAAAACAGCGGAAAATCGGTTTGCGGCTGTGTGAGTTATGATCAGTGGTTTATTTTTCTTAGCTTCTTGTAATAAAATGTCTGAGAGTGCTCTAGTCTTGGTATAGCCGATTTTCGGCGCAGATTATAAGATTACAGTTTGCCGGCAGACTTTTGGTAATTTGCACTGTGCTAATGCTGGCAACTCCGATAATCTGTCATCTACTTTTGACAGATAAGTTTGAGTAATGCCCTATCCACATTCACGCGCTAACCTTCGCGAAAAGTGTTTACACCCCGCTCCTTGCGTCGGTTTTCTATACAAACAAACAAAAGAAACTCCGCCCAAGCGTGCGCGGAGGTGTGTGGCGTGATTGTGGACCGGCCATAACATTTTGTGGTTTTTGTTGTTGTTTGTTTTGTTTAAAGTTTCCGATTTCCGTTTTGTTTGTTAAGTTAACGTTTACTGATTGTGGCACCGATCCTGACCTATAACCCATCCATCCCTTGTGACTCCCGCTCAGCTGGATACTGTAAACTCCCATCAAATGTGACTCCCACTTTCATAACTGGACACTGATGATAATAACTCGCCACTGGATCCTAGTTAGACTTGCGTTGCTTGGACCTACTGTCAAGAAGATGGCCTGTACACCTGCGGCTCGATAACTTTGTCAACAAAGCAGACTCCCGCAATCTGCCTAATGTGGAAATAATTATGATCCTGGAATACATAACAGCCACAATATTGCTGAAATTAGAGGGGCTAATGCATTGATGTAAGTATCTTGTCACCATGCTGGTTCACATTAATCAACATTGTATCAAGCTTGAATACAGCAACATAAAAATCTGTCACACCTTTTCGAGTTTAGACGCTAAAACAGAAAATGATTCATATAGTGTAGAACTGTTCAGTTAAGGCCAGAGTGGCTCAAAGTTCAGTTTATGCCAGAGAAATAATATTTTTTGGTGATGGAGACTTAAAAATAAGTTTAAATCATCCATAACATTCTTACGTTATCATTAGTAATTTTATTTATTTAGCAAAGTTATTTTACAGGATATCTCGTGATTCATACGTTGATTCTGCTATGGGATATGTCTGCATTGTGAGGGCCTAAGTAGTGCCAGAGCATAGATTAGGAAACAAGCTGTACAATGTTTTAGCAAAAATTCAAGAGACTGAAGAAATCATTACTGAAGCGGCTTGTACTTTATTTTTGTAAACATTATATTTCCTGCTATCTTTTCTCTGTATGTATATCTAACTACAAAACTTTTTTTTAGGGGGCTGCCTGCAAACATTCACTGCTACTTTTATTCTGGCTGGTAAAGATACAGAAAAGCATCAAATACAGTGTTATTGGATAAGGCCTACATTGAGCTTTTGTGTAGCGAGCCCATCTTGAAATAAATAAGAAAATCCTTAAATACTGGGTAAACTATGTATAAGAAAGAGATTATACAAGAATCAGAGAAAGCAATGTATTTTTGGAAGTGTTTTATTTACCCTAAAAAAAAATGTAAGTGCAAAGGAATAAAAAATTAAATTTTCCTGGCTCTGTAATAACTCGCCACTGGATCCTAGTTAGACTTGCGTTGCTTGGACCGACTGTCTAGAAGATGGCCTGTACACCTGCGGCTCGATCCACCATTTTTACTTTGCACTGCGTAGAGCAGCACATGCATAGGTGCTATCAAATTTCCTTTTTTTAGGTTCACCTATCTTGGGCATGCAAAGCAGCTTTGTGCGTGTAGGTGCCTTACTGAACATCTCGTATGTAGTTTCTTTTTCATTTTCAATATTTTCCTTATTAGTTTGAGATTGGAATCTTACGCTGGTTTTCATTTTTGGGTTTTTGGTTCATCAGCTTCCATTGTTGGTAATTTTTCAAATCCGTTTCAAGCTGCAATTAAAAGAAAGTAGATGAATATCATGTAGAATCAACACAGACAAGGACTTTATTAAACATTAGATAGTTTGAAGTAACCATATGCAGGCCCTGTAAAGGGGAAGGCAATGGCTAAAAGCTTTGTTTACTTACATTGAGATCTTCGCAACAAAACATTATCTTCGATTTTTTATAGTCAGTGTTGGCTAGGATACACCATTCGTACTTCAGTGGTTCACATATCCGCCGATTACTTTGTCCGGAGTTGTAATCCTTTGGATGTGCCAGGGCCAGGGTCCATCGTGAAAGCAAATATCGGTGTCCAGGTACGTGTAAAGCCAAGGTCAAGAAGTGAAGAGGTTTCGGCGTCTGGTTACGTGTGAAGCCAAATTCAAGATATGCAGAGATTTTGTTCGGTGTCCGGGTTAAAGCAAGGTTAATTAGGTACGTGTTTATAGTCGATCAATCAGTTGAAATAGAAAGCCAGCTAAGCCAGAAAATGACGAAAACAAAACAAAACAATCAACCACAGATAAATTGATGCGCTTGACTTGACAGTTGTCATTTTCACCACAGATTAGTATTTGACCATAGACAATTGGTTTTTTATGACGTCACATCCGGAGAAAGTTTAAAATTTAATTAAAAATATAAATAAATGGCTTAGAATTTTTTCCTCCAAAATACATTCTTAAAATGTTCTATTTAATCTAATAGAGCTTTAAAAACAAGTACTTATTTTTTCTCGACCTACCGAATTGCATAGAAAAAAAAAGCGCGGCCATATTGTTTTCGCCGCTTCGCGCGTTGTTCGAAGTGATTTTTTCTGTGCGTGCTGTTTTTGTTGTAAATAAAAGTGAACTCTTCAAGCAACGAATCCTCCGATTCAATGTGCTTAACAACGCCGAGCATAAAAAGGAAGCGAAATAAGATATTTAAAGGTACCTATTGCTACCGAAGTCAAAGGAAAAATACAAGTTTATCTACGAAAAGTTTGCGGAATGAAAAATCAACAGAAAGTAAACTAAGACAAAAGGTAAGCTGATTCTATTTAAATTACTCGCATTGTTTGAGTAAAGCACTATACAAGCCTTGGTCTGCAATGAGTGCGCTTCTGGCCACGCTATGATGGCCTCGAGCTTAGCTTAGCTACGCTCTCGGCCGTCAAGCTTGGTCATCATTGCAGCCCTTGCTGTCCGCGCTATAAAGGCCTCGACCTTCGGTCTCAGCCTTCATTTCAGCTTGTCCATCAAGGGCTGCAATGCTGACCACGCTGTGAAGGCCTTGAGCTGCGCTACGCTGCGCTCTGTCGGCCATCAAAAGCGTGCCAGAAACGCACCCATTAAAGACCGCGGCAGTAATGTACTATTAATCAAAATGGCAAACTAAATAATAATTTATCAGTATTATCTCAATAGTAGTTTTTAGGCTGTTTATGTCCGTCGTTCCACCTACTTAACTATATTTAAAGTGCAATAAAGTGTATAATAAAGAGTAACTTACTAACTTAAATGTATCTTTGAAACTGTAACAGCGACCCGGGGGCAATTGTCTAACTTTTGAATCTATCCCGATCCCTTTCAATGGTATCGGAATCGTGATGGTGATTGCGACTTTAGAATTCAATCGTCTAAGTTTTAAATCATAATCGCTAACTGAATAAATGCGTCAAAACGCTATACAAATTGAATGGTATTGAGTGAACGATTTCGCTGCTTTCTTCACTCAAAGTCTTCTTCACTCAACTCACACAAGGTATCAAAATATCTTTCGAAATCGACTCGCAATCTCTATCCCTATCTCAATCGCTTTCAATGACAGTTTGTGTCAAATAAATGCAGTGTGAAGTTCGTCAGCACCCTTCAAACCTCAAATTAAAAGGGATCGCGAGATTCTAAAGTTAGACCTCGGTCGAACATTAACAGAATGAACTAACAAATGAACAAAATAGTTATTCATACACACCATAGCGTTAATTTCCACTCTGTTTCGTTCCAAGTTGTTCTTGTCTGTCCTGAGACCTTCGACGGTCTTCTGAAGAGAGTCCTTCTCTTGGAGCAGTTGGTTGATGTCGGCATTCGCTTCGTCCAGTTTACCTATACAAACATATAGCTTATTCCTTAGGAATAGAGATCAGGATTTAAGTTGTGAGCTCCATCCTTTATTCGACATTGCACCCTAAAGTAACTGTAATATGAATCTTCTTTTTCTTTGGTTGGCGCTTTGTTTGAATGAGTTTGAATGAAACCCAAAAATATTTAAAACCCAAAACTATCACATTTCAGTGTTTCAGTCTAGTATTGATAAACACGAAGTATCGCAAAGGGTTAGAGGGCCATGCTGGGCCTCAGACTCGTGGATGGAGTACCTAATGTCGTCATCCAACGTCGGATGAAGGTAGACGATACAGGTGATAGGATCTCGAGTCTTAATTGGACATGGGCAGGACACCTGGTGAGGCGGAAAGATGGCCGGTGGACAAGGGCAGCAACAGAGTGGCGACCAAGAACTGGACAACGATCGGTGGGCAGACCAGCAGCCCGATAAAAAGAGCTTGTCAGTTGACGTTTACTAGAAGTAATAGTGTTCCGTCGCGCCCCATATTATTAGATTTTCTTTATTTTTCCTACAAGACAACGCAGGTTTGAATGTATGTTTTTCGTGTTTTCGAGTAGTTTTTATTTCTAATGGGAAAGGGAAATCTTTTCATTTTCGGCGGCACAACTCGCGTGCCGCGTCACGAGTTGCCCTTGCGGGTGACCCAAACAATCGCCTAAGAGACATAGCCGCGGTTAGACGTGGGCGATCTTTACCTAACCGCGTGTGCGCCGGTCGACCACTGTGTTTCGTGTGTCCCGTGCCTTTCGTGTTGTGTGTGTACGTTTTACCACTAGACTGAACCTTCTCCTTTCACCCACTGGAGGGTGTGATCAGACCCACCCCTATGGACCTTGCAGTTGGACGATACAGCTGATATTGCACCCCGCGCTACCTACCACGAGAGAGCCAAAGGAGTGTCAAGTAAGTCGCCTTATCCCCAACAAATAGTATCACAAAAATAACATGCAAGAACTGTTACTTACCCTGTAAGTCATGCACTTTGCCCTCCAAGGACCCGATATTGGCGTCGGCTGTCTCACAATGTTTTCTGCTTGTTTGCAGCTGCTCTCTTGTGTTTTGTAATTTCACCTGGAAAAAATAAGTGGTCATAAGTCCCCCCTGAAGAATCCCGGAATCTTAGCGCAACAAGTGCCCGGTTCAAGCCAATAAAATACGGAACAAAATAAAGATGGCGGCTGTATTGGACAATCGAATATCGCCGTCTCTTGTATCTTTTTACGATTCAAATACAAAATAATCCGTCGGAGGATATAGGATTAGTTATAGTTAGTTAATAGGATACTCGTAGTATGGCCTCAGCAGTCTCGAAACATAAACAGTTAATTTAAGGCCTCATTTTTCTTAGTATCATGTGTTTATTTATCTTGTGAATAAATATCTTACTTACTTACTCATTACTCACTCAAATCTTACCACCATCTGGTAGCGACACCAGATACACCAATACAACACCACATTCTGGTGTACGAGTTTTCGATCTTTACATTTATTGAACGAGCTAGCGAAGGTTCTCCAAGTCTACTGGAACAATCCGGCGCTTGTATGTATGTATGAATGTTCATTCGACGATAACGTATAGTCGGATCGTCGCGAAAATTGGTAGGCGAGTAAATGAAATGAAAATAATTTTAAAGTTCGAACATGAGCCAAATCGGTCGAGGGGTTGCCGAGATATGGCGTTGTACAGTTTATAGGCAAAGCGCGCGCGCCTGCGCGAATGGTGTTAGCAAAAAGTTACATAAATCTGTAATTGAGTTCACAGTTAGGGGCAATAAGTGCTGTATAAATCATATGACATAGTTGTTTACCTGCAGCTCATGTATCTGTATCTGGTACTTGTGCAGAGCCGCCTGCACCGCCGATATGGTGCTCTCGGCGAACGCGGTCGCGTTGGCTGTCTGAGACACGCCGCGTTTTGGAGATCTGCGATGAAAAACTAATTAAGGCCGACCTTCTTCTTAGCGTATCGATGGCAAAACCTAAACTGTTTTGGCCCAGAATTTGGAACTTAAATCTAAACTGTTTTGGCCCAGAATTTGGCAACCTGAATTGCGTCGTCACTAGCCTTCATGAGGCCGACCTTGTAAGTACAGACGGAATTCCGAATTCCGGACGGAATTCCCAATTCCGTACGGAAAAAATGTATGTGTGTGGTAGGTCCATAGACTTGTATGCAGTCACTGTGTTCGGAATCCCGGATTTTTTTTCCGTCCGGAATTCCTATGGGGGCGTCCATTAATTACGTGAGGCGTTTAGGAGGGAGGGGGTGGTGGGGGGATCAAAAATTACTAAACAACCCCTTTTTTTCAAATAGCTTTATGTGTAGTGATTCAAACCTGTCTGAGAGATGTAGATGCGCCGGAACGTCAGCGTCGGAGTCCTGTATGAGAGCGCGCGCGATCTCCTCGAGAGCACAGCGAGTGACGCTTGCCTCCGTGCAGAGAACCTCGGCACGGTCGCAGCGCTCCTCCTGAGTGTACAATGCACAAGGTCAGGGTTAGTCCTGTGTGAGAGCGCACGCGATCTCCTCGAGAGCACAGCGAGTGACGCTTGCCTCCGTGCAGAGAACCTCGGCACGGTCGCAGCGCTCCTCCTGAGTGTACAATGCACAAGGTCAGGGTTAGTCCTGTGTGAGAGCGCACGCGATCTCCTCAAGAGCACAGCGAGTGACGCTTGCCTCCGTGCAGAGAACCTCGGCACGGTCGCAGCGCTCCTCCTGAGTGTACAATGCACAAGGTCAGGGTTAGTCCTGTGTGAGAGCGCGCGCGATCTCCTCGAGAGCACAGCGGGTGACGCTAGCCTCCGTGCAGGGAACCTCGGCACGGTCGCAGCGCTCCTCCTGAGTGTATAATGCACAAGGTCAGGGTTTAAGTCTGAGTCCTGTATGAGAGCGCGCGCGATCTCCTCGAGAGCACAGCGGGTGACGCTAGCCTCCGAGCAGGGAACCTCGGCACGGTCGCAGCGCTCCTCCTGAGTGTATAATGCACAAGGTCAGGGTTTAAGGCGCCGCCGTGCATAGTGAATAGCCCGCGCGCAAAGAAAAATATACAATATCGATTCCTTTATCAGATACAGATGTTTTATCTCACGAAAGCGGATGAGCCATACTTGTAGTGGTAATGCGAATAGACGCGCGCTCTTTTGTGCGTAACTTCGGTAGCGTTTTTATTGGATTTTTTTGGCTTCGGTAGCGTTTTTATTGGACTCGGCCGGTGACTCGGTCGAAACCGAGCGCTCCCGAGCTTACGCACGCAAAGACAGTGTGCATGTACATTTACACACACATGTATAGCTCATCTGCTTTCGTGAGATAAAACATCTGTACACTCAACAAATCGAAAAATTGCTCATATACAGGGCGTCCCACGGCTATGCCACATGGAGGGAAAGTACCTTGAATATTGTAGATGGAACATTTTTCTGAAAGGAGACATTATTTTAATTTAAAAAACAATTTAAACTGCATTCATAGATATCTAAATAATTACATGGTTGAACCGGGAATCGAACCCGTTACATGAGAAAAAATATTACCTTGTAGTTTTATCATACCGATCGAAAGGCTTCATCATAAGGATTATTTTTTGCTAAGTGACATAGTGTCGGAAATAAAAGGAAGACCATGAATTTTAACACTTTTAATACAAAATTAATCAATTTATCTATGAAAATCACAGTAACAAAAGATTAAAAGTATGAAAATGAAACACACTTTTGAATTATTTCTTTATAATCAGCCAGCCGCATTGCGATGAACAAAATTTTACGCGTCTGTCGGCTCAGGATACGGCTCGATTTGTTGCATACTACCAGGTAAATGTTAAAATTCATGGTCTTCCTTTTATTTCTGACACTATGTTATTTGGAAAAAAATAATCCTTATTATGAAGCCTTTCGATCGGTATGATAAAACTACAGGGTAATAATTTTTCACATGTAACGGGTTCGATTCCCGGTTCAACCATGTAATTATTTCAATATCTATGAATGCAGTTTAAATTGTTTTTTAAATTAAAATAATGTCTTCTTTCAGTAAAATGTTCCATCTACAATATTTAAGGTACTTTCCCTCCATGTGGCATAGCCGTGGGACGCCCTGTAGAACCCTAGATTAAGGTGAGAGCTATCTAACACAGCATTTTTCTTTGGAAAGTTAGATACTTAATAGCCTGTAAAATTAACACTAAGCATAAGAAAATAAGGTTCAGATTACCACTCCCTGCAGCTCAGCCAATAGGCGCTGAATCCGGGCATCACGCTCGCGCAGGTCCGAGAGCGCGGCGTCGCGCTGTGACGTCACTTCACGCAGGTCCACGCGCAGTGTCTCCATGGCAACGCTGGGCTGGTTGGCGCTAAAGGTCGGCTGGTTGGCACCAAAGGCTTGCTGGTTGGGGCCAAATGTTGGCTGCTGGCCGCCGTAGTTTGGTTGTGCGCCGTATGCTGGTTGTGTGCCGTAGTTGGGTTGACTGGTGTAAGGCTGTTGAAGTGGTTCCGGACCCTGTAAAAGATGTGTTAGATATTATTATTTGCATCGAATTTTTTAATCCGCTATTGATTTATGTGGTGTTAACTGGTGTTGCAGCATTAATTTTCAGGTAGTTATGCTGTCATCTGTACAAAAAAGGGCTTGATCAACCATATTCTGCCATACCTAATTGATTGAATGATCTTCCGTCTCAAGCACAGAGCATGACAATTTTATGTATAACGGTGCTTCAAATGGGATATCTGTGAACCTGAATGCGACTTAACTTATCTGAACTGTAAAGATGCCAGAATATCAAAACTAAGGCCTTTGCATCTACATAATGAGATGATTTATACAGCGTCCAGTGGCACCTTCACTCATACTAGCAGAGACTACTCTGCGCTGCATTGCTCGGGGCAAATTAGGAGAAAATACTAACCTTTGCAAACGCATTGATGGCGTATCCACTGAGCGTGCCAACGAGGTCCCTAGTGGTGGAGTCCAGGTCGTTTTTGACCTTGTACAGGTCCCGCTCGGTCGAGGTCTGCAGGTCACCGAAGAAACGCTTGACGGAGACCACCTCGCGCCACAGGCTCACGAGGCGGTTGTGCTCGCTGGTGTAATACTCGTTGAAGGCCTGGTGAAAAAATAATGCATGTACAGTCGGCCACAGTCTCAGATACCCCTTTTTGTTCGATTGGCGCCCTTATGCCGCGCGCGATAAATCTGCCATGGGGTATCTGAGATTGTGGCCGACCGTACCTACATCTGTCTTTTTTAAATTGATAATATAAACTGTGTATTTTTGTTATAAATGGTGTTGGGTACTTTTAAAGAAAGTATAACTTATGTCTTAAATTTTAATAATTACTATTTTTTAAAAGTATGTTTTATGCTTTGTGTCTAAATTTGTGTTAATTTACTGTATTGTTGTGTGTTTTGGCTGATAAATAAATGTGTTCTATTCTATTCTATTCTACATCCTGAAAGTTGGTACTGTATTGTACGGTCGGCCAGTCCAGTCTAGTTGTAGGTAGCTCTGACCGCGGTATAAGGCCGCGAACAACAAGAGGTATCCTAGTGTGTTGCTGACTTAACAAGTACAACAAAAAATACCAAAATGTGTTTTTTTGCCCTTCTTGGTTATACGGAGAATTTTCTTGGTTATGGTGATCGTACAAAATGACTTAGGAACTTACTAAAAAACATAACATAAAAATAAAAAAATTAAAATAAAACCTGACTACCATAAGGCTTAAAACCAATTCTGCATATATATCCGTAAAATAGACTCATAGGTAAAAATTTGTGTTTCAAGGTAGTATGTAGAAACATCTTTGAATATTCATAAAGATAAAGCTGAGACAATAAAATAAGCATTGGATATCTTCTGTCAGTGCTTATGTCCTTGTGTGTTGTTACAAAAGTCTTCTCACATTACAATAAAAAAAATTCTTCCTTTCAATAATTTTGTCACATTTAATAGCTTGCATACAGGTCGCGTCACGAGTTATGAGCGCTGACCTTGAATGCGCAGAACTCATTTTTTCGGTCTGTTTGGTGGGGTACGCGGGGGGCGACGGAGAGGCGCGGTCGCCGGCGAGCGCGGGCGCGTGATTGGTAGATCAGTCGCTCTAGCCTCGGGGTACAGTCGCACACAACGTTGTTTTATTTCCTCGCAGAAAGAATGCCGAAACAAAATGTTTTAAAAAGACGGTTCAGAAAGATTCAAAAAAGTTATTGAGTACAATACATATTGGATTGAGATTATTTTTCATTGATTGTACACCGGTTTTATCGTAATGTCAGGATTATTGTCTAAAAAACCATTTAAAATATAATGTGTCCAAAATCCGCAAAGAATACTTTAAATCGTTAAGTTTAGTCAGTTTCTCTGATTTTTATAGTATCTCACTCAACTATAGTTCAGCTCAGCGTCAGTCTTAGATCCCGCGTGGATATTAGACATTTTGCGCGCGATTGTACACACTTGCGCAGAAATCCCCACCAGTTTCGTCGAGCGCTCATAACTCGTGACGATACCTGTACCTGTTCCTCATCCTTCCACTCATCCTCCTTGAATGCCATCTCGTCACGGAGCGTCTCCCAGTCGTTGGTGAGCTTCTGCAGGTCGTTGGTCAACGCCTCGTTAAGATGGTGAGACTCCTCCAGTTGGTCGCGGAGCTGGGTGTTCTGGGCCACTAGCTTCTCGCACCTGGGATGATTGATAAATTTTTAAAAGTCTTTATTTAACATACATACTCCGTGCAATTTTAGTGGTTTTAAAGCCGAAGGTATTTTGTTGCACTGGTGATTCTGAGCCAAAATACAAAATTTCATTCCAAAACGCGCGAAAAAAAAATTCACTTCTCCATACAAATGGTGTCGATTGGCGATAGACGTTTGTATTGGGAAGTGTTTTTTTTTTTTTCGCTCGTTCTGAAGTAAAATTTTGGAATTTGGCTCAGAATCACGAGTGCAACAAAATACCTTCGGCTTTAAAACCACTAAAATTGCACGGTGTATTAATTATCGATACAACCGAAACACAGTCAAGGTTTACATCAGCACCCAAATAATCATGTTGGCAGGCTGGGAGGTTCTGGGAGGTTTCGAATTGGCTCATTGTTGGAATAGTTTACTATCAGGTGGGCAGCATTAAAAAAAAGATTGGTACGGCATGACACAGAGATAAGAAATGCTGTAAAATCGGTGTATTTGTGGCTCTCAATAAGGATAATTATTAAGCTGGACACAGCTTATACTTAAAGAATTCTGTGACAACAGAATTCTTAAGAAGTTAATACTTGCTAATGGAGGAGGAAAGCAGTTTTTGAGGTATTTGTACTTTTTATTGTGGACATTTGACATCACCAATGCATGTCAGGCTCGCGTGGTGAGTCCAAAACTTAAAGAAGGCATGTGCCAAGCAGTGAGACCTGTCATGGGCTAATAACTTAGGTCTTAAAAGTTCAATTTGGTTACAAAGTGTACAATAACCCGCCAAAAATTCAGTACAAAAACATGACGCTCACTTGCGCTTCTCTTCATCAAGGCGCCGCAGCGCAGTCTCTAGATCGTTGATCCTCTCATCTCTAGGGGCTGGAGCGACGGCCAGGGCCGAGGGCGCCGAGAGAGACCCTTTGCTGGAGCCCGAGGTCGCAGGCCGGTACGTAGAGGGGTCGCTGCGCGGCGTCGTTTCCAGCATGTTGCTTTCCAGCTCGGAGCAACGCTGCTTGTACTGGAGCACCTGGTTTTGGGCATTTTGGGAATCCTTTGTTGGTTTTGCAGGAAAATCGCACGAACAAAACAAAACTTTTTGAAAAATGGTTCACATTTGACGTTTGTTCGACGTTCCATCGTTTTGTTTTTATCCAACAGTTTAGCAACGTTGAATTCAATACAACACCTATAAGTATCAAATTGCAACATCTGTTGGATTAAGAAGTGTTTGAAACTTTGACGTTTACGTTCAGAAATGTCGCAAAATAATTTTGCTTCAACGCTCAATGTAGTTTTCGAACGCTAACTTAAATCCAAGTTGTAATAATTTATTTGAATTTGAGGGTCGAAAGGACTCGTACCTTCGACTGAAGCCTCGACACCAGCGCCGCTTGCCCCTGCTGCGCGCGGCGGTACGCGTCAAGGCGCCGCTTGTGGTCGGCCGCCTCGCCAGCCAAGCGCGCGCGCAACTCATCGTTCTGCCGACGCAGGTCACTGGTGCTGCCCGTCGGGGATTCCATCTCAGGAGGGCTGTCCAGGGATTTCTGAGGGGAGAAAGAGATTGATTAAATTGAAGTAAGTATGTAATGAAGCGCAACTTGTGAACTCTAGGTACTTCTGTCTCTACAAAGGAGAATATTTCCACTAATACCATTTTTATAGGTTACTCTACCTACCTACTGCACTTCAAGCATGAAGGATCATTATTGTTTTCAATAGCGCAGCATGCAGCAAGAAAAGGTTGACTGGAACCTCCGATGACTTTTACTACGTTGGCAGTTCATGAACCTAGTACTCTACCTACTTACTTACCTACCTAGGTAGTTTTTTTTTTACATTTTAGAATATGAAGGTCCCTTACTAACAAAAGCTCCCGCGCGAGAGAAAGAAAGATAGGTATCGAGTTATTCATTTCAAGTAAAGAAATATAATGCTACGTACCTAGTTATGAAAACATATTCCCAAACAAAAATTTACGAATACCTACCATAATGATACACCCATGTAAAGCCCGGCAATATTGCGGATTATTTTAGCAAGGCAAGAACTTCCGGAAACCGGAAATTCTATTTCCCGCTTTTCAGATTTGAAAGTTCACCCCGATTAAAAAGGTTTAAAACAACTGACCTCCTTCTTTAAGCGCTGGTGCGGCAGCGTGCCGGTGGTCCGTCTGCCTAGCGGAGCCCTAGCGCTCCTCGGCGTTGTCAACCCTTCCCTTGCAGGCAACTAGAAAGAAACCAACAGTCAGAACATTACGAAAGAACACCTTAGCCTTTGAACCACGATACTGCTTGAAAACGTTCGACCTGAAAAGTCACTGTCTTCTTCATTTTCCTCTTGTGCTTCAATTCAAAACTATAGAAACGATTTGACTTAATTTCAAATGACATTTTCAAGGACTTCTCCGTTAATCCTGTGCTCTACAAAACGAAAAAAAAAAAGAAAAGCGCGTGTAACTGGCCGCGAATAACCAAAGAGGTCCGTTTAAAATTAAAACTAGTCTGCCTTGCGGTGTGAAAACCGTGGAAATGGTGGTGGTTTCCACCTTGTAAGTGTGCCAGGCTCGCTCGGGGTGCCAGGGAATGCTGGCTATCGGCCTAGCCATCTAATTATTACCGCCCACACAGTGCTGACTACTCTAGACCCCTTGGCTTAGGTAGACGTGTCCCTTTTCAACACTGAATAAATCATTACCTACCACAGGAGTTTGTTAGTGGTTTGAGGAGGGCACGCTTGTGATTTTCCCCTCGGTGTATTTAGTGCTATAGGACATCATAGGTGTAGGTACCTACGTTGGGTTTCCGAATGTAGCTCTAGCTAGACCCTACTTCTGGTCTAGCTATTGCTAAGGATATAGCTAGAGTCTAGTAAGTACCTAAGTAACAATATGGACCTACCTACCTAACTAAGTATCTGGGCAGCAAATGCAGCAGCACATTCTATAAGCGGTAAAGAACCTACCTAACTGCAGGAAAAGTATTTTGATATGAAAATACTTTTCCTTCAGTTCATATGACGGAAGACCGCTCCCAATGGAATCTATTACAAGGTAGCTGAGCGTATCTATCTGTCTAACCCGCTCTACAAGTTATACACCTATAGATACGCTCTAATAACCCAGCTTTATCCTACGCGAGACGGGGCGCGGGAAAAGTGAGAGGCAATGCGGCTGTATGAGTCTACGTGTGTTCGTGTCCTTTCGCGAATATGTAGTTGTAATGTAATAGATCTATTTTCCCAATTTTTTTCGTAGTTCAGCGGTCATTTCTACATTTTATTAGCTATTTCAAAATCTACAAAATCTTTTTTTCTTGACAAGTACAATACATTTTTGATGTTCCCAAGGTAGTTAGACTCAATGCTCAATACTTTATTGCAACCATAAACCAACTCCAATAGACAGTGTAATAATGTAAGTAAATAACAGCTGAAAGTAACCCCTTTTTCGGCGCGAAAAACGCATCGCTCTAATTTCTTTCAGGCATTTTTTTTTTATTATTAAAACTATGTCCAAACCTCCGTATTGATCATCTACTGATATAAACCAAGTTTAAGACGACGTACGTCTCACAATTAGCGCCGCCAATGGAAAAAAAATCACATCTTTTTTTTGGATGCGTTTTTAGCAAAAAACGCTCCTGCGATTTCTCAACGCGAGGCTTAACTATTGTTAGGACTTAAGGTTTGGATTCCAGATCCTAGAACTTAAGAATGCAATCGATTCTCGCCAAAAGTGGCCACTTTTGGCGAAAATCGATTGCATTCGTAGGAAATCTAATCCTGGAATCCAAACCTTAGGTCCTAAAAATAGTTAAGCCTCGCGTTGAGAAATCGCAGGAGCGTTTTTTGCTAAAAACGCATCCAAAAAAAGATATGATTTTTTTTCCATTGGCGGCGCTAGTTGTGAGACGTACGTCGTCTTAAGCAAAATCCAGAATGTAGTTTAGAAATTAAACCTGAACTACGTTTGTATGGGAAAATGGTGCTCTAGCACCCTCTTAATGGGATAAGTTATTATACATAAACGTGACAATGGTATAATTCTATGGTAATAAATAAATACAGACACCTACTTACTTAGCAACACCAATAAAAGAGATAAATCACATCCGCTGTTTAATCGATCCATCGTGATAAGGCCTACGTCGTGCCTACGTCCCAATGTAGAGTTTTACGTCACTTTATTATCTCTAAAATAGTTGGGTTAATCTAATTTTAATCTAAGGGCCCCGTCGATAACACGAATTTTAAGTATTAAAATTATGATTCGGATCAATGTCAACTAGCATTTGATATTGTAATACGTTGCTGAGGTATCTACAAATAGGAAAATCATCATTGATTTATATTATGTATTTAGTAAGGTAAGTATCTTCTGACATAGGACATTTAATAATTTGGCTAACTTGAACTGAAAATTCACAGAAATACGTTCATCAATTTTATGGGCAGACCATTAAAAAAATAGGATAGAAAATTAAATGGACAAAGCGAAGTTTTAACAATAACAGTCTCACCTGCTTTTCACGAACTCTCTACAATCACTGCATTTATGATTCACGTAATCTAAACTCTATGCCTAACACCAAACAAGTAGACCGTTGCCTAGCAACGCAATCAAGGCGTGTTATCATGACAACATACTGGCATGGCACTAAAATACTAAAAAGGAGCTTTTTGATGACCAAAAAGCTCCCATGAGGCTATATTTACCACGCCTGCAATCGAAATATTAGCAAAACTGAACACGTAATTTACGAAAACCTGTGATTTTATTAACTTTTTACTAGAGACCAATTTAATTTAATATGTGGTTTATTTTGGAAATAAGTACTGCATTTATCTCAAAAACGACTCAACGTCCTGGCCCCAGCGAATTTTTAACCCTAATAAAATCTTCACAAAAGATTTTTGTAATATAGGTAGGTACTCTATCTATATCCAGTAGGTACTCACAGTCACTAACTACATCGAAGTTTAACATGTCAAAGCAAACGATAAAAAAGTAAAAATATCAAAATTAGGGTAGGGGTAATAGTACAACATAAAACAGGACAAAAAATATACCATTAGAACCTTATTCTTTCCCCCATTTAGAGCCAAATTACTTTGAAACACCACCTGGCCCTGTTGCCGAATGTACAAGGGTCTCGCACCACTGCTCACCCCCTAGTTTACCTTTACTCCATGTTTCAAGATAACGACAACGGCCCCTCTACCCTTGACGCATGTTTCCAATGCGGCCGCAATATGGCGCAATTTACAAAATTTAATATTTTACAAATTAAGACGCATTTTGTGTTTTTATTGCATAAAACCGCCTTACCTTTGAATAAACATTACAAAATATTTAAAATCAAAGCCTTACTATGCGAATTCAAAGAGAAATTAATTTTTAAACTTTTTCAATTGGATCGCAATAGCGTCAAGGGTAGAGGGGCTGGTCATATCGATTTTTATGATTCACCAGCTTTTGCCCGCGACTTCGTCCGCGCAGACTTCTTTTTTTTGTCGTGAGTTTTTCCGTTGTTTTAATGAGAGAAATCCAACAAATCAAAAATCATAAAAATCGGTCCACCCGTTCCCGAGTTATAAATGGTGTAACTAACACGACTTTCTTTTATAAATTAAGATATCCGTAATATAAGTACTCTACACGATTAAGTAGACTTATTCAGATGTAAGTAATTTTTGATAGTATCTCTGCCTGCTCTTATTATACTACAGGGCACTCTAAGTCGATAGCGGAACTTTAAATAGGCTGTCTACTGATCAATACAACCTGAATACAACCAACTTGTACTAGGTGGCGACAAAAATGGAGCGAAAAAAATATCAACTCTTTCATACATTTGGCGCAGTACTGAGTCGACCTTTTGTATGGAACAGCTGATATTTTTTTCACACCATTTTTTTCGCCACCTAGTACAAGTTGTTTGTATTGATCAGTAGATAGCCTACTTAAAGTTTCGCTATCGACTTAGAGTGCACCCTGTAGGTGTTGTGTGTGAGTACTTAGACGCTAGTGGCTGGGACATGAATCTTCTTGTACATGTGTCTTTGTTACAAATAAAATAAATAAATATGCATTTATTTTTTTCTGGGAACATATTGTCATCAAAAGATTTGTTCAGGCTACAATTTCAAAGTTTATTAAAGTAGTGATACTGATATAGTTCTCGCCAAACATCTAGTCCGCTCTGTGCCTCTATTCTTTAAAAAATCCACTCAACCGTTGAGCATCAAAACAAAGTTGGCCATCCATGAGTACCAACTATCAAACTACGAGTAAAACAAACCTATTCGGATAAAATTACACAGTAGAGTCGAAAGACTGCAATTTATTGCAAATTACAGTAGGGTGTTTCTCTGAAATTTCATTCTTCGACTGATTCATATGGCACAAATTTAATTTCACTTTCAGCACTGTAACACATGTTTCTATGAAAATAGGTATACCAAAGAACATATATTTGAGTGAGGGACTGATTTTTATAAAATATTTTTTGAGATATCGACGTTCAAATATTTTGTGCCCAGATGAATCAGAATTTGTTAAAGATGAATCAGAAAAAGAAAGAAAAATGAACAACTTTATGTAGATATGAGCTCTGTATTAAGAAAATTTTAATATTTTAATAACTACAATAATCTGTTTTAATGAAAACAATGATCAGTAATCATATCACGGAAAAAAACTAGTGAATTCAACCATAATTCTTGTAAAACATTTTTGAAACTCTAAAGTGTATTATAATAATTCTTGTATTGAGAGAATATTGTCATACAAAAGAATTGGTGTCTATTGCTAATATTTGTAATACAATAAATTCTATTCAATACTAGAAAGTTATTATTATTGCTACCATACACTATAATGTCAATTATTAATGTGATATGATTATTAATAAAATTCTAAATAAAAAATAATAAATTGTTAACTAAGACTAAGACATCAAAAGTGTCAAAATAATATGTAGAATAAGTTTATACCTAAGTAGGTATAATAAATATGACAAGAACTTGTACCCGGTCGAAAATTGGACAAGGGGAATTACACAACAAAATTAAGCGCTCCTTTCGTGCTGGAGCGGGAAAAACGAATATATTTCATGATTAATATGGTGTTTTGACCATATCAATCAGGCACAGATGAATCAGAATTTTGCCTACAATCATGCATAACTCATCATATATGGAGACTTCAGTATTGGCATTTCTCTACACGAATCTATAACCCAAAAGCATCACACGAAATATAGATTGAAGTTGTAAAACAATCAAATAAATTTTATAAATTAGGCATTGTAATCAGTATGCCACCTGAACCAAGCCCAGATGAATCAGATGTTTACCTTCGTTACACCGGGTTCTAAGCACACCAGCCGCACGTCCACCTTCTAGCACGTCCGTTGCACGACTGGCTCCCCCCCACTCAGGAACTAGTCTCTCATTTATTGTTACCCAACCAAGTACGGTCAAGTGAAGCTTAAGCCACATTAATCAGTATTATACGCCGGACACTTCTTATCTACTTATTTACAAACACACTAAGGTAGTTATAAAATACACATATTTTTTTTGTAAGAGGGCATTTCATTTTCCAGCGTTATAATTGAAATTTATATTGATTTATCAAAGGGAAAATGCGACATCGACAATTTTGTTCCGGAAAATGGCAAACGGACGCGTCATATGAATCAGGAGAACGAACTTCAAATATTTTTATTTCGTAACTAGACTGCAATTATTTCAAAAATATCATTGTACCCTGTTAGGGTTAAAGCTAAACTGTACAAAAAAAAATATTACATGCCGTTTTGTTAGTTGGTTACAGAGATATACCCACAGACATAGAATTTTTTGTCTCTGGAGAAGTACCCAGTAGATTTACTTTACTATTGCAGTTAATGTCTGTGCTGTGGACTATCACGGATGACTGCCTGTAATTTGAAAACTTTCCTAAGAAAAAAATATAAAATTGACAACTTTTGTATCCACATAGATCTACTAACTTTGCGTATCCTTTCTTACGTAAGAACCAACTTAGTAATTTTTTAATGAACTACCTAGTATGTACCTATGATAAACCATCAATGAAATGTTCAACCATCAAGCAGGAAAGGTTGCTTAGGTACGTTCGGCCACAATCTCAGATACCCCATGGCAGCTCTTACCGCGCGCGGCATAAGGGCGCCAATCGAACAAAAAGGGGTATCTGAGACTGTGGCCGACTGTACCTACTTAGGATACGTTTTGAGTCATAAATGATATCAGCTGCTACGTACGGTCGGCCACAGTCACAGATACCCCATGGCAGCTCTTACCGCGCGCGGAATAAGGGCGCCAATCGAACAAAAAGGGGTATCTTAGCGTGTGGCCGACTGTACCATAATAATGGGCAAGATTGAAAGAAAAAGAACGCCAGGAGGAAGGAAAATTACTGTGGAATATCAAAGAATGGACCGAACTCTAAACGTGGAAAATTTTACTATTCTGAGGCTCTACCAGGAGCTAAGTACGTCCGGCAGACCTACGGCAAACAGGGGCTCCCGGTTGACGGTTTCAATTCGGAAGGCAACGTTTTTTGTTCGAAAGTCCGTTATTGGCTTAATCTTATCTTTAGACAATATTGAGAAACTAATTTCAATATTTTTTATTTTGGTTCAGTAGTTTGGATTTTACGTTTCAAAGATACGGTTTTATGACGTCACGCGACGGTCTGCATAGGTACTGTTGACGGTCATAGGAACAAACATTTTAGCGCATAAAAACAAAACTACTGGACCAAAATAAAAAATATTTAAATTAGTTTCTCAATATTGTCTAAAGATAAGATTAAGCCAATAACGGACTTTCGAACAAAAAACTTTGCCTTCCGAATTACGATTTATTAATGCTGTCGGTCCAGTGTCGGTCCTTTTAATGTTTTTGTAGTACAGCAAAGAATATTATGAGTCTAATTCTAGAGGATTAGTTCGCTGGTTGTAGGAGAGCAACGAAAAAATCCCCGTTTTGTTCTTCTACCTAGGACGCCATTGATACGCCATTGTGTTACAGGCTAATTAAGGCCCCTTTTTTGTCATAGTGAAACATGCTTTGCCGGTGCTGTAGGTCTCCCGGACGTAACTCGTGGTAGAGCCTCACGATATCCATGAATAAAGAACGATCCAAGAAGAAAGAACTGGCTGCCTACTTCAAATAATGGAGAGCCACTTCAAGAAAAAAGAAGGATGTTTGATAAACTTTTTACTGACTAGGATCTTGGTAAAATAGGGGTACCTATTATATCTAAACATGACTGAGGATGTAGACGCCCAGTAGAGTTTTCAGATGCAGGTACAGTAGGCAGCACGTAAACCTTTACATTTTCGTTGCAAAGTCGCCCGTAGCGTAACTGAATAGAGTTAACGAGTGTAAGGGTCGAATTACTGTCGACTGTACCAAATGTAGGTAGGTGTTAACCCAGTGGCGTAGCTAGGTAACCGGGGGCCCTGGGGCAAAAAAACAAACTGGGGCCCCAACTAAACTGTTCAGGTTTTATCAAGTCAAAATTTATATAGAAAATACGATTGAATACTTAAAGGGCCCCTAAAAGTTCAGTCCAAAGCGGAGAAATCTCTATAATAATAATTTCAAACCACTTTATTAGTTCTAAGTAAAAAAAAAAAGCGCGCAGCGCGCCCCATAATTCACCGATTTATCATTTTTTTCTAAGCCGAGGGGGCCCCCTGAGCTCATTGGGACATTGGGACATTGCCTCTCCTTGCCCCTATGTAGCTACGCCACTGTGTTAAGATTAGACGAAGAGGAATAAACGACGACGTCCTTATCTAAATCAAATAAGTTGGTTATTGGTAGCAATTACACTTGATCGAAGACATAAACATACGAAACGTATTGACGCAAGCCATCGTGTGTATGACGCGTACGATGTTCACTATTTATGTAGAGTCCACTTCATCATCACATGCGTACGATTGAAGCAATCTGTCCCTTGTGTAGATTCACATAAGGGCGATTAGGTTAAGTTATTGTCAGTGCTGACAGTAGCATCGTTCGGTCATTGACACCGGAGTTATCTTATCACGCTAGCATTTGTTATTAATTCCTAACTTAAAATATTATGGTTTGCGCAGAAAAGAGTTGAAGAACACAGCCACTTGATACATAAAACACTTATCCAATAGGTACTTACACCCGTATTCCAAGACGTTCCTCGACTCCAAACTCAACCTCGACTAAGGAAAACGGTATTACAAAACGTCATAAATTCCCTCCACTCGAGCGAGTCAAAAGCTAAGGTACCTCGGGACCTTCCTTGAGGCCTCCTCGAGAGAAATCGGTGTTTTGCGTAGTATTTCAAAAGTTTTTGTTTAGGTAGGGTAAAGGAACCAGTAGTCGGCCACTTAGTGAAATGTGCAACTTCAAAGTCCATTATTTCTGTTGTTGGAGGTTCTAGAAGGACGTAACCAATATTAATTGAAGCTCCGGTTACTTAGGTTTCAGTAAATAAAACGATTATTCTACCAATTCATACTGCGATGAAGAAAATTAGCGTTAAAGAAAAAAACACCCATTTCTCTAGTACTCGGCCGCCTATCACCTAAAGTCGGCCATGAGGTAGCCAGTGGTCGGCCGCACCATATAAGGTATGAAAAAGCAATTGCTTGTGGCCGACTTCTGGGTTGACAAAATTTCTTCGAGACTGAGTCCAAAAGTCGGCCACCTAATAGGCATTTTTTTTGGTGGCCGAGTATTGGGTTGTTGCCAAAATAATATTCTCAATACTTTGTGAACTCTATACAGAAGAAAAAGATATGTGCAACCTGTCAATTTGGGCTGCTTACGTGAAATTTACAGAAATTCCATAAGTCGGCCGGGGGGCCGAGTACTGGCATTTGTATGAAATTACTGATCCCAATAGTCGGCCCCCTGGTTTTTTTAATTGATAACACAAATAAGGGTTTATTTAAGTTATCAAGAGGTTAAAAATTAATTAAAGAATGAGAATAAAATAAAACATGGCATGCCACAGTACAAAACACGGCAAAAATCTTTAAGATTTGAGACTCCCTTCAACTAGCAAAAAAAGATGGCGGACCGTGATTCTGAATCGGAAGTTATTAAAACGTGTTTTTTTAATAAACACAAATAAGTAAAAATATGACAAAATATTACAGGTATAGTTAATTAATCAATGAACCATAGAAAAATACAGATATAGCTATATGTTAAAAACTACACTAGTTATTGAACTTTAAACCCGCAATGGCCGACTACTGGGGGGTGGCTGACTTTAGGCGCCTCTACCCTATATTGATTTAATTTTGAGAAGGAAATGGATTCCGAAGATTTCATATCGGTCACATCGCTATTGCCAACATGAAAAAAACTAATTTCACTCATTCGAGGACACTCAAAATGATGACTTGTGATACCACCTCGACGGAGTCAATCGGCTATCTCCTCCACTGAGTATTGAGTCGAGGCCTGAGTCGAGAAACGACTTGGAATACGGGTGTTAGTTTCAGCTCATTGTCATACATTAAGCATGTCAGATTGCGCGCTTTTGGTATATATTTTTTTTAAATAAATAAACGGACTAGGCCACAGCCACAGATGCCCCATGGCAGCTCTTACTGCGCGCGGCATACGGGCGTCAATCGATCAAAAAGCTAGCTTGTGGCCGACTGTACATCCTACCCTGTGTCCGATCCAATGGTCTCTATATTTTGAAAGTTTTTACTAGAAAGGCCCAATTACAGTCTTGCAATGTTACAATAGAACTTCTGATAAGTAGGAAATGTTTGAAAATTATAACAATAACCCTTTACTTAAACCCCCTTACTAATAAACGTGGAATAAACGTTATACCGAGGATAAATATATGGTTAAACCTCGTTATAACTTTTATTCCACGTTTATTAGTAAGGGGGTTAGAGTTTACCTATCTCTTCCCAAACAGGGTGGGCTTCGCTCTACAAGATCGAGAGGTCGAGGATCGAAATGACCTAGAACGTAGAAAATTGCGCTGTCTTATACTCTACCGGTAAGAAATTGCGAAGGATTTAATAAGAAGCGGTGATGGTCTAGTGGGTAGAACAATGGACTCGGAAGCGAGAGGCCCAGGTTCGAATCCCGGTGCGGGCATATACCAATGACTTTAATTTATTTCAAAGTTACGTATATTTGTGAATTTTTAGTAGCAATACCACTCGCTGACTGTGAAGGAAAACATCGTGAGGAAACCTGAGCGTATGAGGCAAAAATTGCCAACCCGCATTGAGCACGCGTGGTGATTAAGCTCGAACTTTTCTCTCTGAGAGAAGGCCTTTGCCCAGCTAGTGTGACATGTACAATTGTACAAGCAACATCTTACTTTTTTAATAAGATATTCTGGCATAAGGCACAAATATTATTTTTACGAGCAGGATCTTCAGTCGCCCGTATCGTGAGACGTGAAGATAGCTCATGGGGGACCAGTAAGAACGATGAACTCGAAAACCCATTGGCCAAGCCCAACACAATCGGAGATACTAAATTCGCAAGACTCCGCTAGCTCGGCCACATCGAGAGAATAGGAGAAGATCGGGCGAAATAACCCCGGGTTACTCTGCTACCATCAATTTCTACACCGAAACACTACAACGAAGACTCTGTGAAGGGGACCGTCCAATAAATCTTAAGCTTCTGATTGGTCGGTTCTTTTGATATGTTGTCTACGGGCACAAAAACGTAAAAATTTACTTGGATGGAAATAAAACAAAATGGCCGACCAATGAGAACTGAGAAGCTTTGGCTTGCTTGGACGGTGCTCTTCGTTCTTGTGTACTTTGTCTGTGAAAAGGTGGCTTTATTCTGCGTATTCGCATGTAGACCATGGAGCTTACGCAACAGAAGTCAGCCCAACTGTCTTCGAAGTTGTTTACGCCCAAAAGGGCCCGAATAGTAATAGTTGATTAGTCGAATATTTCCGCGGTGCCGTGCCGCGGTCGCATGCCGTCTCGCGAACTTCCCACTCGTAATAAATAACGTTTTATGTCACGTGTCACGGCCGCCATCTTGGGGCTGCACTCTGAAACCAACCCTAGGAGCACAAGTTCAAGATAAAATTAAAAAAACACTATCGGGTAGCAGCATCTCGCTTCACGCGGTGAAATAAAGCAAGTACTTATAGCGATAGCTGATAATGGGATAAAAAAAATATCGTGACATTGTGCTTCCCTAGCTGGAAACTTTAGATGGTCGTAAAACTAACCATTATGAATCTTGTTATTTGAAATAAATGAATTATTATTAAAACTAAAGTTTAAAGGTACTAAAGCTGAAAGGAAGGAGCAAGCGCACACCAAACGAGCCTAAGGTGCCAGATTACGTTATATAAAAACACGTTAGGTTGGTACCTATTGACTCTACGTACATCCAAAGGATCCCGAGTAGGCCGACCCCGGCAAGCCGGGAAGCGGTAAAAATGGGACGGGCTGGAAGGAAGCGCGTCTTCAGGTATCGATTGTACCAACGCGTGCTTAGCGCGGATCTCGGATCGGCATTCGGCTGCAATCCGTCGGAATCGAGCAATCGGATCGGATTGCCGAGCTACATTCGAGTGCTACCTAGAACACGAGAACTCGGACGGCGAAGTAGGTACAGATAGGCAAAACAATGTAGAGATATTGCAGAGGCGTACGGTTTGATTGCTTCCAATGGGCATCGTCATTTTTTTTTAATTCCATAAATCGAAAATATAGACAAATATAAGAAACTAATTTGAGTATTTTCTTATTTTTTTAATGTAAATATTTTTTTATTAATTATTTTAAATTTCTAAAAGTTTTGTGTATGACGTCACCACTGGCATTATGTACTAAGTTCATTGCCTTCATTCATGCTTTTAAAAAATAAAAATATGTTGACGTTTGACAAATGTCAGTGTCAAGTCAACAAGAAGGTTATTATGTTGTCCGAATTGACGTCCGTAGTCCTTTTATGAGAGTACACCGTCTAGTACCGCTCTTCGCCGTCAGATGTCGCTCGTATCTCATCAAGTGACCCGAGCCCGCTACCCTGATTATCTGTGAACTAACATAACCAGAGACAAGCCGCCATGATTCCGCCATTGTTGCGTCCGTTTTTTCAACCGCGCAAGTAGCCGTCAGAATATTTTCAAGTTTTTTCACTGTAAAACTTTCGAGATAGAAGTAGAAAGTTTGGATTTAGTGAATTACTTTAGTATTTCATCGAGTGAGCTGTGTTTTGTGCTAAGATGGATGAATTTCCCGAGCCTACAGAGACAGACAAGGGCCTGTCTGAAAATTCAGCTACCAAACGCGTGATGGATGAATCGACAGGCAAGGGTCTGTCTGCCGAGAGTTCTTCGAGTGAAAATGAAGAGGATTCGTCATCAGAAGAGCCTTCACGGAAACGACGGCGCCGCGGAAGATCAGATCTAGACCGCAGGTTTGAAAAGCTGTCACATCAATTGGTGAGTCATGTGAACAATCTACTACTTGCCAATATGCCATCGACGTCAAATTCTCTTCCACCTACCGTCGCTTCGAATGCAAAGTCCTCGACACTTTTTGACGACCCCTTTTCACGGCCGCCTCCACATGAGAACATTGCGGAGCTTTCAGTTTCTGTAAAGGAGCCGACGATTCACAAGGCAAAACCGGAAAGACTAGCAAAGATATCGGCTATGCAGAGATTTAGCTCCACAGAATGGAATGCTGTACGATATACTGATATTCAAAAGAAATATGTGGCTTTTCCGGCATTTTCCGAACTGAAGGTGAACGAAGAGCTTCGAAGGTTAGAAGATCCTTTAACTCCGCTGAGATGGTATCAAATGGAACGTAGTTTCGCCGCCTTGTCTAACGCTTTCCTTGCTCAGAACGAGTTTGTTAACAAGGCACTCCAGAATATCATTGAATGGTCTAGAAGTGATACAGAGCTCTCCTCAACCTCTGTCTATGACAAATTGAAAGAGTTATTTGGGAACGATTCCAACTACAAAACAACTTCTCATGACATACTACAGATTATTTGTGGAAAAAGGGCTGAGGTGCTAGAACTTCGCCGGAGACAACTATTGAAAAGTTTAAAAAACAAGTACCAACGGGAAGATATTGAGAAAATACCACCTTCGTCAGAATACATCTTTGATCCGCCAGTCTTGGCGCAATACCTTCAGAAGATTGGAGGTTTGGAAAAACTGGATAAACAAACTGTGCGCCCAAAATCTCCAGTTCAGTCAAAATCTCCGGTTGCTTCGACTTCTCAAAAGTTTTTTCGAACTCAACCCAACATCAAAAGAGACCAAAAAGGAAAGCGAAGATTTGAGGAGTTTAATAAGAAGAAAAAGGGGGGGCGAAAAGAAAGAGGCCATAAGAAATGACTCAAAAGGTTTCTGGGGGGGCTGCCTACAGAATTACCGTCACATCTGGGAAAGTTTCCATCCACCCAAAACAATTCTGAATTTGATATCAGGCGCCCGGATACCGTTCAATCAAAAACCACCATTAATTTTACCAACTTCAAGGACTTTAAAGAAGTACCAAACACCAAGTTCTCAGACACTGGCCATAGAAATTCAAGAAATGATTCAGAATCATATTCTAGAACCTGCCCCCCTAGTACCATCGTTCATATCACCGATGTTTGTAATCAAGAAGAGAGAAGGAAAAAATCGTGTCATATTCAACCTGAAGGCTCTCAACCTGTATATGACAACAACACATTTTCATCTTTTCCATCATTTTCAAATGCCAAAATTCCTTCAGCCAGCCGACTGGATGGTGAAATTGGACCTAAGTCAAGCATATTACCACCTACCAATAAAACCAGAGCACAGACGTTTTTTATGCATCAGTTACGAAGGTCGTCTACTACAAATGACCTGTCTGCCGTTCGGCTTAGCTGCTGCCCCCCGGATGTTCGCGACAGTGACAAACTGGACGGCCCAAGTTCTACGAGAAAAAGGACTCCGCCTCGTTGTTTATCTGGACGACTACCTAATCGTTCACCAATGCAAGGAGACTCTGAAGACTCATGTGAAAGAGGCCATCGAGTTCTTAACCAGCCTGGGCTGGTGGATCAATCTAGAAAAGTCCGTCACAACTCCGACAAGATCCATAGAATACTTGGGGATAAACTGGGACACAAATCACAATACAAAGTCTCTACCTCAAGAAAAAGTAAAGAAAGTCCGTCAGTATCTACAAACTCGCCTGGATGCCGGCAGTTGGACCCTCAAGCAGGCGCAATGCCTCTTAGGGTACCTCAACTTTGCGACCTTCATCACCCACCGGGGAAGGTTGCATTGCCGAACGCTCCAGATGCACTGCAAATGCCTACGCCAACATCCTCGCAAATCGAAACCTCTCGGAAAGGAAGTGCGGGAGGAGCTGCATTGGTGGCTAGAAAATATCGAGCAGAAGACTCCAATTCACCCGGTGAAGATGCCAACAAATTATGTTATAACCGATGCGTCAGACATACAATGGGGCGCCCTAGTCAACAACGATCAGTTCATGGGAACTTGGAGTCAGAGTCAGAAAAGATGGCATTGCAACTTAAAAGAGATGTATGCAGTGATAGCTGCAGTTTCATCAAACGAGTCAACACTCAGAAACTCAGCTGTAGTCCTACAGACAGACAACAAGTCAGTAGTCTCATACATAAAGAACGAAGGCGGGACAAGATCACATCGTCTACTACATCTAACAAGACAACTGCTAGAACTGACGGACAACCTCAACATTGTACTGCTCCCTCACCACCTTCCGGGACTGTACAATACCGAAGCCGACAACATCTCACGCAATCGCGTAGGCTCAGAGTGGCATCTTCAAGAAAAGGCAACCGAAAACATATTCAGCCTATGGGGGACGCCGGAAATAGATCTGTTCGCATCTCAAACGGCACATGTGGTTCCAAATTATGCTACGCTAGACTTGTCAGACTCGAACGCTTGCTTTCACGACGCGTTCAGCAAATATTGGCATTACGACCTGGCCTGGGTCTTTCCCCCGCCAGCTCTTCTACCGCGAGTGCTACAACACCTCAACATAGCATCGGGCAGCTTCATAATAATAGCACCCAAGTGGAAGAAGCCTTTCTGGCGACCAGACTTGAAGAGTCGAGCAAGGACACGTCCGGTAAAGATACGAGACATGAAGTCATCACTAGTGGACACTGTGACAGGCAGACCACCGCCTCAAGTGGACAACCTTTGCCTGGAAGCCTGGCTCATTTCGGGTGGGACTCATTAACTGCAGGATGGTCCCCCCAGGAAAAGCATCTGCTTTCTTCATGTTGGAGAGCCTCTACTCTTAAAACATATGCTCCCATTTGGAGTAAATGGACACAGTGGTGCCAGTTAAATAATTTAAATTGTCGTTGTCCTACTACATCTGATGTTGCTAGATATCTGGCTAAACTGTTTCTGACAGATAACCTTGCTTACCGCACTATCTGTACACATAAGTCAGTCATTGCTACTATTTGTGAAACTATATCAGATATTAAAATAACTTCAAGTCCCTTAGTCAGACATATGCTAAAAGCAGTTGCAATAGCAAGGCCAATACCTTGTAAAGTTCCTATATGGGATGCTAGAATTCTTATTAAATACTTAAAAGACACAAGGCCAAATTTAAACAGTTTATATGATGTGTCAAGACGCACTGCAATATTACTTCTGTTGTCATCGGGTCGTAGAGTCCATGACCTTACACTTTTACATGTGGACTCCAGTCACTTCATAGATAATTTCAGTTCCATAACATTGCATCCCACTTTTGGTTCAAAGACAGATTCGGTTTCTTTTCAACAATCTAGCTGGATTCTTTCAGCCTCACCAGACAGAAATATAGACCCACTTTTTTGGCTAAGACAGTTGATAATTGTATCAAGTACATCTAGAGGCTCCATAACTAATTTATTTATTTCTACTAGAGAGCCAGCAAAGCCCGCCTCTCCAACAATTATTGGGGGCTGGGTCAAACGACTTTTATCAGTGGTATAGAGGCTTCACCTGGCAGTTTGAGATCTGCAGTTTCATCTTTGAACTGGATTGAAAACTACCCTATTAATGATATTCTTTCTAAAGCTAACTGGCGTAATGAGAATACTTTTAAAAAATTTTATCACAAGGAGATTTCCACTATTCATGTTAATGTAACATCAGAAAAATCACTCTCAAGTTTATTTTCTGTTTCATAAGTGTATGTGAATTAATGTATCTGGATCAAAATATTTAATTTTTCTTGTCTAAAGAACTTTTTAAATTTTGTTGTTGATTTTATTAGTGCATCTAATAAACAAATTAGTTGATTTTAAATGGAATTTAAATTCTAACTAGCCTAATAACTGGGGTAATCACATTGTTGCGTTTCTATACCTACAAGCCACCAGGAGATAACAAACAGATCTCTCATAAAAGGACTACGGACGTCAATTCGGACAACATAATACAAAAATTTTACCTTCCAATAAAATTGTTATTATGTTTCCAATTGACGTCCGTAGTCCTGGTGATGCCTTCCTGGGGCTACATTTTATGAGCCGAACAATGGCGGAATCATGGCGGCTTGTCTCTGGTTATGTTAGTTCACAGATAATCAGGGTAGCGGGCTCGGGTCACTTGATGAGATACGAGCGACATCTGACGGCGAAGAGCGGTACTAGACGGTGTACTCTCATAAAAGGACTACGGACGTCAATTGGAAACATAATAACAATTTTATTGGAAGGTAAAATTTTTGTATTTTCTCAGTTATTTATTTGACACTTTTGACAGTTGTTTTTTTTAAATATTTTTAGGCAATGGAACTACCGCATTAGAGGCTATGATGACGTCATCGAAAGAAAAATGAAGTAAACATTTTTGGCGATAAATATTAATAATCCGTTTTAATTTTACTTATTTAAACCCCTAATAGTAATCAGTATCGATGCCTCACTGATCAATGCCCATTGACATAGTCCGGATAGTTAGATAAACTAGTACAATGTAATTTTTTATCGACTTCAAAAAAGGTGGCTAGGTAATCGTATGAGGTTTTTAGACTTCAAAAAAGAAAGAGGTTTTTTTATCCTCACGACTTTTTACTGGGTGGACCGATTTAGGTGATATTTTTTTCGTTTGAAAAGGTATAGGCATACATCCCGTGCTATCCCAAAAAAAAGTGAAGATCTGATGAAGAACTTCGGATAATATCGAAATTATAGACAGCAGCACATCGATCGGAATCAGTAGCTTAAGGGTGGACGATAGCAAGGTGTCGGGAAATTCAAAATTTTCAGTTTTGTACATTTTGTAGCTAAATTGAGCTATTTTTGTTCAGCTATTTTTCGTTCGCGGCAATAAAACAGTATTCTTTTCATTAACGTAAACAACAGAACAACAATAATTCAACCGATTATGTGTTCTGGTCTACGATAAGTTTTTTGGGCAGTGCCACTGCTTTGTAGACCAGAACACATAATCGGCTGAATTATTGTTGTTCTGCTGTTTACAATAATGAAAAGAATATACTGTTTTATTGCCGCGAATGAAAAATTGCTGAACAAAAATAGCTCAGTTTAGCTAAAAAATGTAAAAGACTGTGAAAATATTTAATTTCCCGCCACGCTGCTATCTTTCAGCCTTAATAACAATGTACCTTTTCACCAGTAAAGTCGTTTTTTTAATTTTTTTGTTAATTTTCTATTATGGTACCTATTAGGTATAAGGAATCGAAGTAAATAATAAAAAAAATCGGATAATTACCCACAAAGGTAAAACCTAATTATTGCAAAAAAAAAATACAACTAGGTATTGTATGTAGAATAACTGTTATGAATGTACACATCGAAATGCAAGTTTTTCAACCAACTTTCTATTTTGTTGCCGACAGTACTTAAATGCACGAATCGAATAGGTTTTGTTTTGTTTTTGTGGTGTGCTGTGCAAAAGCGAATGATTGTAGAGCAGTCTTGATTGCAGTTTCAAGACTAAAGTTTGGTTTTCAAATCAATCAGTCTGTATAAGAAAGAAAGATAATAATAGAGTTACCCTATAAATATAGTTATATTACCCTTTAAATTACGACTTACGACCCCTTGATATTTATTGGTATTGAAAAACAAGTTTGTTAATTTATTGCCTCGATAACTACCTATTTACCCAACGAATATCGTTCGCTACCTATACTATTTATATGTCTTTGCCTATTTATACAGGTGACTTCAATACAGTCGAAAAATGTGAGGGGATTTTTAATTATTAAAACAAAACAACGTTTATTATGGGGCCAGCTTCGAAATACCGAAAAAAATACGTTCATTTGAGGCACCCTTTTTTCGACTAACTTTCATTTCATAGAGATGGGCACGGACTTTTCTATTCTGAATCATAATGCGCCAGAGCTCACGAAAGCCAAGGAGGATTTATGTAGATTAGTTAACATTTATGAACACAAATTCGAAATTTGATTTTACGCGGCACGCACAGGCGAGTTGCAAGCGTAGCATAAAATTGGGTTAGAGCGTCTTATCCATGGGTTTGTAACTCTAGCCATCTCACTCTACGTCAAACAAAAGAGTGAGATAGCTGGAATTTTAAACCCATGGATACGCTATAACCCAGTCTTATGCTACGCTTGCAAGGTTGCAACCATAGAGCAAGTTAACTAAAAAAAAGTAAAGACCGTTAACGTAATCCAAGGAGGAATGTATTAAAAAGTCCTTGGGGCTTTTAACCGACTGTTATCAGCTGTCAATATGAATATTTTATGATTTGTATCAAGTAGAATTTACTTTACCTAATTTTAGTTTGATATTAAAAGATCAGACCAAAATTAGGTATAATTATATTCATAAATTAATTTTCTGAGAGGATCTTAAAAATATACATATAAAAGATCTTGGTACATTCGTATGTGAAACGAAATAAATAGAGTTAGTTTACGTTCATAATCTATTTTAATTATAAATAGGTGTGAGTATAAGGTGAAAAGTCACTTCGTAACACGATAGCAGAAATAGATTTAGGTGCATCCGTGGTGCAAATAGTTTTATTGCCTGGTATATCTCAGTGAGAAATAATTATATAATTCTAATTAATTACTGATTATTTATGTCCGCAACAATACTTTAGAGCTGTCCAAGAGACCAAGATGATTTAAATGTTCCCATAAGAGTACTGACAGCGATTTTATTGCATAGATAGAGCGATCTAGGAACTCTAACTGCATAGAAAAGCAAGAAACCAGAGAATATTAGCATATCTTATAGACGGCTGAACAGATTTTAATAAAACACTCGCTAGAAAACCACCAGCTCTTAAATATAAAGCATTCAAATCTGTTCACCCGTTTAAGAGCTACGGTGCCACAGCCAGGCACACACATACCCACACAGCGGTCAAACTTATAACACCACTCTTTTTGCATCGGGGTTAAAATGCACTAAAGAAATGCTAGAGAAATGCAAAACAGGAAACGGAGACGTTTCACGCGGTCGGCGCGTGCGCCGATTCCTATCAGCCAATCGACCACTCTCAGCAAATAATAAACCAACGATGATAGCGTATTTTGCTCCAGCTCCAACAACAGATTAATTAAATTAATGTGTTATTTCACTCGTGTGTCTTATCAGCTCGTCTAGGATCCGTATTATATTTTGCTATTCTATCTGAGTGCATAGTCTATTAAAAAAAACCGCAGCATTGACAGGCATGTTTTACCTAGTACCATAGCATAGGGTCTACGAGGGGTCTACGAAGGGTCTACGAACGTAGCATAGTCGTAGGGGTATTCATAATACTTTATTTTAACTTAAACTTTCGAAGGCTCATTTTGTGAGCTTTTTGTACATATTTATGTTCTTTAAGGGTGGCATTAATAGTCGTCGACTCAAGATCGAACTCAAGTAGGTGATCTCAGAAAAGTCAAATGGTAATGTCAAGCCTTGGCTAATGTCAATGTCAATCTCCAGATAGCGTCTATTAATATGCTGACAGCTACTCAAATTTGACATTAGCCGGCTTGACATTAGCATTTGACTTTTGTGAGTTCACCTACTTGAGATCGAGCTCAAGTAGGTGATCTCAGACGACTATTAATATCACCCTTATTTATTTACAGCGGGCTAGCCTACTAGTTTCGGTTCCCATTCGGGGATCACTATCATGGAGTAGACGGACGCCGTGAAGCCGGAGTTGTATCCACTGATCCCGGCATCATGGGGGTTACCCTTGACGCTATTGCGTTCATATTTACAAAGTTTGAAAAATTTCTCTTTTACATCGCATACTTCGTAATGTTTATTCAAAGGTAATAAATACTATTTTGTACAACACCAATATAAACTGAGTCTTAATTCGTGAAATATTGAATTTTGTAAATTCCGCCACATTGAAAAGAATGCTTCAAGGGTAGAGGGGCAGATGGATGTCGTGGCCCCCGGGGTAGGGCGAAACATAAAGCGTGGACAAGTTTCGCGCTTGTTCACAAATTTCGATCCGCATAGAAAAGTTCACGGCGTGAATGTGTAGAGGCCTTAATACAGGGCAATTTTGAAATAATTGCTATATGAAACACATAATTTCAACAACATTTGTTCTACGACTTTTCGAATAGCTCGATACTTTTTATTTCTTGAACGTTTCTTATTCTTTCAAAGTTTAAATATTTGTACCATGTAAATTAGCCATTTCAGCGCTACCTACTTGGCGCACTTTCGTTCCTCTCCACTCTCTACCACCTCTCCAGCTCCTATTTGCTACTAAAGGCTGAAATTTTTGCAATAATATATTCAGGGTGTTAAAAGACCGCCAACAAAGCGGCAAACCACGTATTGTCCTCATTATAAGGAACATTTTTCCCAAGGAACTATGCCTGGGAAATCAACGGTTTCCGAGATAATCAGGTTCAAAGTCGGACTTTTCATAACTTTTTTTTGCAGAAATGTATTCAGTATCCAGTTCTTAACGTACCTTCTAAAGAAGCCATATCAAAATTATATTTCTTACAAAAAATGACGTTAAAATTGCAACCCGCAATGTATTCTAAACATCGGCACTTCAAGCTTAAGTAACATGAACTTATAGTTACGCTTGCGCGATATGATTTCTGTGCGTTAAACGTCCATTGCGTGATAAAATATTTTTCAAAATTATAACCTACAAAACCAAAATCATTTCCCAGCAATAATTTATCGAAAAAGTACTTTGTTTTGGTGTCTAGTATGCGTGGCTTTCGGGTCTGTTGGTGATCTTTTAACACCCTGTATATTATAATTTTTACTATTTATTTTTGTATGGAATCTAAAATTTCTCTTTTACCAAAGTCGTACAACAAAAATTGTTAGAAGTCACATAAGAAGTTGACGTGTTTCAGGAATAAAGCTGTTTAAAAATAACCCTGTATATCGGTGCCCCAGCTATCTCCCCCACAGAAACGGGCGCGTAGGCAACAAACAGATAAAGCTAGAGAGAGCTACGTGGTATTAAACTGCGCACTGTCACACGCGCACACGTCGTGATCCTAATCGACGACCTTCACAGTCCGCTCACGGAACTGACCTAACCGATAAGCGGATCCGTTTCGCGACGAGAGGTTAATTGGACTCCACTAATTACGTATTATCTGGTGGCAGGGGCTGGCCACATTGCATCGGTGTTGATAAGAGACGGAGAAAAATGGCGCCCCTTAGAGGGTACCACGTGCACTAGCGCCGTCATAGGTATCTTTTTTTGGATGCGTTTTTTGCTCAAAACGGGCCATCAAATGAGAATCCCTCGGCTTAACTATTTTTAGGACATAAGCCTAGATTCCAGAATAAATCCCGCAGAAGTCAAAAGTGGCCGTTTTTTTTCCAGCGCGTGTCGCGTCGGCGCGGCGCCCCGCCCTAGCTATGGCTTAAGAATACTGCTCGATAGGTACACCTATCTATTTTTGAGAGTCAGGTACTGTGCGACAGGTAAAGTACATACAAGGAGATACTTGTAGGTAGATCAGAAGAGAGACAGAGAGAGAGAGAGATAGAATTATGTATCGAGCGCTATCTCTGAAGTGCAATGGCTGGCTCATTTGCTAGATCAGAGGTGCCCTTGGTAGGAGATAGAATCCGCGCGTTTCTCGAACGATCTCTCTCTAATATCACTTTTTTATGATCTACGATTATTTATGGCCAAGAAACCTGTACAATAAACTTTAATAAAGCATTTCTAGTCCACTTTGCAACGTAGAACCAAGAGAGAACCAAATAATTCTGGTAGATTAGGTTCTAGATCTAGCTGCTCTACAAATATTTGTTACCAGTTTTGAGAGTTTGTAAATCAACTACCTGAGTTTTACATTTTTGGATTGCTTTTTTGTGCAAAAAATCGGTGACTCTATAGATGTTCATGGAGCCCCTTAAAGCCCAGTAGTAGGACGCTCAACTAGCGCCGGTAGAATACCAATGAAAAAAAAATCTTATCTTCTTTTTGGATGCGTTTTTTGATAAAAACTCTCCTGTGATTTTTCATCGCGAGGATTTTTAGGCATCCAAAAAGTAGATATGTTTTTTTTTTCATTAGCGGCGCTGGTTGTGCGTCCTATTGTGCCTTAACAAGACATTTAATCCCATTGCATCATACAGACACACAGATCACAATAGGTTACAACCTCTGCACGAGCTCGTTACATTTGAGGCGTCTCGTGACTCTTACGACGAGACGATTAAAGTCCAATCTCGAATCCGCCCCAATTATTCGATTTAATAATCATTACATGATTAATTATGTATGTGCCAGTGATTACAACCCGTCTAGACAGTGTCCTAGATCACCTGCAGAGCAAAGGAAATTGGCCATAATTGTTTACATTATAGAGTGCAATTACCTAGTTCTCATATCACAACCAAATCTGTATGTTAGACTAAAAATATCTCAAGAAAACTTGACATTCTGGAATTATTTTTTTGTGCTTTAATAATGTACCTACAGCACGACAAGCACGACAAACCATAGTCAATCACGACGGAACTTTTTTAAATATAATCGCAGACTTTTGCAGACAACGTAAACAAAACAATGGAATTATTTCTGTACCTTACATCCTGCCAGTGCACTTTAAAATACTGAAAGGAAACTGTACGCCTACGGCTTTTGTCACTGTCCCCGTTGCGATCGTGGCCGTAATGTGTAGGGCATAAGGTTTACATTTTACAGAAGTTCTGAGACAAAAAAGTGCAGTCCATTGACCGTCAGAAACAGTGATAATAAATGAATACTCGCCGATAATTTAATTGTTAGTGTAGGTCGTAGTTAGTATGGACTTCACAGGACAAAATGGGCGTATCTGTATCCTCAAAAAACTAGGGCCCAATTTCAATGACTTGGCGCCCCTGTTTACCCTCCAATGTGTGTGTGAAAAATGGTAGAGAGACAATTCGTATTCCAAATTCCGAACGCCTAATACATTGGTTCCCAATTCGTTTTTTCTACGTACCACTCCAAGAAAGACCTCAAACTCGCGTACCTCTTATTGCAGGAACGATAAATAAAAAAACCGGCCAAGTGCGAGCTGGACTCGCACGCCAAAAGTTCCGTACAAACTTGTAAGGGGGAAATGGCATATTTTTTTAATCTTAGTTATGAGATTGCTGCGCGTACCCCTTGATGCAACCTCGCGTACCCCTAGGGGTACACGTACCACTAATTGGTAAACACTGGCCTAATACGATGGATCACAGCTGCAGCTTTATAGGCCATCTTCTTCTTCCTGTAGTGCCGTCTCCTATCGGAGGTTGGCAATCATCTTGGCTATTTCTTCTAGCGATGCGCGATTATGAATGATTTTGAAAGTCGAATGATCCTAAAACACTAATGTTCGTATTCGACTTCAAAATTAGCGATACGCTAATCTTGATAATCGAATGAAACCACTAATTAGTAGTCGCTAATGTCAAAACACTTTTTGTACTTGCTGCATACAAAATTATCGCTAATTTACGGGCTGCCAACCTAAGCGGCTACGACTGATAACCATACTGACAACATAACAAATATACTTAATGGGAAATTAGGTTCTTTTTTTTATTGAGGTATTGTACAGATAAAAAATAATAGTAAATAACGGTAAATAAATTAAACCAATTAAAGTAATAATTAAACTCACCTATCTTATACTTAGCTAAAAACCAAATCGGTCCTTTTTACGGAAGTTGCCAACCTAAGCCTATCCACGGATGACAACTTGACAGAAATAATTGAATGAAGTTAGCTACTAAAAACCCGAATCATTCCGATTCGCGGCGGAAATGCCCGAGTTGGCCAAATCATTCATCGGCTTTGAATGATTCCGAGTTGACCCGAGTCGAGACGGAAACGAACGACCGACTCGACAGCTAATAGTAGTGGTAGGTTATACTGTTATTTTTAGCTACTAATCTAAACGTATCATTCGACCGAGTCGAATGATTGCCCGAGTCGAATGATTTCATTAGTATCATTCATAATCGCGCATCGCTAATTTCTTCCTTTGAGGCTGCCAAACGGAACAAGGAGCTCGTGGATTGTAGACCATGACCATTCACAGCCATAAAAAATCAACCTCCTTGTACTCGAATGGTCTGTAGTTGGCTAGTTTAGGTTTCGGCACCATGTTATCTTTTGAGATAGATTCTATAGTCAATAGAACGATATTACAGGAATAATCAATATTTATTGTAAATAGACATCTCGTTCGTCACAGGACTTTTGATAGAACAGAAAAAAAGTAAAAAGTATGTTATGTTGCCATAACAACCACTACATATTGATAGGCCGTCAATGGACAGGCGTAGGTATTCCCTGAACTAGCAAAGCTCATAAAAATGTAACAAAGTTTTTTTTTCTGAAAATATGGACCAGAGATTGTCCAGCCCCTGTATTTTCTAAAATAAGCACCGTAAATATTCCCATTATTAAATGGAAAAAAAAAAAACATTTCAATAAGAGCAATTTTCCCGCAAATAAATCGGTTCTGACTGTTGACGCGTAAGTGGATTTTTCAGAGAATAGACGCGCTGAACTTAGATAAAAAGATAGGTAATGAGATGGTTTATACAGCGTCTAGTGGCACCTTCACCGAACCTAGATGGGCGAAGAGACCACTCGGCGCTGCAGCGCCTGGGACATTGTTTCGGGATGGAGGTGCTGGGCAAGCCTACTCCAATCTAAAGGAACTATTTTAGGAACGATTGGGTTGCTTTGATTCTTCATGACCCAAGTCACGTAGCGCCGTGTCAGGTCAGGGTGGGTACTGGCTGCGTTATCACATCGACTTCATTGACATAGTAACCGTGCCGCTCTCGGCCGGAAAATACCGTCTGGTTGTTTATCTGTTTGTTTGTGTTCGTGAAAAAAATACCCTGGGTAAACAGAACTGGGTAGGTACGAGTATTAAGTCATAGAGTAGAAAAATATGACGGGAATAAAACAACTTTTTTTGGCTGTAACTTTAAGTGCCGACTTTTGACCCCTATGAGAAGAATCGTACTGCAAGAAAAAAAAGTTTTGTCTACATCACCAATTTTATAACTCCCTGTATTTTTTAAAATGTATATTTGCTCCTCGGAATATCTTCAAAATTCAATGATTGTCTTCTGAGAGAGTTTTTCTGGAGCTATAATTAATGAGAGTTAATGGTGCGGCCTTTGCTTTACTTCCAAATAGGAAATAACGCCAAACAAAAGAACCGAGCACTGGTTGCAGAAACAAAACCTACTTATCAAGAAAAATAAAAAACTGGCAGTCATTATGACGTGCCTGCAACCCCCACAGGACGTAGTACAGTCGGTAAACTGTACCAAATGAAAACAGATTGCGCATTTCGCGCTCCGCCTCCGACCGTGCCAAAGGACCATTAGAAATGTGCTGAATGTTCCGACATAGAGCAATTTCACGCCTCCTCCTAGACTCATCAAACTGCCGTGGTAAACAACTAGATAAGTAAACATTTGTTCCGTTTTACTTTCTTTTTAACCCTTTCATACGCCGGTAGGAATGGGTTAAAAAGAAAGTAAAACGGAACTAGTGTTAATAGTGAAAATAGTGAAAACACATGCTAACAAAGTTTTTATCCGAAAATATTGTTTGAAGGGGCGAAGGCTTTTTTCTTTTTATTGGCTCGCGCGCGGTATATTTTTTCACACTGCCAGTTTCTTGTCTATACCTACAAAGTTCGTGATTGACCTCTTTGGTCATTGCAATTTTTACTAACATTCCAAAATCAAATCACTTTTTGTCCTATGGGATTAAAAAGCGTCCCTGTTTGCGGGAATGAACAGTCGGCCACACGCTAGGATACCCCTTTTTGTTCGATTGGCGCCCTTATGTCGCGCGCGGTAAGACCTGCTATGGGGTATCTGTAACTGTGGCCGACCGAACTAGCTAGCTTTTTTCGAATAGATGTACACACGACAGGACGTCGACCCTTACACGCTAGCACTCTACTCGGTTACGTTACGGGCGACTTTACAACAAAAGTGTAGACTCTGACGTGCTGTCGGGTGTACCTAATAAAAAGTATGTTCCTATGTAACTATGTACGAAAAAAAGTCTTGTCGAAATAAGTTTTCACATTAAACGTAACGTGACCCCTTTACAGCCGCTCCTACGGGCTCTATTGTACTCACACAGTCACAGATATGCTGTAGTGGATACGGTAGTTTATGGTTATAAAAAGGCAGGATAAAAGCAAAGTGATAGCATTTCTAGCTGTACCAGAATATACTTTAGGTTGATCTCTTTGGTCATTGGAATTTTAACTAAGAATATCTACGTTCCAAATTCAAATCACTTTTTGTCCGATGATGGGATTAAAAAGCTAATGTATTTATGAGGAACAAAATTAAATTAGATCTTTTAGTTTAGAATAGATGTGATAAAAAAAAATTGTGAAAAAATACTGAAATTTGGATTTTACTTAGTTTGATAAAAAAATGAGTTTATTCCTCAAGTAGTGAGAATGAAAGTATTATACTTAGTATGAACTCCAGCTCAGGATTCTACTCTAGAAATGCTCCACTCTGGATTAAAAAAACACTCTCGCGATAAAAATTGTTTTTTCTTCCCTCGGGTAACAATTTACTATTAATTTTAGGTTTACAAGTCAGAGCTGATTAATTTCAAGAAATAAAAATCGTTCATAGGCGGAAGCAAAAACAGCTAAACATTGCGTGTGTCACCTGGAACCACATTTATTTAGACTTCGGTTTTGGGCGATTATGTCTACGATAACGTTTTATTATCATAATCATTATCTAACTAGGTCATCAGGCTGTCTAAACAAAACATAACTTGTACTAATATTTGACAAGTCTATATTATGTCATCTGATATCTAGATGGGTAGGTACCTACTTTTTCAGCATTTATTACAGTAACTGAAACTATTACTAGTGGTTCGCTCCGAACGACGAACTCGCGACCCCATATCTCAGCAACCCCTCGACCGATTTGGCTCATGTTCGAACTTAAAAATTCTCTTTGCCTCATTTACCCACCTACCAAATTTCATGACGATCCGACTAAATTTACTCAAGTTATCGTCGAACGAACATTCATACATACAAACATACAAACATACAAACATACAAACATACAAACATACAAACATACATACATACATACATGTAGGAATGAAACGTTAAAAATGATGAGTAGAATGGAGCGTGGATTGAACGAATGGCAGAGTGAAAGGATTAGTATAGTTTTAAAAAATTGATTGTCATTCATTCACTGTGCAATGGAGATTGAATACAGCCACGGTGCCAAGCTTATTTTCAAACTTAAAAAGTGAGTTTAATTTCTCCGCCCCATAATCCCACAATTTTGGGGGCTCGTCCGGGATGGGGCGCGAGTTCTAAGAAGAAAGACGAAGACGTATTACGACGACGACGTTTAAAGACGTAACGACGACTGACCGGCGCATGCGGCTGGCTAACCTAACTCGTAAACGACGCGGTGTCACGGCAAGGTGGCCGGCACCGAAACGAGGTAAGACGATGCCAACCTTAGAAGAAGTAGCTCAGACCAGCAGCAGCGATAAAGACGAACCGATGCAAACAAGATCTCAAGCAAAACAGACGGCGGCGGCCACAGCCGTAAGTTGTGCGCCAACAAACACGATGGCATCCATGATGGCGGCGGACGGCGTGTTCGGTATCGCGAAATTCAGCGGGGAAGACAAAATTTATTCATCTTCCAAATGGGCAGCTGACATTGAAGACAACGCTGAAATATTTAACTGGAGTGCACAACAAAAATTAATAGTAGCCCGACGATCACTGGTGGGCACAGCCGAACTATGGTTACGATCGGAAAAGACGTTCCGAACCTACGAAGAATTGAAGACGGCCCTGCAAAAGGAATTCCCAGACTCACTAAACACCAAAGAGATGCATGAGCTTATGGCGGCGCGCAAGAAGAACAAAGAGGAAACCTGCTACCAATATATGCTGGCCATGAAAGAGCTCGGCAAGAGAGCTAAGTTTCCGGACTATGTTTCTATCCAATATATTATCGACGGAATCATGGATTATGAGAGCAATAAGATGATTCTCTACGGTGTATCTACGTATCCGGTGTTGAAAGAAAAGCTGGCGATCTATGAGACTATGAAGATGAAGCAGGCATCCGCCAGCAAAAGGAGTGAAGGCGCTATAAGAAGACCGAGTGGACAAAGCGGCGGCGCGACCAGACCGAGCGAACAAGGCGGCTCGAGCAGGCAAAGTGGACTAGGCGGTGGCGGCGTGAACAGACCAGCTACTACTACCCCGCAGCAGTGGAGAGCGCCAGGAGGTGGTCGACCATGCTATCAGTGTGGTGAGAGAAATCACATCGCAAGCAGGTGCCCGAACGGCATAAAGTGCTTCCGCTGCAACGCTTTTGGTCACATTGGAACGACGTGTCAAGCAAGAAGTCAAGCGGAGTCAGGTGAGAACCGACAGCGATCTATGTGTGTGACGGCGGCTCCGACAGATGGCGCCACTGTATCACATGAAGTTCGGCGTGACGTTCGCGAATGCAACGAAGATCGACTGAGTGAACGAGTTCAACGAGTGAACGGACCACAGACAATTGAAGATGACAGCTGTCAGTGTGTTCTAAACGTAAACAAGACAACAAAGACGAATAAATCGGTGAAAATGGTAAAACTATGTGGTGTTAGTACCGAAACTTTAGTAGATTCCGGTAGTGACTTGAATTTAGTATCCGCTGATATATTTTTCCAGCTAAACAAAGTGTCGTTCGAGAAGGATGAGGTTGTACTGACGGGATTGGGATCAGCAAAGGTATGTTCTCTTGGAAAGTTTACTGCTAACGTTGAAGTTGATGATAATTGTTTTGAGACATGCTTTTACATTGTTCCCCAAGGTGTTATTCCCTACGGAGTCATACTAGGTCAACCTTTCATGGCAAATGCTACAGTTTTGATGGACAGGGGTGCAGTTACATTTGTGCCACATGCTGAAGATGGTTTATACCTGTTTAGCTTACCGATTGAGCTCGACGAACCTGTGTGTTGTAATCCAGTTGTGAAAGAGTTAGTCGAGAACTACAAACCGTTGAAAATTAAAGAAGCTCCAATAAAGATGAAGATAATTTTGAAAGATGAAATACCCGTAGCTCAGCGACCAAGAAGACTAGCTATTAAAGAAGAAGAAATTGTCAGGCGACAGGTAGAAGAGTGGCTAGCCCAGCAGATAATTAGGCCAAGTTTTTCAGAGTATGCAAGCCCATTGGTATTGGTCCGTAAAAAGGATGGAAACATTAGAGTTTGCGTAGATTATAGGAAGGTGAACCAAAAGATGATAAAAGATGAGTACCCACTACCTGTGATAGACGATCATATTGACAAGTTGAGTAAAGCGAGAGTGTTTAGCACGCTAGACCTAAAAAATGGATTCTTCCATTTGCCAATTGAAGAGGATTCAGTCAAGTATACAGCCTTTGTAACCAGCAGTCCGGAGGGACAATATGAGTTCCTTAGAGCACCTTTTGGTCTATCGATCTGCCCTAAATATTTTAGCAGATTTATAAACATCATTTTCAGAGAGTTGGTTGCGAATGGAATTGTTCTGATATTTATCGACGACGTGATAATTATGGCAGTGGATGAGCAAGAAGCAGTAGAACGCCTAAAGATGGTACTAAAGGTTTCTTCGGAGTACGGCCTTGAAATAAATTGGAAGAAAACTCAGTTGTTACAAAAGAAAGTTGAGTACCTAGGCCATGTGATTGAGAATGGTACAGTGAAACCCTCACCCAGTAAGACGGAAGCTGTTTACAACTTTCCAGAGCCGAAGACAGTGAAACAGGTACATAGTTTCATCGGACTTACATCGTACTTCCGTAAGTACATAGAGAATTATGCTCTGATAGCAAGACCGCTTACTGAATTACTGAAAAAGGAGAAAGAGTTCTATTTTGGCGAAGAAGAAAGAAGATCTTTTGAAATACTGAAGACAAAGTTGTGCAGTGATCCGGTGTTGAAGATTTTTGAAGTAGGAGCAGAAACCCAAGTTCACACCGACGCTTCAAAATATGGATACGCGGCCATATTGATGCAGAAAGACGGCAGAGACGGAACTCTACATCCAGTACATTACATGAGCAGGAAGACCAACGAGAGTGAACAAAGAAACTACACGAGCTATGAACTAGAAGCACTGGCGGTTATTGAAGGTGTGCGAAAGTTCAGAAAGTACCTATTTGGTATTCACTTTAAAATCGTGACTGATTGTTCAGCCTTTCAGAAGACACTATACAAGAAGGAGGTATCAGCCAAGGTTGCAAGATGGGTTTTGTTTTTACAAGACTTTGACTATGAAATAGAGCATAGAGCGGGCAAGAAGATGTCCCATACAGACTCATTGAGCAGGAATCCTCACATCTACTTGATTCAGTCCGAATTGCATGCAAGGATAAGTAAAGCTCAGAAGGAAGACGAAGGCTTATGTGCATTGAGAGAAGTGCTGACAGAGAAAGAGTACAAGGATTTCTACATAGAAAATGATCTGATTTACAAAGGAGTAGAGAAGAAGTTGGTGATACCAGAGGTCATGGCTACAGAAATTATAAGAAGAGCCCATGAAGTAGGACATTTCGGTAAGAAGAAGACGATGGATATGATAGAGAAGGATTACTACATCAAGGATTTAGTCAAGAAGGTGGAAAAAGTCATTCTAGGATGTGTACCGTGCATCTTAGCAAGCAAGAAGGAAGGAAAACAGGAAGGTTTCCTCAACCCTATAGAAAAAGGAGAGCAGCCGTTTGAAACGCTGCACTGTGATCATCTTGGATCTCTAGACGCTACGAAGAAGATGTACAACTACATATTGACTGTCATTGACGCCTACACAAAATTTGTATGGATTTACCCCACTAAGACATTGACTGCAAAGGAGACGGTAGAGAAACTGAAATTACATCAGAAAGACTATGGAAATCCAGCAAGATACATCACAGATAAGGGAGCTGCATTTACAGGCAAGGAGTTCGCAGAATATTGCCAAGAAGAAGGTGTGCAACATCATATGGTAACTACAGGCATACCAAGGGGTAACGGCCAAGTGGAGCGCATTCACAGAATTATAATATCATTGCTAACTAAGATGAGCATCCAAGAACCTACCCACTGGTACCGGCATGTTAGTAAAGTCCAAAGAGCGATTAACAGCACATATCAAAGGTCAATAAACACTTCACCTTTTAACCTTTTGACGGGAACGAAGATGAGGCTGAAAGAAGACACACAAATCATCGAACTTCTAGAAGAAGAGTGCAGGCAAGAGTTTATGGAAAAGCGTGATAACCTAAGGGAGGAAGCTAAAGCACAGATACTGAAGGTGCAAGAAGAGAACAGAAGATCGTTTAATAAGAAGAGGAAGGAAGGACAGGACTATAACGTGGGAGACATTGTAGCTATTCAGCGTACGCAGTTTGGAAATGCCATGAAGCTAAAACCAAAGTATCTTGGGCCATACAAAGTGATTCAAAAAGTAGGAAAGGACAGATATCATGTAGAGAAAGTAGAGGCTAATACTGAAGGTCCCAACAAGACTTCGACGGGCGTAGACCATATGAAGATGTGGCCATAAACTGTTTTCTGCATTCTCAGTCCATTTTAGTAGGTGTATTGCTTGGTATGACTCTTTAGGTAAAATTCCCAGTCCAAATCCTGTATGACAACATTTCATTTATAATAAGTAATAAAATGTTCTTACAACAATAGTTTAATGTTAAAGGAGAGTTAATTTTGTTTATTATTTAATACTGTTTCAATAAAAGCTAAGAATTAGCAAGATTTTTCAAGGCTACAAAGTCTGTTTTGTAGATTTCGTAGCAACTACGTAGCACTTTCGTAGCACTTACGTAGCAACGATGTAGCACGGCGTAGAGGCTGTGTGAAGTTATAATGATTTAAGATTTAGCTAAGTACTAACAAGGAACTGTTATTTTAGTGCTCAAAGCTATTATTATTTGTTAAAGAAAAGTCGGTTCATATTGTTAAAATTATAATAAGTAGCTAAGAAGGTTTAAGGTTGTTAAGTTTGTCGGTGAAATGAAAGATTGTTATTTTCATGTAAAGTTTATTCTTTAGAAACTTAAAGTCTAATTTGATGTTAACTAATAGTTTAGTTGACGGTAAATAAGAGTGTCCTATTTTGATTTAAAGTTTAATTAGTTCTGAATTACAAATATCGAGCCAATATTGATGTTAAGTCCCTAGATTTCAGTTTGAAGTTCAAGTTAAGTTAAAGTAAGCTTTATGCAGTTTTGTTTGCCCTAGTAAATTTAATATGTCTAATGTAAAGTTGAATAAGTAGTCTGAGGCCAGACCACTGAGCAGGATGGCCGAGTTGTAGGAATGAAACGTTAAAAATGATGAGTAGAATGGAGCGTGGATTGAACGAATGGCAGAGTGAAAGGATTAGTATAGTTTTAAAAAATTGATTGTCATTCATTCACTGTGCAATGGAGATTGAATACAGCCACGGTGCCAAGCTTATTTTCAAACTTAAAAAGTGAGTTTAATTTCTCCGCCCCATAATCCCACATACATACATACAAACGCCGGATTGTTCAAGTAGACTCGGAGAACTTCGCTCGCTTCGCTCGCTCGTTCAAAAACTGGGGGGTTACCCTTGACGCTATTACGATCAAACTGAAAAAGTTTTAAAACTAGTGGTTCGCCCCGAACTATGAACTCGCGAACCCATATCTCAGTAACCCCTCGACCGATTTGGCTCATGTTCGAACTTAAAAATTCTCTTGGCCTCATTTACCTGCCTACCAAATTTCGTGACGATCCGACTAAATTTACTCAAGTTATCGTCGAACGAACATTCATACATACATACATACATACATACATACATACATACATACAAACGCCGGATTGTTCTAGTAGACTCGGAGAACTTCGCTCGCTTCGCTCGCTCGTTCAATTAATTTCTCTTTGAATTCGCATAGTAATGCTTTGATTTGAAATACTTTGTAATATTTATTCAAAGGTAAGGCTGTCTTATTCAATAAAAACACAAAATGCTTCTTAATTTGTAAAATATAAAAATTTGTAAATTGCGCCATATTGCGGCGGTATTGGAAAAATGCGTCAAGGGGCTGAACTATGTTTTGGTAGCAATGATGTCGCAAGTAGTTTAATTATCTCCTATGTTGTGTTTAAAGGCCTAGATAAGTAAAAAATCATTTTTTTAGAAGGTAGGTATTTGTAGTGGCCATTCCCAGCGGGTGTTAGAGTTTTAAGGCCGTAGTTGAGCTGATTTACACGAAATCATGAGCAGATTTACACGAAAACAAAATAAATGCAGAAAAATGAAAAGCATTCAGAAAAAATAAAAGAGTCGGCAGATATTTTCTGGTGATTAGCGATGGCATGCTTTCTGGTTGTTTACGCCCCATGTGGGTAATGCCAGTTATTTTTCATCGTAAATAGCGGGTTCAGATTGTGTTGAAAATGCTCCATATTGTGTGCAAATGAAAAATACTATGTGGTGGGAACAAATTTTTGTGTTTTCCTTAATTATCAAGTTTTAAAAGCAGTGTTAATTAGGCTCTTAATTTGTAGTATTTTCCAGCGGCAGCGGCTTAGAAGGCTTGTATTTTTAATATCAAAATAACGAAAATCTAGTGGTCACTTTTACTTGGTCGATATGTTGATATATTTTTCGTTTCAATCAGGAAAATATCGCATGTGAAGTTACGCCGTTCATAACTTTCCAACTTATTCGGCATAAAAGAAAAACAAAATCTCACCGGCATCTCGTCTTCTCTCGCCAGCCAGTCGCGAACCACCTCGTCAGCCGCGCCACCTCGGACTGCCTTCCAACTCCGCTGTGCCACCGTACAGCCTGGCTCCAGGAGGCTCCTCGCGTGACAAGCGCCCTCCGAGGATGACCTGACTAACCCCACCGAAAAACCACCCTTATCGAAGCACAATTTAGGGCTGGTTTTGTCGTAAGCATGTGGAGGCAAGGATGAGACATTGCTCGATGGTGGGTTTTGAGCATTATCTCTATGGAAAGTAAGGCGGTTTTCGCAAGGAGGTTCGACTTTATATCCTGATTCTTCAATACTTTTTGCGTGACATGAAGCCTCTAAGGAGGCAGCTCGAGTTTTGGAATGGTGGGTCTTGTCTTTTTGATACGCAAGGTTGATTTTAGTTTGGGCTAACGCGTCGTATGTATTCTGATTTAATATTTTTTCCTTAGTTTTATCGTACTTGCCGTAGGTTACGATTGTTTTCGGCATTTTATTTTCGTTCGACGGTTTACCTGATTCGTGTGTTTCGGAACTGAATTTCAACTTGAGGGAATCAATAAGGCCCTTTCTTGCGACCTCGTAGCGAATCTTAGCTTGCTCTTCCCTCCATCTCTTTAATACCTTTTCTCTTACTACTCCGTTACCAACCGTTTTCACTGCTACATGTTTGTAAGCATCAGGTTTCAGTTTTCTTTCAGTATTTGTAGACTTATCAACTTTGTTATTTTTCAAGACCACTTTTCTTTTAGCCTTATCTTCCTTGCTTCCTTCGTGTTTTTGAAGACCATTGGCAGCTGGTTTGAGGTCGTGGTTTCCGTATAGCTCCCACCAAGTGACACTAGCATCGTCTAGAGGTGCTCTCGATCCGGCTGAATGAGGCGATCTTGGAGTTTCTGACATACTTTCTTTTCCTGTTATTTATTTATCGTTCGGCATTTTACAAAGGTCTATTAAATGTATTTATTTGGTTATTTACAAGATTTACAATAGTATAAAGGGACTTAAATTAAAATAGAAATAAAACTAACCCTAATAATCTCAAAACTATAGGTTCATTCTGTCTCTTATATCTTCACTATTAGCCTTAGAATAGGCAAAACCATTTTAAAGTGCTGAAAATTCTTATCAACTATGATTATTTTTTTATATTTTGTGTGTAAATTTTTGATTTTACCAAAGTCGAAAGTCCAAAGTCCCGAATACTTAAATCAATTAAAACCCAAGTCAAGAAAAGAGATTGCGATATAAACAAACTTGATATTTAACTACCTACCTACACAGTTAATTGTTGTTATTGTAAATCACTAATGGCGAGTTAAATTAATATTTCTTCTTGTTTAAGTTTAAGTAATAGTTTAGTAAATTACAAGTGCTTAATAGCTTAAGCCATCTCATTTATGATGACGATCAAGTGTGGTTTTGAAAACAGATTCGAGATGGTTGAGTAAAATCGATATTACACTATTCAAATATTGCCAATCAAATCAAAGAAAGAATCATCCTTTCACGCACTAGGGAAAAATAAGATGTTTCGATTTTAACTGATGTGATTAGGGTTAGTTCAGTTGGCAAGATAGAGCGTTAACCACAGTCCAAGGACCTTATGACAGAACCAAACTAAAGAAACTTTGTAACTTGGATTTGGGCATCACCCGTTTCAGAAATAAAATATTTGGATACTTATTAGAAGAGTTTGAGCGACTATGCGTCAAGCTAACACCGAGACGTTCACACCACTTACACTGGTTTTATTTTTACCAAAAAAGTGCAAGTTGTGCCTATTTCATATGTAGGTACAAAATAAACCTCGTTTTAATTCATGGTTCCGTAGTAAAAATAATAAGAAAAATCAAAATCAAAAAAGAGGTTGGCAGGTAGGTAAAACAGTTATATGCAGATAGACATACCTGCCTTTCTTTTTGTATTTTCATCTGTCCAGTTGGCAAGGACCAAAAGATCATAATATTCCATCGCTGTGCGTTTGATGGGGTCACCCAATTTCATAGGCCAAGTATGTTACCATCATAGTCTTGGTAGGGTCGGCCACAGTCTAGGATACCCCATGGTAGCTCTTACCACGCGCGGCATAAGGGCGCCAATCGAACAAAAATAGCGTGTGGCTGACTGTACCTAGATGGACCGCATGAAATAGTCTCGATTCAAACGAGAATTCAAGCCACTCGGTCAGCAAACGGAAAAGAAATATTTGCTTACCCTACCACCGAACCCAAAAATCAACCTCAATACAAAATGCAAGTCAGCTCCAATGAAAGGAAATGTATCACAATATTGTTTACGTATCTACTCCTCCTTTCACACATGTATTGTAAGGACACAAAACAGGATACACAGTTAGTAGGTCAGAGGTCAGGTAATTTTTTTTTTTTTTTATGAAGCCTCGGCCTTTGTTCTGCTTGGGACACTAATCAAAAGCTTTAAGTGAAAAAAATCTATTAAAGCCGACTTCAAGTTTGCACCACACCTGCCAAATAAAAGTCAAGCATTACAAAGATGTGGCAAGCAAAGTAGTAAACCCTGCAGATAGCCCCATGTAAAGTAGCCCATAAATACCTTTACTCAAAAAAGCTCGTAATGTGGACATTAATTCGACAACCTTCTTTGAGCAAAGTCGGACTTGCGGGCTACTTGGATTAGGCGCCAGAAAAGTTGTATGGAATTTCATTAATGTCTTGTGTTTTGCGGCCAGAAAAACATTAATGTCGAGTTTTGTTTCATAAATAGAACTCAAACATCAGGTGCAAAAAGTATTTATTTAGAATTAGGCTGTATGGGTACTGGCAGTCGACACATTGCACAGAAAAAAAAAGAGCGGCCATATTGTTTTCGACTTTTCGCGCGTTGTTCGAAGTGATTTTTTTCTGTGTTTTTGTTGAAAAAGTGAACTCTCAAAGCGACGAATCCTCGGATTTAATGTGTTTAACACCGCCGGACATTCAAAATCAAGCGAAATTAGTAATTGGAAATTTATTGCCACCGAAGTCAAAAGAAAAATACAAGCAAGCTTACCAACAAAAAGTTTGCGGAATGGAAAATCGACAAAAAGTACTTAATCTACGACAAATGGTAAGCTAATTAAATTACTATGTTAATTACTATTCTAATTAATATTTTAATTACTCGCATTGTTTGAGTAAAGCACTATACAAGCCTTGGTCTGCAATGAGTGCGCTTCTGGCCACGCTATGATTGCCTCGAGCTTAGCTTAGCTACGCTCTCGGCCCTCAAGTTTGGTCATCATTGCAGCCCTTGCTGGCCGCGCTATAAAGGCCTCGACCTTCGGTCTCGGCCTTCATTTCAGCTTGTCCATCAAGGGCTGCAATGCTGACCGCATTGTGAGGGCCTTGAGCTGCGCTACGCTGCGCTCTGTCGGCCATCAAAAGCGCGCCAGAAACGCACTCATTACAGATCGCGGCAGTAATGTACTAAACCATACCTACTCTGTAGTTGTATGCACTTCATAGAAGGAATATTTCAATCACGTGAACAAAGTGTGGTCCGTGTGACCTGATACAGATATTGCAGCAGCAGCATTGTTTATTGTTTTTATTTATGTTTACATTAATTGCTTTCGTCTAGACAATGTGTGCGAATGAACTCAGTCGGGTTTATGATGTATCCTGCTCGGAGAGTCACCAAGCTTTTTGTGAACTAAAGAGACGAAAGAATGATTGCAATAATTAAAATCAATAATTTTGTATGTTCTTACAAGTTGATGTCTTTTTTACGACTATGCATTTGCTTTATTAGAAAGAACACAGATCGTAGAACTTACCAAGATTGGTAGTACTTAGCAATACCACTCGTTAACGGTGAAGGAAAACATCGTGAGGTGAGGAAAACCGCGATGGTATAGGTGCTAGGCAAGCCTACCCCATCTAAACAATCAAAGTCAGAGTCGAAGTCAACTCTGTAGACTGTTGGGGTAGACTTATCCCAATGTCCCAGGTACTGCAGCTATTTACTTCACTATCTAGTTTGAGTGAAGGTGCCACTGGACGCGGTATAAATCATCTCATTACGAGCGGCGTTCAATACGTAGTGAGAATGAGATATAAATTTTGTGGAATAAAATAAATAAAATACTGGCTAAAAAAAATAATAACTTAAAAAAAATATATCTTATTTTGTTTATCTAAATATATAAAACAAAGTCGTGTTAGTTACACCATTTATAACACGAGAACGGGTGGATCGATTTTTATGATATTTGATTTTTTGGATTTCTTTCCGCCCCGAAAAGCAGAATAATTAAAACAACGGAAAAACTCACGAAAAAAAAAATGTAAGACTGCGCGGACGAAGTCGCGGGCAAAAGCTAGTTTTTAATAGATGTTTGCATCTAAGTTTAAGTAATATCGTAACTGGACTGTAATTTGAGTTTCCCAAAGCTCATAAAACTACAGTCACACTATTGCACCGTCTGGACTTTGAGGTGACCTGTGAAAATTACAATGAATCAAGTAATCTATAATTATTATAATGTTAGGAATATTCCCCGCTATCTTTGCTTTTAATTGGTTCGAGTTCATTGTTACAGTAATCAGTCTGTCTGAGAGAACACCTTTTTACCGACTTCAAAAAAAGAGGAGGTACTCAATTCAATCCGTTTTATTTTTATTTGTTAAAAAAAAGATACTCAACTTTCAAAGTAAAAAAAACCTAACTTTCAACCACGAACGACAAAAAAAAACCCAGACTCAGCGAAGTCTACTCTATCAGCCTACCAACTCCCAGCCTTGTACACGCGACAGCACGTCAGAGTGAACACTTTTGTTGTAAAGTCGCCCGTAACGTAACCAAGTAGAATGCATGCGTCTACGTGCTGTCCTGTGTACTATAAAATGAGTCGAATGGTCACCAGCTCTCCAACTATGATGCTGCATACAACAAATATAGCTCCTTTCAAAATTTATATTCTATCTTAATTACCATGTTTTCATGTACAATTATCTTTGAGATACAGATACTTACCTAATAGTTAAAGAGCTGGTGACCAATCGAGATATTTTTTCGTACAAGGCTGGGAGTTGGTAGGCTGATAGCAAAGAGCATATAATACAACTGATAGAGTAGACTTCGCTGAGTCTGGGAAAAGTATTTTTTTGGTCCGGTCGCGGTTGAAAGTTAGATTTTTTCGACTTTAAAAGTTTAAATGTATGGGTTCAGAATATTTTTTTTGTCGTACAAGGCTGGGTACTTCTAGGTTAGTTGTTGAGACTCCGTTGAACAAGAAAATTTTATTTGGCCGAGCGTGGTTGAAAGTTTGATTTTTATAACCTAAAAATTCACTCTTTCTAGGTTATAAAAAACAATATTTCTACCGCGTTCGGCTAGTAATAAATAGTAATTTCATGATCAGCGGAGACTAAACAGGCAGCCTAGAAACTCCCAGCCTTGTAGACCAAAAATAAATTACTCAACCCATACATTTAAACTTTCAAAGTTGAAAAAATCTAACTTTCAACCGCGACCGGGCCAAAAAATTTTTTCCCAAACTCAGCGAAGTCTACTCTATCAGCCTACCAACTCCCAGCCTTGTACGAAAATATATCTCGATTGGTCACCAGCTCTCCAACTATAATTAATTACCCTAGCCATAATTACATCGGCCATTATTATTCAAGTGATGCAAATAAAATTTTATTGCATTTAGTCTCAGACACAGCTTGCCAATTAGCCAGTGTCCCGTTTAGATTACAACTAATTAATGACACAATAGGTGCAAAGTTATCGTAGTGACAGATTAATTATGAGTCCAGTAAAAAGCAAACTCGAAACAACCCAAAAAAAATTTTTATCACACTTTTCGAAAAGATTTAGTTCGTTCCCCGTAAACAGGGACTAAAATAGCTTTTTTATCCCGGAGGGACAAAAAGTGATTTGAATTTGGAATATGGATCTGTAAAAAGTAAAAGTTCAAATGTCTAAAGAGTTTACAGACAACATTGCACACTCGCACAAGCACTCGCCGCAAACAATAATTTTGCATTCTTGCATAACAAATAACTATTCCAGAAGCGGCAAAAAATAGAGCTTTATTCCTTTAAAACGTCAACTTTCAAATATGATTTCCAACAACTTTTGTTCTGCGACTTTAGCAAAAGAGCAATTTTATTAATCGACACAAACATTTTTTTCTGGAAAGGTTGGTATCTCTTAGTTGGTACAGGGGTAGGAAAACATTCAGTAAATAAAATCGAGTTATGCGAAAAGTCATAGAACGAAAGTTGTTGGATATCATATTTAGAAGTTGTCTTGTTTCAGGAATAAATACAAATTGCTCTGTATATTGAATTTCAGTTCCTCGTCAAAACCCCTGCTGAAACGATATAGGGGTAGAAGCTTTTATAACATAACAGCATGTCTAGCATGACGGGCAACCTATATCGAACTAGAAAGCGCATAGTACATTGCTTAGAGGGGGCTACGATTCAGATCTACATCGCCCTGTTAAAGCTCGGTATGTTCCATCATGCTAGCCGTGCAGGTATGAATAAAACGTCTTAGATACACCAGGCCCACGTTTCATATAACTGACATAAATATTTTATTATGACAATTCGATGTTCATTGATAGGTCGGTTTGTAAACAAACCTTTATTATAACCTCATATCAAATCGACTACGCAATCTATATCGAATTGTCATAATAAAATATTAATGTCAGTTATATGAAACGTGCACCTGATAGACAGATGTGTTTCAGTACGAGCTATGAAATTGGAAGAAAGTAAAACAGAGGCAGTAGCAGAGGGTCTACGATGCTACGAGGCGCTACGCCGTAGGCCTGCTACGAGGACTGTGCTACGCGGTTGCGATACTTTTAGTTTTAGTTGCAAAAAAAAATCGATGTCTAAAATACCTGGGCAGGTTAGGAAAAATATGGAAAAAGGTGATAGGACCTGAGAGTTTGATGTATTAAGGCACATTATTGCTCACATTACAATCTTCTATCACTTTATGTAGCCATAAAGCCTTGGAGAGAGGGAGTCGTGATAAGTTCTCGTTTAGTTTTTTTTAAATGCAGTTAAGTAACAATTAGAATACTGTCTTTTGTCGTGGTTTTTTCCTGTTCGTCACGCAAAGAAATCACGCGCCCATGTGACAACTTTGAAATGTTTTTTTGTAAAAGAAATAAGGTCTATTTTCCCTTGAAGGGAATTATTCCCTCATTGAAAGAAATATCACAGAATATAAATTTGGATTAATCATTTGAGATTCTGATAATAATTATAATAAACTCACTGAGCAAAAAAACCTTTGGGAAATAACACATCTGCTCGTCGTATCGTAATTTTTCTACATCATCCATTATAAGTATTTCATCGTATTACATTTGCCCATTGAGGTTCAAACACCTTAAAAATCGAATAAAGTGCCAAAATAAAGACTTTTGCTTTACTGGGGTAATATTTTTTTTTTGTTATTTACAAGATCAAGGAAATCGAACACTTTTCTTTTTTGGATCCCTGCATTTATTCCTGAGTTTTGCCTTTATCCATTGACGATCGATGCAAGATGTATCTTCTGTCTCTTCCTATCTTAGGTAGTTACGTATAAGTCGTATAAAAATTATCCAGCAGACGTACAAAGTTCTTTTTGATACGAGCTCAGACGAATGACCCACATTTTGTTAAGAAATACTCGCTCACCTAGAAAGTTGTAGGAAAAATCCTTCATGACTTTTGTACAGGCACGGTAAATGAAGATTTACCTTATATCAAGATGTCAATCATATTATTATGGGTTAGTTTGTAATCGTAATCTTAGAACCGTATACAAGGCGTCCCACGGCTATGCCACATGGAGGGAAAGTACCTTGAATATTGTAGATGGAACATTTTATTGAAAGAAGACATTATTTGAATTTAAAAAAAAAATAAACTGCATTCATAGATATCTAAATAATTACATGCTTGAACCGGGAATCGAACCCGTTACATGAGAAAAATAATTACCCTGTAGTTTTATCATACCGATTATTTTTTGCTAAATAACATAGTGTCAGAAATAAAAGGAAGACCATGAATGGTAGTATGCAACAAATCGAAAGGACATCATGATGCTTCGAGAGCATCATGTTGTCCTTTCGAGAATTCCCTCCCGTGGATGATTGGAATGGCATGATTGTCTATCCTCCTAACGCCCAGCTTTTTTTTCCCAAGTAGTGCTATACGCCCAAAGTTTTTTAAAAGGTTCGCATGGTAGACGCTAATATCTAACTCTAATAAAGATATCTAACACAGCTTAGAGTCGGTGCCAAACTGAACTAATTGCACGATCAGCAAATGTTCAGCACCGACTTTAAGAAGTTGGTAAAAATGAATGTCAGGTAGAACCTGACATTCCGGACTTGCGTTGTAACATGTAACACTCTGCCCCTCTACCCTTGACGCATTTTTCCAATACGGCCGCAATACGGCGCGATTTACAAAATGTAATATTTTACAAATTAAGACGCATTTATTGTGTTTTTATTGAATAAAACAGCCTTACCTTTGAATAAACATTACAAAGTATTTAAAATCAAAGCATAACTATGCGAATTCAAAGAGAAATTAATTTTAAAACTTTTTCAATTTGATCGCAATAGCGTCAAGGGTAATCCCCCTGCACCATGTTCAGCACCGACTTTAAGAATTTGGTAAAAAGGAATGTCAGGTAGAACCTGTCATTCCGGACTTGCGTTGTAACTTGTAACCACCGAACCGACCCATAGAATCCGCATTACGTATAAAATCACAAAAAAAAACTTGTCCCCACAGAAACAAATGATATCAGCAATAGAACAATATGAAACATCATTTCGACCATACGTCTAATATTCGAATGTCAACCTTATTGCATTAGTGTACAGTTTTACTTTAATTGCATGGACTACGAGCAAATAAGCTCCCAAAGGCATTTTGGACATCTATTATTCCAGTCCAGACACATTTCAGAGTTCTATGTTGTATCTAGTTTTATCCTTGATCGAAGCTTGTAACACTCTGTTTTGTCGATAAGATCAAGTCTAATCGGCGTCTGGACATACTTAGGCCTTGGACAATGATCACACATGTTGTCGATTACACCCGACGTTATCTTCAAATATATTTATTATGATCAAATCCTAAAATAAACTGTTTATAAACTGAAGGTTGGTGGCCTTTGATATTTTTTTTTATAGCAAGAAAAATACGAAATAACAAAACATTAATGCGTAAGGCAGGTTCATGGCCCTTTATTCCGAAATTTTATTATAAATGTATGTAGCATTATTTTTGTGATTATGTAACGACTCTCGTATGTTATGTAGGTAGATATTATAGAGAATTATTTATTTTAAAACAAAATATTACCCTTACCTTATATGGCATTTTTTTAAACTAAGTAATCAGCTGAGTTTGCTTCTTTGCAAAACTTCTAACAACTAAGTTCCCCTCTGTTTTCTAACTCTTGCAAACCCGTCAGTGCGTGCAAGCCATCTCATAATTTCATCATCATTTTCAGCCCTATAATCAGCCCTATAATCAGCCCTATAATCAGCCCTAAAATTCAGCCCAATTTCCGCCTAAAGGGTAAAGCCCTTTTCCCATTTAAGGGTGGACTAGGGCATGGATCTCGGAATTCCGAGATTTCGTAACTCCGGAATTTCGGATGATTTTTTACAATATTATAATTCCGGAACTGAAGCAAATATCGCAATCCGATACTCATATAATTATTTGTAAATTAAAGTACCACAATAATAAAATTTGCATATTTGTAGTACAAATGTACTCTCTTGCGAAATGCACCGTACCGCGTGCGAAGTTTCAATTCAAATCGCCGCCATCGACGATTGCGTTTTGTTGGTTCACCATTTCGCCAACCAGTCAGTCAGCGGCGCTAGTACAGCGCCGCTCTCGCTCGGGAGTGCATTCGTGCTACACAAAATAAATCAAAACTCTTATAAAAAATTTAAGTATTGGCTTTCGTATTTAATTAATTGTATTTTGAAATAATTTAGAATGATTTAAGTTAAGTTTTATCATGCCACAGTGTACAGATTAGACATTTGTAGGTAATGCTAGTAATATTACAAAAGACATATTACACAACTTTGTCATGAAATATTACCCATTACACGAGAGAATAAAGCATGGCACATAGCATTTCATTACACTAGATGACATGAAACATGACACATGGCATTTCAGCACACTGTACGTACTGCAATGAAAGTGTGCTGAAATACCATCATGATGTCATGTTTCATGTCTGCAATGAAGAAATACCATAATGTCATGTTTCATGTCTGCTATGAAAGTGTATTGAAATACCACGATGTCATGTTTCATGTCATCTGGTGTAATGAAATGAATTACTGTACTGCAATGAAAGTGTGCTAAAATACCATGTGTCATGTTTCATGTCATCTGGTGTACTGAAATAAATAACTGTACTGCAATGAAAGTGTGCTGAAATATGACGTGTCATGTTTCATAACATGTCATGTTTCATTTTATGACGTGTCATGTTTCATAGCATGTCATGTTTCATGACATGTCACGTTTCATATCATGACGTGTGCTGAATTGAATTGTCATGTGTCATGTTTGGTGCCATGATATAAGGTAATATCACGCGGTATGAAATATATCATGACTTCGAAGTGCACTGTTTCGCGCATGTCTAGTACAGATTAACTTGAATAAGTCAAAGCATGGAAACATCAGAACCTCACTTTCTTGAGAACATTTTGAAAAAACATATTCTGTAAGTAAGTAAAGTAAGTAAGTAAAAAGTTTATTCACAAATATACACAGTACAATGATATTCTGCGTTATTGTTTTTGATTATATTTACTAAGAAAAACCTAATAGAAGGCTGTTTAATTGAACTTAGTCAAGAGTTTTGTTGATTTATTTAGTTTTTATAATAAAGATTTGACTTAACAAAACAATTTTTTTTTTTATTGTTTCATTTTTATTTCCTATACTATTTTCTAATTCCGGAATTGGTTCCGGAATTCCGGAATCGGACCAGTAGTATCGTAACTCAGTTCCGGAATCGAAAATCATCCGATATTACATGCCCTAGGGTGGAAGATAGCAAGGTGGCGGGAAATTCAAAATTTTCACAGATTTTTACATTTTGTAGCTAAACTGAACTATTTTTGTTCAGCGATTTTTCGTTCGCGAGAATAAAACCGTATTCTTTTCATTAGCAGTGGTACTGCCCAAAAAACTTATCGTAGACCAGAATACATAATCGGCTGAATTATTGTTGTTCTGTTGTTTACAATAATGAAAAGAATACGGTTTTATTCTCGCGAACGAAAAATCGCTGAACAAAAATAGCTCAGTTTAGCTACAAATTGTAAAAAACTGTAAAAATTTTGAATTTCCCGCCACGTTGCTATCGTCTACCCTTAAGCCATTTTTCCCATTCCTAGATCTCTCGCTACACGCACCCATACCTCCATACCTGCACCCTCTGTTGTCTTAGATATGTCATTGTACAAACAATTTTAAAAAACGGCGATGTACGAGTGGGACTTACCCACCGAGGGTTCCGTACCACCATTCTATGCATTTATTTGGTAGAGCAACATAAAAAATCGGCCAAGTATGAGTTTGACTCGCGCACTTGTTAGGGGAAATGTATATTAATTGAAAAAAATCTTCATAAATTGAAAACTATACATTGTATAAATCATTCAAAAACGTTTTTTGAAGCCCTGGATTTTTTCACAGCTCCAAGGGACTGCAGGTGACAATAAAGTGATGCTTCAATGGTTGCGTTTTTCCTTTTTAGGTCCGGAACCCTAAAAATCACACAGCAATTGAAACTTGTCGCAGCTTTCTTCTCTTATGCATCGTGAATTCGTGATGTAACACCTCTAATGACTAGTAATGACGCAACGAGCAGCAAATACTTAGTTTAAAACTGTAATGATTAATCGTTTAATTACTTACATGAGTCCATAGTGCGGGTGTCACGTGCAGCCGACACTATCACCGGTTTTCGTCGCGTGAACGATCAATGGCCATTTAATTTCCATTGTACCTACTGCAGAACTATTGGCCATTTTTTTATTGATTGGTTTCATTACCTGAGCACCTACCACGAGTTTTACTTTCTTCTACTTACGGCAGAGCTACGGCGGCGCCGTGGTAGAACTCGTGGTAGATGCTCTCTCCACACGACAGCACGTCAGAGTGTACACTTTTATTGTAAAGTCGCTCGTAACGTAACCGAGTAGAGTGCTAGCGTGTAAATGCCCACGTGCTATCTTGTGTACCTATCCATCCTATACAACACGCATAGCATAACAGATCACAATTATCGAGATTTGATTTGTAGATCATTGAGGTCAAGACAGGTAACCTACACCATATCTTGAGATCTAACCAGAGTAGCATGTAGATTTAGAGCCCAATTTCCTTATTTACGAGTACTTACAACTGATATACTTCTTGCTGTAGGTAAATTCCCACAACGCACAAAATTTCTTATCTTTGTTCCAAATTACGTAGTGGAAACTCGAGGAAATAGAAAGGTACAGAATGTTCGTTTCAATTACTGTCTAAGAATATTTCAGCAGGAGCACGTGGACAGATGTCTCTGTGATGAAGCCAAGAAGGATCTTGGCATGTAGCAAACTACTTGTCGACTCTGCCTACCCCCCCCCCCCCCCCAGATGTTTCGTTTACCAGTGTTTGGTTTACCTACCACAATACTGGGCTAGGTATCAAAAAACGAGTAGCTACCGCATTACACAAACTAAGGCCTTTGCATCTACGCAATGAGACGATTTAAGTATTACAGCGACGAGTCACAGTGGCACCTTCATATATGTATAGAGTTATAGGTACAACTTTAGGAATATGGGCCTTCTGCATTGTTCTTTATCAGGGGCAGTTGGCATCCTTGACAGACGTGCAGTCGTCTGCGGCGTGTCTAAGTAAAGTCTGCGCGCACGCAGCACCTCGCCCGCATATTGGACCGGACCTGACCGATATTTGACTTGGCTCACTGTTTCTCAAATGTTCTGTTTACGCGTCGCAACTATAAATATGCCAGATATATCTTAGCCTAGTACTTTGTCACTTATTTTTTTATATTATTTAATTTATAACCACGATTAAATGTAGAGCAGCTTCGGCATGGCAAAATATCAGGTATAGCATTTCCCGTAGAGTATTCGAGTAGAGGTCACATAACTACATAGGATTGAGAGCCGCAGCTCTTAAACTTTTAATAATTAGTTAATTAGGTACCTAGTGAATTTCCAACTGATCCAGTTTGGATCGGTATTCCTCAAACCGTCGACTTTTGACCCCGTTGCATGTTGTGTCGGGTGACACATCATGATTGGGTAAATGAAACCATTCCCTCCTGAAGTACGCAGTTCTTAATTATTCATCATCAATTCACATATTCACGCCAGCCCTGATGCTCCACAGTTCATCTGGCAGGATCTTCTGCCGGTGAAACGATACTACAGGGTGCACTCTAAGTGGATAGCGGAACTTTAAGTAGGCTGTCTACTGATCAATACAAACCACTTGTATGAGGTGGCGACAAAAATGGAGCGAAAAAAATATCAGCTGTTTCATACATTTGGCGCAGTACTGAGTCGACCTTTTGTATGGAACAGCTGATATTTTTTTCACTCCGTTTTTTTCGCCACCTAGTACAAGTTGTTTGTAATTACCAGTAGATAGCCCACTTTAAGTTCCGCTATCGACTTAGAGTGCACCCTGTAGAACTCGATTTTTTCGAAATGGCGTTCATTTATAATGACACCAAGTAAACACGTTCGATTTTGAGTTTTTCGAAACGGCGTGCATTCTGCATCGAGTGTTTCGGCATTGAAATATTTCGCTGTTGCGTTTTTCGAAATGGCGTTCATTCTGAACGGAATGGAGTTATTCGAAAAACACATTTCGAGATGGAGTCGTCGTGCCCCCATATTACTTCACTTATTAGGGTGGCATTCTAGAACACTACTTAAACTCAGTTCAAACTAGAACGCTACTTAAACTCTGTTTAAACTCAGTTCAAACTAGAAAGCTCCTTGAACTCTGTTTAAACTCAGTTTAAGTAGAGTTTAGTAGTGTCGACTGTCGATAAAACAGTGCACTGCTTTATCGACAGTCTGAAGTCTGTTTAAACTGAGTTTAAGTAGCGTTCTAGAATACCACCCTTAGGGTTGAACCTAAACATGATTTTCGCAAGTTTTCTGATAGATAGAGTTACCTATCTACCAAAAGGCCCTGTTAGAAAACTATGCGATGTTCAGATGAACAATCATTTGGATATTCTTCTCTCTTGGTTTTCGGCTAACAAAGCACAGCAAGCCCCATAGCTACTGATTAACTATTTTGTTTTGTTTCGCACCAGCCGAGTGGAAAACAAAATCTGCGCTAATCATTGCGACGAATGACCGACGTCTTCAAAACAATATTAAATTAGGTACTGATTTCCAGCACCTTATCGACTTTTAAATACCTACTTGGCAACAACCTTGATCTTACATTTTATAGACGAAACGTTTGACATTGACAGTCATCGCGAAAGTTCGTACGCGCTGCTGGTCGCCTATCTGTCTTTATATTAGCCTAGAGACAGTCCTTGTTGTGCTTGATTTAGAGGACAGACTCGAATAACAACTTGTTTACTCAAACAAAAATTACTGAACAAAAATATCTCAATTTAACAAAAAAAATTAAAATCCTATGAAAATTTTGACTTTTACGCTACGCTACTTTCATTGAACCTTAAAGCAGGTGGTAAATAAATACCTATGTGAGTGAGTTAATAAATAGGACCTATGTTACTATTAACTACTAAAGTATCTAGGTATTTTGTAACTTACCTACCTACTTATTGTAACAGGGAAAATTGTGTGGTATCGGGGGTATCGGTCATGCACTCTGCAAATAAACAGGTGGGTATCAACATTAGATAAGTATAGAGATAGTTCGAAAGATTATGTAGGTAGCTAAACAACATTCTTCAAGTTGTACTTATAGGTAATCCGCATGTGTTTGTATTATAACCTCTTGTTCCTAAGTGTTTTGAATCTACGTAGGTAGAGATGATTTTTACGGTGTCCAGAAGCACCTTCACTCACACTAGATGGGTGAAGTGACCACTCGAACGATGCAGTGCCTAGGACATTGTTTAAATAGCACTAACCGTACATTGTAGAGCCTATACTCTATCTAAATAAAAAAAAATATAGATGATTTTTATATTTTCTTGACCATTTTCTTGACCTAACCTAACATTAGACTATCGATTTTTCCGCAAAGACGACTACGCTTGTTGATCGCCTTCTAATTTCGATTTCGCTAGCCTAATTGGCCAGTATGTCCACGGAGGTTAGCTTCGTTACATTCCCACTAAATGATTGTCTTCTCTAGGTAATAAAATGTAATTAAACATAGTCAATTTATGGACCTTCGTCAAGTACACATGACAGCACGTCAGAGCGTACACTTTAGTTGTAAAGTAGCCCGTGTGCTAGCGTGCAAGGGTCGACGCGCTGTCGTGTTTACTTACATAGCTATCAAAGGATCCACTCCCATTCACATACAACGTATAGATAACAAAAACTCTTTTTACAGGGTGTAACCTACTGGCCACAGAATGTTAATTTTGTAAAAAAAATTGAAAAAAACAAATCTTCATTTACAAGAAATCTATCTCGTAATAGAAAATTGTTCTTTTTTTTGTTTGTGTGTGTAGGTGCATTTGTATACCTTTGCGTCAATGAAAACAATATTTAAAAAATACTTTTCTCCCGCCATGTCAGCGTTCACATTTTATCAATTAAAAAATTAACGGAACGTTATAGAGCAAAAATAATGGTTAGGTTGTTATCCCTATCACCGGGTGCCAGTAGACTGTAAAAAGAGTTAGGATCTTTTGAAACACCTTAGATAATACATAGGTACAGTGGGCCACACGCTAGGATACCCCTTTTTGTTCGATTGGCGCTCCTATGTCGCGCGCGATAAGAGCTGCTATGGAGTATCTGTGACTGTGGCCGACCGTACCCTAATTTTTCACACAATTTTTCCACGCTTGCCCTCTCCCTCTCTCCCGCGAAAGGTGCGATCTTTGTCCCTCGGTCTGACCCTTCGCCCAGAGAGTGATAACAGCTATCAGTGGACCACGCTCAAGTGCAATCCAAGTGCAGGGGCCTTAGCCTGTAACGCAATGGCGAGTCGATAGCGTCCCAGCAGAGGGACAAAAACATACAACCAAGCATACAACCAGACAACTAATCCTCTAGAATTAGAATCAGAATATTCTTTGCTGTACTCTTCGATCAAGGATAAAACTAGATACAACATAGAACTCTGAAATGTGTCTGGAAAAATAGATGCCCAAATTGCCTTTGGGAGCTTATTTGCTCGTAGTCCATGCAATTAAGTAAAACTGTACACTAATGCAATAAGGTTGACATTCGAATATTAGACGTATGGTCGAAATGATGTTTCGTATTGTTCTATTGCTGATATCTTTTGTTTCTGTGGGGACAAGTTTTTATTGTGATTTTATACGTAATGCGGATTCTATGGGATTTAGTTCGGTGCAGCGAGCGGAAGAATAGAATAGAATAGAATAGAAGATGTTTATTCATTTCCACAAATAAAATTTACATTTTCACTTATACTAAACACGAACATAGTACTCACAAATACAGTAATATTTTAAGTGGAAACAAAAAGGCATATGTCTCGGCTTGTAACTAATGTGCATCCGTAGGTGCAATCAGTTGCCGGTTTTCGGACATAGCCTGAACTAACCTAAAATATACCTAACTAACTAACCTAAAATATACCTAGGTATAATTGCTGGCACTAAAGATCACAATTATAATACTTTATTTTTGGCATTTTAACATTTTCAAAATTATACCGCAGCGAGATCAATGCTTACACTAGTTACACTACATAGTAATAAAAATAACAATGTGCCAGAAACAAACAACAGACAACAATAACAATCAAGTAGACTCTGCTTAGCACTGAAGGTGATTAACTTAGTAATAAATTATTGAACGGGAAAGATACCGGAAGCCAAGGATTGCTTAGATAAAAGCCATTTATGATACTTAATCCTAAATGTTGGTAGAGTTGGAGCGGTTCGTATAGGTGGTGGTAAAACATTCCAACATTTGGATGCGGCAATCTTGAAGCAACCCTTGGTTTGGCTGAGAGAGTGTTTGGGTGTGAGTAACAATGCTCTTCGTGCTCTAGGCGACCATTTTAATTTGTCATGCAAGTATTTTGGTGTGCGTGTTTTTACTAAGTTGAACAAGAAGCATCCAAACTTTAATGCTCTACTGTTTTCCATGTTTAGGATTCCCTTGGATACAAGATAGGGAGTAATGTGGTCTCTTTTTGGAATGGGATAACAGTAGCGCATGCATGCATTTTGAACACGCTGGATTGCACAGGCAGTCTTTTTGTAAATACAGGGACCGTAAACCGTGTCGCAGTAGTTTAATTGCGATAAGACCAGACTATTACACAGTTGATATCGAATGTCGGTGGGAAGAAATTGTCTTATTTTATACAATGTTTTGAGGGAACCAAAGCACTTGCCCACTTTCTGCTGCACATGACACTCAAATCGCAGACTCCCATCCATCACAAGGCCCAGGTTGCGGACGCTTTCATGTATAGGCACAGTTGCGCCGTTAACCTTAATGTTAGGGTCCATTCCCTTCAGAGTTCGTACCTGGTGCCCCGTGCCGCAAACAAGAGCAACGCTTTTGCTTGGATTGAGGATCAAGCCGCGCTGAACAGACCATTGTGCTATGGCTTCTAGGTCTAGATTGAGCTTATCTATGGAATCAGTCAGGTTGGGTAGAGTGACGGGCGTGTGTACATACATATATTTGTGTGTCGTCAGCATATAGATGATATCCTGTGTGCTGGATTGAAGTGCCAATGCTAGCTGTATAGATCGAGAACAAAGTCGGCCCGAGAATGGATCCTTGCACAACGCCACGGTTCACGGCAAGCGGTTCCGATTTAGAGGTTGATCCCTGGTCGTTTAGACACTTTACAATTTGGCTGCGATTGGAGAAGTATGACCTAAACCAAAGACATGTAGAGTCCGAGAAACCAATATTTCCCAAAATAGATAAGAGGAGGTTAACGTTAACGCAGTCAAATGCCCGCGTGTAATCTAATAGAACCAATAGTGTGCCATTTCCTCGATCGGAGGCCGTCAAAATATCATCCACAATGTTTGAAAGTGCAGTGGAAGTGCTGTGTTTCTTGCGGAATCCGGATTGTAAGGCGGGCAAAATTTTATTGGCTTCTAAGTAAGGAGTAATTTGCATATGAACAACGCTTTCTATTAATTTGGATAATGCAGGCAGAATGCAAATAGGCCTTAAATCTCCGTAGTCTTCTATTTTAGTTTTTTTGGGGATGGGCGTGACACTAGCACATTTCCAGATATCTGCGAAAGTACCGTGAATGATAGATTTGTTGACTATAGCTGAAATGGCCGGCAAAGAGTATGGTAGTGTCATTTTTATCATGAGCATTGAGATTTCATCGAAACCCTTGGAGTTGGAACACGACTTTTTGATGATGCGTTCCAATGTAGTTTCGTCTACTTCATTAAAATTAAATGTGGACTCACAATTACACATATTGTCAGAAATATTTGGTTCCGCAGCACTATTATTAACCTGGGGTGGCACACTATTTATGAAATAAGAGTTAAGAGAGTTAGGGTCTGACAGATGTTGCGGTATCCTTTGTCCCGGGTCAGGTTTGATAATACGATTAATATTTCGCCACATAACGCCAGTGTTATTTCTATTGTTGGTTACAAACTGTGTGAAGTAGGACTGTTTTTCTGCATTAACAGCAGAGTTTACTACGTTACGCATTTGTCGATAGTACTGATATGCGGATTCAGTTCTAGTTTTTTTAGCCTTTTTGCAAGCCTGATCGCGTAGAGATCTCATGCTTTTCAGGGTGTCGGTCATCCAAGGTGTCGGTGGTGTTTTAAATGTACGTGTACAGGTAGGTGCAAAAGTATCAAATAGATCGAGTAGAAGATAGTTGAAGAGGCAAACCATGTCGTTAATATCTGTAAAGTATTTGACTAGTTCCCAGGGGGTGTATTGGGCAGCGTTATTGATGGCGTCGGCATTCTTTGATAAGGGTCGGTATGTTATAGTTCGTGGCCGAGGTTTTTCTATCTTCAGGGAAAATTCCGTAATTACTAGTCCATGGTCGCTCAAGTCGTCATTGTGCACCACATACAAACGTTTTGGTCGGATATGAGGTCTGGTAAATACTAAGTCAATTAGTGTTGCACTGGTTGCCGTCACTCTTGTCGGTATGTTAACTATCTGCTGTAGATTGAAAGATTCAACCAGGCTCCGAAATCAAGTAGGTAGTATTATGTTGCCGTTGTCCAAGCAATTAATATTTAAGTCACCTACTAGGAATATATGTTCATATTGTGGCGCATAAACTGAGAGAGACTCATTTAGACATTCAATGGCAACACCGCAAGGAACTTTTTCTGGGCGGTATGCAACTCCGATGATAATCTTGTGACGTGGTAACCTAACTTCGACCCAGATTTGCTCGAGTAAACCCTGTGGATGCTGCCGTCGACGCACACGCAAACCGTTCCTGACGTAAACACCCACTCCCCCGCCGCGGCGAGCGCGGGGAATTTGAACCAATGTGTATCCCGGTATTAGATAATTATTTACGTCGGAGTCAGGTGTAAGCCAGGTCTCATTAAGACAAAGAATGTCTAACTCCACTGATCGAAATGTTTCAATTAGCTCATCCCATCCTGTATTTAAAGTACCAATATTTAATAAACCGAGGGTGAAGTTACGTAGTTTGTTCATTTTTTCCCAATTTTTCATTGTACATGACTGTGTGTGTAGGACTTACATACTAGAAAAAAATGTAACTGCGTTACAAATTCGCTTATTCTAACTTATTTAGGAACTCTAGATTATAAATAATATGTGCCTGAGCGTTTTCCTCCTTCTTCATGTAGATTTTGCCATTTCGTACCCAGACAAATCGGTATGACAGCTCCTTGGCCTTCCTCCTAGCAGCAGCATGGAGGGACTTTTTCTCAGGTGGTAGGTGCTCGCTCAGATATATTGGGGCTGACTCGCCTTCGATTCCAATAACATTGGTATTGAACTTGTTCTGACGATTATCTCGATTGTAACTTGAGACGGCCGCTAGGAGAGTATCGCGGCAGCGCGGGCTTCGCAGCTTTGCAATAACAGTTCGCGGGCGCTTACTGTTGCTGTCCATCTTGGGAACGCGGAAGCAAGAGAGGATATCGCCATCCTCCAGAGGCACTGATAAGGCGTGCCCAATTGTCAAAACCGATTGTGGCAGGTTTTCAGACCGATTTTCAGGCAGTCCCTGGACCTCTATATTGGCTTCCCGCGAGTACTGTTCCATAGTTACTATGCGAGTTGTCAAGTCCTTTACGTCCGTGCGAAGTTGTTCATTGGTAGTCAACAATCGCTGGATTTCGCCTTCACGATCAAGAAACTTCTTATTAAATTCGTCGTATTTTGCGTTTACGAATTCCACGGACGCAGACAGCTCAGTAAGCTGTTGTTTGACGGGTGCCAATTCTACGGCTAGTATGTCTTTGAGAATCTTGGGCAATTGGGTGTCGAGTGCCTTAGTAATCTCTTCCCGTATCAGTTCTCGCAAGTTACCATCCGTCGGTGCCTTGTCTAGAGTTTTACTCACAGTTTCGGGCTCGGTCTGTTTATTACGGCGACGTCGCGTGCCACTCCCGGATGCCTCAGTCTCGTCCGCGGCTACAGCAAGGGTTTTCCCGTTATTCCTTAGGGGTTCGTAAGGACACTTCGAGCACTGCCAGTCTTTTCTATTATCCGGTGTCATTAAATTAAAACGCTTTGAAGTTACGTTTGCGCAATCTAGGTCATACCGGAGACAGCATACTTTACACTCCAGGAATTCCCTCTTATCAAGCACTTTGCGGAGATAACAAACTGGTTCGGTGGCTGTACTACAAAAACATTAAAAGGAACGAGTTACAGCATTCTTCTTCTTCTTCAGCCTGTCGCCACCCAATGCTGAATGTAGGCCTCTTCCATCGCACTCCATTCCTTTCGGTCTTGGGCTTTTCTCATCCAGTCTTTTCCTGCCACTATGACCAAGTCGTCAGTCCATCTCATTGGTTGCCTGCCCACATTTCTACGCCCAGTTCTGGGTCTCCATTCTAATACCTTTTTACCCCATCTGTGATCTTGTCTGCGACATATGTGACCTGCCCCCTTAGCACGCTGACCTTTTGCCTACTTTCAACTGTCACCTTAGCCACTTAATACTACTGAGGTGACAGTTAACAGTGGCTCCTTAGCCACTGTCAGTCAACTGACAGTTGAGAGTAGACAATAGGGATTTTTCCAAGTGTCAAATCTGACAGTGATTCGCGAATTATCGTGCAACTAAATCTGTGGTTTGTGTGGAAACCACAGATTAATAGACTGATTTTGACAGTTATTCGGGCTATTTTTGATGCCTGGAAAAAACCCCATTAATAAATCGTAATTGAAGCTGTCAACTGGGAGCCCATTTCGGCACCATTGCGTTACAGAGTTACAGGCTAAGGCCCCTGTTTGACTACCACCGAGCGACGGGATTCAATTAACTGGGCAAATAGAAATCTACTTAGGAGGAAGGTACGTCCATTTTCTTTTTGGATGCGTTATTTGCTAAATACGGGTCGTCAAATTAAAATAACTAATTACTATAGGACCTACTGGCCTACATTCCAGACGTGAATCAAACAAAAAGCGCTATCTGTACGGTCCAACACCGTACATAGGTACATAGGTCGCGTGTTGCTGACATTGCATTGTGCAGCACACGCGCACCTAAACTCTACTCGAGAGTTGGCTCTAGCCACTCACCGGAACTACACTACTTTGTCTACTCTAAAACCATGTAAAAACCGTGTAACTTCAGTGAAATAAACCACATGAACTACTTATACTTCTTCTTCTTCCACCACCGTCCACCAACTACTACTACAAGTGCTGTAAGACAGGGTGGGGTCGCACACGCCCTGCCCTGCTCTTACACTATCCTAGCGTGTGGCCGACTGTACAACCCTGGGTGACAGTGACACGGGTAGAGATTTTCTATACCTAGCCACTTTCTACGTAAAGTTACCTGAATGGTTTGGATGACCACTGTCCAGTACACTTCGCTATCAAAACTCAATAATAGGTACCCACTTATGGTCCTTTAGGTAATTTGGAAAACCTCGCATAAGATACCTACTCGGGTTGTACAATGTACACAAGACGCAGCACGTAGACGCTTACACGCTAGGACTCTACTACAGGGTGCACTCTAAGTCAATAGCGGAACTTTAAGTAGGCTGTCTACTGATCACTACAAACAACTTGTACCAGGTGGCGAAAAAAATTGAGCGAAAAAAATATCAGCTGTTCCATACAAAAGGTCGTCTCAGTACTGCGCCAAATGCATGAAACAGCTGATATTTTTTTCGCTCCATTTTTTTCGCCACCTAGTACAAGCTGTTGGTAGTGATCAGCAGACAGCCTACTTAAAGTTCCGCTATCGACTTAGAGTGCACCCTGTAGATTACGTGACGGGCGACTTTACAACAAAAGTGTACACTGTGACGTGCTGTCGTGTGTATCCCCTTAAAATTATCTAAATAAGTACCAGCCTAGCCGCCTTGCCTAGCCTAGCCGCCTTGCGGCGCTACTGAATACTTGCGTAAGTACTTAGATATTGATGCTTCGAGTGAGCCGGATCTTTGGTAGATATTAGATAAAGGCGTCTAGACGGCGAACCTCTGAGGTCACAGATGCTTGTTGATCTGATCCTCAGTCTCAACCTCCTCGACACTATTAAGTTATTTTGAATCCGCCTATTTCGTTATTTATAGGTACTCTATTCTACTCGTCGCCCGTAACGGTTACCGCCTATTTCGTTATTTATAGGTACTCTATTCTACTCGTCGCCCGTAACGGTTACGTTACGTTATGGTACAACAAAAGAGTATACTCTGACGGGCTGTCGTGCGTGGTACAGTCGGCCACAGTCTCAGATACCCCTTTTTGTTCGATCGACCTTATGCCGCGCGCGGTAAGAGCTGCCATGGGGTATCTGAGATTGTGGCCGACCGTACATACACACACACGACAACAGCACGTCAGAGTGTACCTACACTTTGGTTGCAAGTTCGCCCGTAACGTTAACGAATAGAGTGCTAGCGTGTAAGGGTCGACGTGCTGTCGTGTGTATATCTCTTTCATACAACCTTTGGATAGACTCGAGCATCGAGAGCTTATCGATACAAATTGATCTCTACAGCAAGCGTAGGCTGTGGGGGTTATAAAATATTTGTACCTCACTCTTTTGTTTGACGTAAGTACTTAGAGTGGGATAGCTAGATAAACCCATGAACCCAATCTTGTGCTACGCTTGCTGACCTTTGGATATAAGTATTGGAAAGTAGAGATGTAAGTACAGCAAGAAAAATGTTAAGCCGCCCATTGTCGATGCTTCCAAATGGGATGTGTTCTGGCGGACAGCGTCCAATCGACGACGCATGATGCCCCATAGAAAATGGATGCCGTTTATTGGAATGTCATTGCGTTTTCCACACTGACGAGCGGATTTTCTCGCCAAATTTGACGTGGCAGCATTCCATTGGACGCATCGTCAATAGCGAAGTTACAAAGTCACACCCGCCCTCGAAATGTAGAGTTCGAAAACCTAATGTTAAAATGATCATTGATCATTGTGTGACCCTTTTGGCTCGAAAGGTAGGTCCTACGTAGGTAGGTAGGTAGGTACTTAATATGTAAATGAATGACTACTTACAGCAGAGATAATGATGAATGTAGACAATTGATGTGTTGTTTCTCTAAGAGTCAAGGAAAGATCGTTTTTCCATAAATAGGAAACGAGGTGAAATTATGCAATTTTGCCTCGAGTTTGTGAGTAAATTGGCCGCCATGTAATTTTGTTTGCTAACACACGTGGCCAATTGTAAATATTCCATATCAAGTAAGCGTGCATCTATTCTTAGTGGGTGCAAACTACCGGCTGACCCGGACACATGAGAATGATATGAGTATATGACCAAGAAAGTGGCAAGTTATGAACGGGCAAAGTCCAATAAAACTAAGAAAACAAACGTAATATTATGGTCGATTAATGTTTTTATTGGTTTATCGGTCGTTATAAAGTCTTAAGTCTATAATAATAATAATATTTGGTACAACAATATCTACTTAGTAGTTACAAACAGCTCATATCATCCCTTGGCCTCGCGACCTAAAGAACTTGTTTTTCAACGAACACTTTATACATAGAGAGCGTCATGCTGGCACCCACTCACGCACTCTTCAGGTACTGAGGGTCTTAGCAAATAAATAATTCCATAGCCTAAGCGCGCCCCAAGATTCAAAGGGGCACGTTGGGTGGCGACTTACAGGGCTCAATGGGAGGTAGCCTGCGGTCCTCAGGTAACCTCGACCTGTAGTAAGCACAGTATGGCAACGGATCCCAGTAGGCAAACAGAGCTTCGCGAGTGTCTAAGAACGGATCCAGGAGCTTCCCAACTGATGCCCCGTTGCATTGGTTTGAGCTCTGGCACAGGTAGGGCAAGGAGACTCCGACTCGAGCTCCGATCGCTACCAGCTTGCTTATATTACCATTACTTGCGCCTTCCTCCCGGACGAGACGGAACGAGATGTGTCCCGTCATGGGCTTGGCCGGCGAGAGGCGGGAGACGAAGCGCGTCACCCAAGCATCGGCTTCTTCGTCCTTCTGTGGTACTAAGCCCTTTCGTATAGGATCCACGCGGCAGGTGACGTTGTTCACAGCACGCGACTCCTTCAACGTTGTGCAAGTCACTATTTTCTCTCCTCTCGGCTCCCTGATGATCACCCATGGCTTCTCAGAGCTGATTTCGCGGGGGAATCTGAACTGCTGCCTCTCTTCCGGCATGACGAATCGAAGGCGGTCCCTGGCGCCGCGTGCGCCGGCACTGGCTATGAAGTGACGTCCTTCCTTTGGGGCTCCACTTTCGTACCAGGCTCGGACGTCGTCGTCACTTGTTACGACACAAAATTGTGGTGTAGTCAACCCAGCCGCGCGGCACACGCGCATCAGCTCCAGTGGATCGTCGAGTGTCACTACGTCTTTGGCGCAGGGCACGAAGCATTGGCAGCCAGCAACTTCCAGGTGTGGCTTGGCAAGTGCATCGTAGTAGGCCGGTGTTGTAGAGCTCACAGGTACATAGAACACCACTGTCTCTCGGTCCACTATTTCTTTCAAGGCGCGGGCGTAGGCCAGCGGGTCGGCGGGGTTGGGGCGGGGTACTGTGTAGAAGCGATGTACAGCAGCCGAATACTTCAAAAGCGTGAATTGTCCTTCGATCTCAAAGGCTATGACTCTGGCTCCAGCCGAATGAAAGTTTCTTGCCAAATGTAGAGCTTGCACCGAGCTGCCGCCGCTTATCAGGACCGTTCGTGGCCTGTTTGGGGTTTCTGAGCTGAGTACACGGCCGATTATCTTGAGCACACTTATGGGGCACTGAACGCACTTCCAAAATATGAACAGCGAGGCGGCGATCCACAGCGTCGGTAGCACCACGAGGATCTGCTTCCACGCCGGGTGCGCCAGGATGCTGAGTATCGCCCACAGGGGCCGTAGACATAGCCTGGGTCCCCATGTGAGGAGGCGAATGATTTTCGGCAGCGGCGGCGGTCGCTCAGGTGAGACGGCGCGTTCCTCCGGTATGAGCGAGAAGGTCGAAGAGAAGGACCTCCGAAGTGCGGTGAAAGGTGGTGGCTGATAGTGCGAGCATCGTTTGACCCTCGGGGAAAATACAAGTTCTGTGTTGGAGCGCGCGAGGCGGCTGTACTCGGGCGCGCAGGCCGGCATGGCTGGCTGGTAGACTGAGGCGCGGGCGCAGGCGCGCCGCATATAAACGACTCGTTATCAGTTCCGTCGACGCCGGCGCCGCCGCCGGCCTCCGAGCGCGCTCATCTTTGCACCCAATTAAAGCTTAGCCGGTTGCTTACAAAGAAAAAAAAAGTAAACAAACAGAAAGTGGGGAAACGACTAATTGATCTTTTGGGTCCGAAATTCAATTAGTAAATTGACTAATGTCAATTTCAAAACGATAGCCGGTAGCAAGTCTTTAGCGGTAGAAAGGAGAGGTTGTTTTGGTTAAACCAATTGTTTAATTGGACCTAGTTCTGCAGAAAACAGCCACCTCGCATTTTTTTCAAAAATGAGTTATGAATGCAGCCATACTATTTTTGACATGGCGAATTTTTTGCAAAGACAGCCATGTCGATATCTCACTTAACGGCGGAGATACAAGTTGCAAAATCACGCCAAAGACTGCCATTCGCACTAACAAATTAAGTAAAAAACAGCCATCATGGTGTAAAATGCAGCCAATTTCGACATTATGCGAAAAACCTATTTTGCAGAACTCAGCCATCTTACATGGCTGTTTTTTACAAAATTCTGAATGATCGGAGATTGGAAGCTCGAATTACGTAAAAAGCAGCCAGCTTAGGATGGCTGTTTCTTACGAAATTAATTATGTGTTTATAATGATATTTGGCTGTTTTCAGGAAAAAAAATCATATACAATTTTAGATGAAGAACTCCAAAACTATAGGTTGCAACCTTTACTACATGACCGAAAAAAAGGGCAAAAAAAATTGGTAGGTGCCATATCTTTCAGAGGTTGTTTGTATTGATGAAAAAGCCTGCTTAAAGTTCCGCTGTCAAATACAGGCACCCTGTATTGTTAGGTTTATTGCAGAGCAGATTAGTCTGGCTGGGTCCATGGGAACCATTTGGGGAGCGCGCTACCTTGATAGTGCTTTGTGATGGTCACATCCTGCTAACTGCGTTTCGGTTTCAGCATGTGCAGGTGTGAAGGCAGATCAGGTACTTGCATATGAGTAGGTCCACATGAGACCTATGTGAATTTACACAAGACTACAAAAAAAATGTGTTTTTGCGCAGACTTGTGTAATTTCAGGAATAGAAATAGGGACGTTTTTTCCAAGATTTTTGGATATAATTATTTGCATACTGGTGAAAAGTTCCAGAAGCCATTTTCTAGCGGCTGGATCACCTGATTTTCAGATCTTGTTACGCCAGCGAGTCTTGTTTAGCCTTCTTCTCCCGAAAACGGTTCTTGGAAGGGTTAACCTCAGATTATAGACATATTCCAATTTAAGGTTCATATTCCATTGCATAGGTGCTTTTCCATCACCAAAAGCGGGCTGACTTTCTGTGTTATTTGGATGATATTTAAAAACTACAAAAAAATATGATGTAGCCTGTACTACGGGTACGTGTTCCATAGCAGGGCAAAGTCATTCTCTCAGAGAGAGCTCACCGCGGATTGGCGATTTTCGCGTCGAGAGTTTCATGTCCTAGATACTCAGGTATCCTCACGATGTTTTCCTTCACTGTTTGTAGCAATACCACTGCTACTACATTTTCACAAATTAACTTTGAAATAAATTAAAGTGAGCACATGCTCGTAACGGAAATCAAACCTGGGTTTTTCGCTTCCAAGTTTATATTTTTACCCCATGTTTTAATAAAATACCTTCTTGTTTAAAATATTAATAGATTTTTTAAAATAGATTTCTGTTTATACTAAAAAAACCTCGTGTAAGATTTGAAAATATCTAAAATCTCTATAAATATCTATTTATTGTAAACAAAACAAATCTATCCATGTGGCACCCTTAGGGTGCGGAACCCTAAAAACAAAAATACACGTGTAAAAAACAGTGTTAATCTGTAAATTTTAAAACATTTTGTTTTTTTTGGCCCTTTAAAGGTCGGTTCTAGTTTGGCACCCTTCGGATACGGAACCCTAAAATTTAAAAGTACATGTACAAAAAACAGTAAGAATTTGTGCATAAGTTTTTGTTTTTTTCTAGCCCTTTAAAGGTACGACAGAGTAATAGGGTCCCGTTTGGCACCCTTAGGGTACGGAACCCTCAAATAAACAATACATGCATAAAAAACAGTAATCATCTGTACCTTTTCCAACTTTTTTTTTGGTATTTTTATTAGTGTTCATACTATCCTTGGCTGTTTTTATTAACATTATCTTCCCGATTTTATTTTTGTCATAGTTAAGAAAACAGCCAACTCATGTGGTTTCTACAGAAAAGGTATTTTTGTAAAAAACAGCCACCTCAAAAAACGTAATTATTACTATTTAACGCAACGATTCGCAGGATAGAGTGAAATAAAAAAATAAAATAAAAAATTACCTATAAGTATAAACTATTAAATAACTAAAAAGTTCATAAATAACCGAAGTACAACCTTCGATAGAAAAATGCTCATTTCTCGGTTTGTACTTTTTGGGAGATGGCTGCTTTCTGCAGAACTACGTCCAATTGTCAATGAAATTTCGGTGCAATTTGAATGGTAACGATTTATTTAAATGTTTTAACAACGATATTCATCCAGCAGTTCCTACCTTTGACAACATGAAATAGATTTTATGACATTCTAATAATTGCTTGAGGTACCTATCGTTTAAACATCTAACGCCTATTAAACTATTAGGACTAGCTTTAAAAGGATACATGAGCACCTACACATTTACCGAGATCTTATTAATAAATGTATGCCATAAGTAGGGGTCATAAAATTATAATACGATTCTACATTTTGGCATATGACGCACGCGATAAGACGAGCAAATGTATAGGTACTTAATTTGCTTCATGGTGTGGAAGATCATAAATAGTCAAGTACCAAAATATCTACTATGGATTAAAAAAATAAGTAATTTAGTATCTGCCTACTTAAGATTACAATAAAAGAATACCTAGGTACTTACTAAATTGGGACTAAATTCATAGAGCTAAGATATAAGAAGTGGATGTAATTAAAAAGTGAACACATAAAAAATACCAGAATTTCAATAAGTAAATGCGCTAGTTAAAAAATACTTTTTAAACAATCTCACTCATATCTTTTTCCTCCTGTATGTGGACAAATCACAAAATGTTAGGAGGTAAACAACTACACATTTGATTACGGATCTAATACTTCTTATACATCATTATGTATACTTTAAAACAGATAGTCAGAAGGTAATAGGTTACAGACAGAGATTACTCTTCATACAAGCTACATAGTTAAAGCATAAACAACATGATTTAAATTAAACTAAAGAACTAAATATAAATTGATGAGTTGCAGTGATAACAATTCAAAAGGAATAAGACATCTAAAAATATCCGTAGTTACTTGTGTGAAGTTATATTATAAACATAAAAAATAATTTTATAACTTAAACTTTCGTAAGCACTGCACCTTTTTATATTGATTTAACAATTTAACTTACCTAAAAACTTTTACTTAAATTTTTTGTCGGGACAGACTACAAATTAATCTACATTTAAGCATGAAATAATAAAATATCAATTTTATTATTTAATGAGATAAAATTAGACATAATGCAAAAAAGGATTTCGCATACAAATAAATAATTAGAAAATTAAAATCATGCCTCTTTACACTCACAATAACAAACTCTGCATTTGATGTTTACTTCGAACCAAAATTATGTGTGAATATCGCAAATCATTAAAAGTTACTGATGTTTACTTCTTACTTAAGATGAAGACCTGTCTCTGAGGTATAGCTGAGAATTTAAGATCATGATAATCTATGATTCTTCATAAGCCTTCTTTGCGTGACTGATCCTTTACATCTCTTTAGAGACTTCTGTTTTGGGCATCAGAATATTCAGAGTGTATAAAATACACTATATTTGTTTTATTCACCATCTAGACTTTCCAACTGGGTGAAATCACCTCTCAACAAACACAGCAGTGCCTGGGACTGAGACTGAGTTGGTCAAACCGTTACAATCCTTTTACATAAAATGCCATTTCCGTTTCTTTCAAATCAATAGAACCATTCTTACACACTATGTGTAGCTCATTATGAGGCTCCTTTTCAAACCGGAAGCGTTTAGGGTGAGAATCGTCCATAAACCTTCCCAACTTTAGGATCTTTTCATCAACATTAATTTTCTCCGCTATCAAGTTTGTTGCTGGCAAGTTTTTTACTATGTCATGCATGAGCAGCTCCACTTTACCTTTCTCGTGTATGAAGATGCTACTCTTGTCCTTCAATTCCGATGCATGCATGAACACATCACCACTTTTCAAACTAGCCTGTAGGTTTCCAGAGAAGCATTGTATGTGCAAGTTACCTTGCTGTATGACATCAATCATCGCAGACCTATGAAGGTTTTCAAGCCAAATATTCCCCATGGCTGTGGTGAAATGGGACTTGTCACTGTAGCAAGACTTAACAAATATGTCGCCAGCGTGCGTTGTGACGATGAAGTCATTGGACATGATATTATTGCACTTGATGCCTGCATTTTGGCTGGTTTTCAGGTCTATAGTTGAGGCTTGTAGTCGGCCTGTGGTTTCCACTTGTCCCTCGTTGCTTTCCACTTTGATGTGCTGTGCCCTTAGATCAGAGATAGTTACGTTGCCTTTTTGCGTCTTTATGACGAAATCTTCGCCTTCGAGCTTGCTCATGTGTACAGACGCACTGTCAGTGGTTGTAACATGAACTTTGAGCTGATATGGTACATGGATGAGGCAAACGTCGTTGCGGTCACTAGCTGTGTTCTTATTGAGTAGCTCGAGCCGTTTGGAGGTCTGTTTCACTTGAAAATCGCCTGTTTCCTTACCTGAGCTATAGAGAAGCATAGTCAGCTTGTTGTGGGCGCTTATGTCGTTAACATCGATCGGCTGTACTTTCACATGGATGGGGCTCTCGATGAAGATACTGGTGTTGTTCTCGATAGTCTTCTCAACTGTTCGAACGATGTTTAAATTCTTAATATCAGGCAGGCTACTGAAGTCAACGAAAGATAACCTCAAAATCTTGAGGCACTTATGTAATACGCGGTGACCGGCCGGGGAAAACATTTTGCCTCTCAGTTTGGAATTCAGTAACTAAAATACCATAACACCGAAGAGATTTATAATTTAATTAGGCTAATTCTTTGCTTTTGTAAATTGACAAGATTGGAAAGCTAACATCTGACTTTGACACTGACAGTTACTTTTTGACACATTCCTTTTTTAAAAGTGAACAATACAATGCGTTCAAATTCTCAAAAGTTTCCTATCTTCGAAAAAGTGTAGTTCCTCTCCTCGTGTCCTAAACTCCTCAATATACCACTCAACTTATCTTCTAAATTATGTAGATCAAGGGAGTAAGAGAAAGCACTGCATCGCGCGATTTCGAGTTCATTAAGGCTTTTCGTGCTAGGCTTATCACAGGCTTGGCTAGATATATTTTTGAACGCATCAATAAAATAATGTCTGTGCACAACGTTGGAATCTGAAGTATTTTTTCAAAATAATATCAACCAATGGCACAGCGTTTAGGTAACAATGATCATTGTTTATCTCACAAGTTTATCTTGGTGTCTTGACATTTGAGCTTTTGACAAGCTTGAAAATTCGGTTTCACAAAATTATTTCGAGTTATTTGTACAGAAATCACATTCTACTACTAAAGTTTTCAAAGTGTAATTTGTGGCTAAGCAATCACCAATAGCAATTTCCCATGGGAAGATTAACTTTTAAAAAGTAACCTCAAACCAAAGTTGGAAACAAACATGAATCCGGAACTAATGCAGGCTTTTACGATAATAAAGCCGCTATGCGACACTGTGATGACAAATCCCAACCCCGAGGTCATCACGGCGCTGCAGGCCTGCTTGTCGACGTTGAACCCAGAGCTAGTGCAGGAGATGCAACACTACATCTTGTTCCCAGTGTTTACTCACATCAAAATAAAGGAAACTAGGTAAGTCGTATTGGAAATTACGAATAAAATACGTGAGCCTAGTAAGCTGGCCAACAGCCATTTTTTTTCTTTTAGTGTTTCCTATTTTTGTTGCACGCGTTACTTTAAATTACTGCCCTACGTTAATCTTTTGCCATCTGGCTTACTCAGGCTTCTGGGCCCATAACCTATTGGAAATTATGAATAAAATATGTGAGCCTAGTAAGCTGGCCAACAGCCATTTTTATTGACACACAACAACAGAGACAAGAGAGAGGTTTGTACATAGAATAACGAAAAACTCCAACATGTCGCTGTGATTTTATCCTATCTGACGCCACACCTGGTCTGGGAGGACCAACTTCATTACAGTGGGACCTACCTATTGCGTCTGCCCATCATTAATAAAGACCTGCCGTGCAGTTGCCGAGTTAAAAGTTTAAGAACAGTTACTGTAGCGTTCTCTGTTATTCATTACGAATCCTATAACACGCCAGCAATCATTGAATCAACATTGTTTGCTCCATTTTATTTATTGAGTCATTCCAATGTTATTTTCTTTAAACAAAATAATTTTGTATATCTCACATGCAAAATATAATAACTAGGTTTTGCCCGCAACCTGGTCCGCGCAGACTAATTTATTTTCTCGTGAATTTTTCTGTTGTTTTAATGGTTATTCTGCTATTTGGGGTGGAGAGAAATCCAACAAACCAAAAATCATAAAAATCGGTCCACCGGTTCGGTACCAAATCGGTTAAGCCACTAGTTGGCTTCATATGCAGTTATGGTAATGGAATCTTGCACCTTGTAAGATTGTAACTTGTAACTGCAGATATTACATTCCTCACTGAAAAGTCTTTTAAAATATTTGTGTATGCAAATAGAACCATAAGGCTGTCAATCTTCCATAAGAAATAAATAAAATAATATCCCATTGTTCTTACTATATGTTTACTTTTTCTTTTTCCAGTAACAAGCATGAAGTGAAGCGTAAACTGCTGGGTATACTAAAGGTGGTGTTGAACAAGTCAGCGGTGTATTCGCCTGGAAAACTAATACGGAATCACATTATCAGCCTCTTGGACCTAGTGTACGATGGCTCCAGACCTGGCATGAGTAAGTTTATGTTTTAACCCTTAATAAGCGCATGGTAGATACCACAATAAATTGAACTATATCGCTTCAGAATAGAGTCCATAACCGATAAAAATTGTATATTACTGATTTAGGGTAACATATTGAGCAAGGCCCCAAGAACAAAAGGTATTCTATTGTTTAAAAAAATAGGTAAAAAAACTTTTAAAGTTAAACGGTTTTATTTGCATTTGTTTAAGATAAATGTACTAAAAACAAAAAAATTATAATAAAGAATAAATAATATAAAATAAAACAAACGGGGTGAGCTAAATAAAACCGTTTAAAAATAGCAGTTCTACGTAGTGTTATTCGTGATTTCTAGGACTCCCCATATAAGAACGATCAGAGCTAGTGAAGCTGGAGAAAAAAAAGTGGCTAGATACTTAGTATTAGATAGTAATAAGTAGGTATCTGATCTATATACTTTTTTTTTTACTTTAGATAATATTTTGACGTTCAATGTAAATTATTTATTGATTGCATAATGAATAAAAATAATTTATCCTGATTCTGATTCTTGGCCACTTCACGCGATCGAATGCCTTCTCGAAGTTGATGAACAGTGCGAATAACTCGCACTGCATCTCATTGCACTGCTCCAGGATCATTCGAAGTAGGTTCAGTTGGTCTGTACAGGATCGGTCTGGCCTGAAACCTTGTGCTTCCCGCGGGTTTTGGTCCACATATCAAAATCCCTATCAAAAGAAAAGATGCTTCTAATAATAGTGCCTAACGGCGAGCAGAAGATAACATACTCTTTATAGGTCGCGTCATGTAAAAAGAATGGTACCGGTCAAGCTCACAAGCGTACTAGGTCATTTATCGGTCTATATAGCTAAAATAGCTAGTAGCGGTAGCTATAACCCGTGTCAATAGAGAAACGATACATAAATGGCGGACACTCTCGCGCCCTCTCGCTTTAATCATATCTCCGTCTATACTCACACGTAACGTTAGCAAAGTAATTTTAGACAGTCTTGATTAGTCACCTACACTGGGCTAATAAAACACGCCAAAATACGTTCGCCTCTTAGTGTTTTTATTTGTTGTGGTTTGTATTATTTACTACGTTTCAATACTTTTGATCTTATTTTCATAAAGATTGTTGTTTAATCACAAACCCTACGTAGAACAATTACCTAAACAATAAAGAAAGCATCGTAAAACAATCTAACTAAAAAAATGTAAGAAAGTTTTAGGTATGAACCGAAATCGTATTTTCGTAACCTCTTTTCCCGACCTTACCATAGGTACCCGCCGCCATTTTCATATCGTTTCTTTATTGGCACGGCTTATAGTATACTAGCTAGTAGCTATATAGCTAGTTCAAAAATAAAACAATAGTCCTAGTGCTTTCGTACGCGAGTGTACCCATGTGCAAACACACCCCCTGCACTTTTTTCTAGCGTTCTTTTTACATGACGCGACCTGTACCAAATACTCATTATTTCGTCCCAGTCGCGCGAGTCCATGAGGAGTTGCTCCTAGATGTGACGGAGTGCCTCACGAGCCTCATGCTGAAGCTTGACCCGGAGAGCCGACGGACGGTGTTCAGGGATGAGGTGCGGCTGCTGGCGCGGGTCATATTTGTAGCTGTGCACCTGGCCAAGCTGGAGAAACTGAGGGCTTTGAGGTAACATTTTTTTAAATGAACTTCATACATACAAAACTATACACTAAAACTATAAACTTAGGTGATACCCTTCCCTACGCTTGGAATGCGTACACACGTGTACGTTCAACACAGGTTTACGCAAATATCCTGAGCGTAAACCAAAATTACAAAATAATATTTAGTAAGTAGATGAGAAAATATTTTTTTCTAGATATTATATACCTAGTTATAAGATATTTATTTTACCTAGCTTTTAAGTTTTTGATGCAGGTGGTTTTACCTAGTTCGAAAAATATATATAACACAATTTTTAGAAGGATAAAACTGTTTCAAAGCAGTAGTTATTATCGGGACAAAAACTATTTGCCATAATTAATCTCAGGAATTGCAAAATATTCACAACATAAGTCTAATCTAATTATAAATAAACCCGCATAGCCCGTACAATCATTTTTGGACTTCGCGTTACACAAGCGCCCCTGGCGGCAAGTCGCGCGGTAGCCTTCACTATGTTCTATATTTCCAGACTATCAGCCCTAACCTGCCTGACGGCCTACATGGCGGTGCACCCCGCCTTCACCGACAGACGTCACAACATCCTCGACAAGGAGCTAGAGGCTTCCTCCAGCGACATGACCGCCAGCATCCTGCCTGGCGTGCTGGCTGCGCTACAGGATGTGGCCACCAGTGTGGACAACCCGGGACATGCTGTTGTGGTTGTGAGTGCTCACTACTACACCGTGGAATTTTAGTGGTTTTAAAGCCGAAGGTATTTAGTTGCACTCGTGATTCTGAGCCAAATTCCAAAATTTTACTTCAAAACGAGCGAAAAAAAAAACACTTCCCAATACAAACGGCTATCGCCAATCGACACCATTTGTATGGAGAAGTGAATTATTTTTTCGCGCGTTTTGGAATGAAATTTTGTAATTTGCCTCAGAATCACCAGTGCAACAAAATACCTTCGGCTTTAAAACCACTAAAATTGCACGGAGTATAGAATCGAATAAAAGGCGGCTATAAAAACTCTGACACCAGTTAGACTTATAGCTTTGTATGAAAGCTGGGAAACTGCTGCTGCCGCCACAGTAAAAAAATGAAATATCTTCATTTAAATTTAAGGAAGTAATAAAGACCAACATCACTAGATACAAATCAAGATTACTAGAGCACCCAAATCAGCTGGCGTCAAATCTAATGTCATGCCCAAAAACGTTTACAAGACTAAAAAGAAGAGCACCCCAAGACCCAAGACAAAAACTAGTGTGACCCTAAATTTAGGGTGAGACACTGGTCTCACACCTAACAAGAAACAGAAAGAACCAAACCAAATCAGAACAACACTGACTGATAAAATATGTCCTAGAAGACAGATCGCAGTAAAAACAGGATGTTAAAAAAAAAGTTTTGCAAATAAGATCGAGAACAAGTTAGTGGATAGAGGATTTTTAGGGTTCCATACCTCAAAAGGAAAAAATGGAACCATTTACAGGATCACTTTGAAATAGAAATAGAAAAAACTTTATTTGGTTCAAGCACATATCAATTACAATTACAATAAATCAATTTATCAGATTGCACCAAAAAGGTAGCCGCTCAGCATAATGCCGTGGCACGCCACGGCGCTGATTTTCAGCGGATGCTCAAAATATTAAATAAGTAAAATAAAACAGAGACACATACATAACAGCATAGACTTATAACAGGTTAACTTCTAGGGTGGGAGACATTTTTTCTTCATTCATTACTGTAGCACTTGGTTTAATTAAGCAATTCCATAACATTGTATACTTATAGGTGGCGTAGCAAAGTATTTTCTTAAGTTTTCATGATCATTATACTTATAATTAAATGAGTGACATATCAGGTAAAAGTGTAATCTAACTAGGTGGTATAAATAACAAGTTTGGAGCATAATAATAATGTAAATACTTTGGAAACATAACATGTTCATTTTTTTTTTGTTTAGTTAATAAGTATGATTTGTATTTTGATTTGAAACTATTTACTGAAGGTGAATTTCTGAGGGGGGGTGGGATGTTATTCCAACATTTAGTGGCACAGTAACGGAAACTTCCTCGAAAGACTGCTAAGTGATGGTATGGGCAGGATAAGCGTAGGGGGATACGTGACTGGCGTTGGAAAATTTTGTTAGTCTTTCCGTCTGTTCCAAGTTTTTTTTTTATTATTGCACAATGCACAAACAGTCCACTTATCCTACAATCAATCCCTTTTTTAGGCGGCGCTGAGCGCGCTCCACATAATCGTGTGCCAAATAATGAACGACAAGCACGTGCCGACAAAACACAACGTGACGACGGAGGACTTCGCCAACATTCTTCTAGAAAAAGCCAAACAAAAAAACTTGCAGCAAGTAGGTAAGCTATTCGTCTTCTTCTTAGGGTGCCTCTCCGACTCAGCGAAGGTTGGCGGTCAGCTCTGCATATCCCTCTTACTTTCTCGCGAGGCGGTGGTGGTCTAGTGGGTAGGACAGTGGACTCTGAAGCAAGAGGTACCCGGTTGGATTCAGAGTGCGGGCATGTATCTATGACTTTGTTTAATTTCAAAGTTACGTACATTTGTGAATTTGTAGTAGCAATCCACTCGCTAACCGTGAAGGAAAACATCGTGAGGAAACCCGCGGCTTAGTTGGCTCCACACGTATTGACTTTGTCTTTCCTGTGGGCTAGGCCGACTAAGCTGTCAGGATGGTATAGGTGCGGGGCAAGCCTACTCCATCTAAAAACAATGTCCCAGGCACTGCAGCGCCGAGTGGTCTCTTCACCTATCTAGGTGAAGGTGCCACTGGACGCTGTATAAATCATCTCATTACGTATATGCAAAGGCCTTAGTTTTTCTCGCGAGGCGAAATAATTAGGCAGCACTAACGATCCCAGTTCACTCCCGTAGGTTTTTTAGCCAAGATTTTCTCCTTCGGCCGACGCGTCTCTTGCCAGCGACTTTTCCCATCATTATAAGTTGCAGGAGGCTGTATCTCTGGTGTCTGAACACATGTCCTAGATTTGCAACCTTTCTCCTTTTGATGGTGTTCCATAGCTCTCGCTTCTTGTTGACACGTCTACTTCCTCGTTCGTAACCTTTTGAGTCCAACAAATATTTTAGGTAGGTAAGCTATAGATACGTACAGTTCCCGGCGTACGAGTTGAAAAATTACCTTGACTGCACAGTAGATGATTTTTGGGTCTCTTTAGCTGGGGCAAGGGGCGCGCGACGGAATGAGCCGTTTTCAACTGACAGATAAAAGCTGATTTTAAAATGCTCGCTAGATGGCGCAAAAAATACGGCTACATAACGGCAGTCAAATAACGCTTTTTCCCACAGATTCACAGATTAGAAAGTACTAATACTAAAGATACACAAACACCACAGATAAGAATCAGGCTTGCCATGTTCAATCGGTAAAAATGCCGTGTCATATATTTGCAATTTTTATTCTTGAAAGCAAAAACATAAATGGTTTTGGATAAATATAGAATAGGTAGGTAGGATACTGACATCAACTACGTGATGCGATAAAATTTGCAAGCAATGAATTGTGTTTCTGGTTATGATTATTACGGTTTACGGTAATTTGTCGTACCGTTGGAAACACTGATGAAATTTCAACTGACTGCCATTATAGTGCCGTATTATGAGCGCCATCAGTGGAGAAAAAAATAACTACGTTTTTTTCTGAAAACGGGCCATTGCTATTGCTTCTGACAGCCCAGATTGGTTAAATTTTGTTTGACATGCGCGAAATCATCCCCAATTCCCCACTATGCAGACTTTTGCTCCAGTTATGCGCCGGGAACTTTAAGGATCCAGTTTTATTACAAAGGCTGGAAGATAGCAGCGTGGCGGGAAATTCAAAATTTTCACAGTTTTTTACATTTTGTAGCTGAACTGAGCTATTTTGTTCAGCGATCTTTCGTTCGCGGCAATAACATAGTATTCTTTTCATTATTGTAAACAACAGAACAACAATAAATCAGCCGATTATGTGTACTGCGCCTCTATTATGTAAAAAAAACACCCAATCGTCGAGCGTAAAAACACTCGAAAATAGCCCTTATTGAAATGAACAATCTTTTATTTGACATTTAAAAACGGTTATTTTTACGGTGGATATTTTAGCTAATACAGGGGCTGGTCTACGACAAGTTTTTTTGGCAGTGCCACTGCTTCGTAGACCTGCCCCTGTATTATCTAAAATATCCACCGTAAAAATAACGGTTTTTAAATGTCAAATAAAAGATTGTTCATTTCAATAAGGGCTATTTTCGAGTGTTTTTACGCTCAAAGGTTGAGTGTTTTTTTTACATAATAGACCCGCAGAACACATAATCGGCTGAATTATTGTTGTTATGTTGTTTACAATAATGAAAAGAATACTATGTTATTGCCGCGAACGAAAAATCGCTGAACAAAAATAGCTCAGTTTAGCTACAAAATGTAAAAAACTGTGAAAATTTTGAATTTCTCGCCACGTCGCTATCGTCCACCCTTAATTATGACTTTTTTTCCTTCAAAGCTTTAAAGAACACGAAGGAGAAAGTGATACTGCTGCGCAAGTCGCCGGAGTGGTACCTGATGGCAGCCGAGAAGCTCAAAGTGGTCACGATGAGTCTGATGTCTCTACAAACACATGACCACGTCAAGGTTCGACTGGAGTTGGCCGTTTTCTGCGGGCGACTGCTCACGGAATGCTCTATGTAATCATCATCATATTGTGTACTGTCGGCCACAGTCACAGATACCCCATGGCAGATCTTACCGCGCGCGGCATAAGGGTGCCAATCGAACAAAAAGGGGTATCCTAGCGTGTGGCTGACTGTACACATTCTACTCAATTAAAAAATAAGTAGTAAATCAAAAATTTCAAATACCGGGGCCCAATTTTAGCTTCAAATAAGCATATCTCATAAACGGGTGGACCGATTTTGATAAAAAATATCTATAAACACGTCTTGCTAGAAAACCTATTTGTTCCCCGTCTGTCCATCCAGGGGCCTGAATCTGTAACGCAATGGTGCCGCGATAGGCTCCCCATCTCAATTTGCTTCCAATGACAGTTTGTGTCAAATAAATGCAGTGTAAAGTTCGTCAGCACCCGCTATATCGCGATACATTCAAAAGTTAGACAATTAAGCCCCTGTAAATACGGTTAGAATCTTGGTGCTCTCTGTGCAAAGCTTTATGTTTTTTTCAGAACCATGCAGCCGTCCATTCCCTACGTGCTAGACGTACTCATCGCGCTGTCAAACGACGAGTACCCCAAGGTGTCGCAGCACTGTCGCGGCAGACTTGAGGCCTATTTCAGCAATGTATCGGACGAAGCCAGGTTGAGGACGCTGGACAGTCTGGCTGACAGCCTCAACGGCGTACTGCAAGCGTTGCCGAGGATACTGAATAATATTGGTGAGTGACGGTCAATTCAAATTACTAATTTGTAGTAGACAGGGTAATTTTCAAATAGATTTATTCCTGAAACACGTCAACTTCAAAATGTGATTTCTAACAACATTTGTTCTACGACTTTTCGATTAGCTCGATACAAAATAAAATAAAAAGATTAAATTTTCGATTCGATTTTAAATAAAAAGTATCGAGCTAATCGCGCGGCGCGCTTTTGTGCCTCTCCACCCTCTACCACATTTCCTGCCTCTCCAGCCTCTCCAGCTACTATTTGTCTTCCCCACATTTTTCAAAAAGAAAAATACAAACAAATTGTATTGAAAAATAAAACTGCTCCTTGTCCAAAGTCGTAAAACGAAAGTTGTTACAAATCACACGTAGAACAAAATTTGTTGGAAATTACAGGCCTGTAAGTGTGAGCGAGAACATGGTGAGGAATCCTGATCGTCTAGCTAGGGTACATTACCCGAAGATAATGTCCCCAAAGTTAGATGTTGTATAATTTCCTCAAAACTTCGAAAAACGTTTCAAACAATATTAGATTTAACATATGGTTTTTAAATCATTAAATGAAAATAAAGAATAATTTGTTAATAATTTATCGTCAGTAGGTCGAGTATCAATGAGGTTGGAAAATTCGCATCGACAGTTAATTGGCTCGGAGAGCGCCCGCACGGTATGCAAGAGGTTGCGAGTTCAAGTCATGTCCCGAGCGAATTTTGTAACCTAATTAAAATCTTTATAATAATTTATTGTTCAAATTTTCTACTACTCTCACAGACTCGAGCCGAAAACTGGCGGCACTGAATCTCCTATACGGCTATCTGTCTATACTAAGTGGAACAACGCGGCACCTCCCCTTGCCAGCGTTATGTCGAACGCTTATAGAGGCGGTGCGACACTCCACTGACATCAGCGTGCTAGCTCAGCTGGCTACAAGAGGTAAATAATAATATATTAATTTATTGAGATAACTGAGATCCATTGTTTTACAGACTATAAACAATAATTTTCCGATAAAAATAATCGTTTTTTTTTTCGTAGATAGATAGAATATTCTTTATTGTACACAAAAACGAATTATTTACAGAGAATTACAAAACAAAATGGATGGGGAAAATTTTTCGCGAGTTTTGTCATTCTCAAACCTCAGTTCGCTCCTTAGATTCTTTTGATCCCAACATAGCATTTTTTTTTGTATTTAGGATTTTTCTGGCTGACTGTATTTTTTTCCAAAATCTGTGAATGCAGATCAAAATATATCAAAAAGTTATGGATGGTCACCTAGGAACGTTTTCCTGCGGAGGTAGCATGACTTATAACGAGGCGGATTTATCCAACAAAATGGCGATTTATCAGCATTTTTGACGTCTATAGTGGGTTATACAGGGTGTTAAAAGACCGCCAACAGACCCGAAAGCCACGCATACTAGACACCGAAACAAAGTACTTTTTCGATAAATTATTGCTGGGAAATGATTTTGGTTTTTTAGGTTATAATTTTGAAAAATATTTTATTACGCAATGGACGTGTAACGCACAGAAGTCATATTGCGCAAGCGTAAGTATAAGTTTTTGTTTCTTAAGCTTGAAGTGCCAATGTTTAGAATACATTGCGGGTTGCAATTTTAACGTCGTTTTTTGTAAGAAATATTCATAATTTTGATATGGCTTCCTGAGAAGATATGTTAAGAACTAGATGCTGAATACATATCTGCAAAAAAAAAGTTTTGAAAAGTCCGACTTTGAACCCCATTATCTCGGAAACCGTTGATTTCCCAGGCATAGTTCCTCGGGCAAAAATGTTCCTTATGATGAGGACAGTACGTGGTTTCCCGCTCTGTTGGCGGTCTTTTAACACCCTGTATATCGCTCTCGACGATATATTACCCACTATAGACGTCAAAAATGCTGATAAACCGCCATTTTGTTGGATACATCCGCCTCGATAAAAGTCATGCTACCTCCGCTGTAACTATAACGGTTAAGGTACCTGCCCTCACTGCCCCGTCTCAAAAATTTACCCTGTATTGTATAATGCCAACAAACCTAAACCCTTGACACCGTTCACAGATGTCACATCCCCCTCGCTTCAAAAGACGCCGTGGGTCAAACTAAAGCACATAGATGATGCAACGACCGAGCAACGCTTGCAAGCCATCTGTCGGTTGCTAGGCGACAGTGAGAGCGCAGACCTGTTGGTCGACGAGTTGCTAGACGCGTTCGATGGTTGTCCAGATGACAGGAAGGAGGCGGTGTGGCTGCTTAACTGGATTGGCTCAGGTTCGTTTCTCAGATAGACTTGGATACCTGTAAGATGCGGCTGTACGGCCTCTGGTGGCTTACTCCAAGTCCCAAGCTATTCATAAGCCGAGGCTATTATAGCAAATGGTCAGGATATGCATCTGCTTGGGCGCATGGCGCTACGATGCAATGGACTCTCTCCCGCTCTAGATAGTAAAAAAGGAAGATAGGGAACTCATTTGACTGCTCTCTTGAGGTCGATAAAAATATTCATACTGCGCGGGCTGACGATAGATGGTTAGATCCTTAATAACCTATATTGACAGCTACTCGTTATCTAGAGCCCTATATAATTAGTCTAGCTACTAAGCCAGTGATTGAGGCATCGGCTGTGAAAACCAAACGTACACTACCTCCCGGGTCAAACTAAAGCACATAGACGACGCAACGACCGAGCAACGCTTGCAGGCGATCCGCCGGTTGCTAGGCGACATTGAGAGCGCGGACCTGTTGGTCGACGAGTTGCTAGACGCGTTCGATGGTTGTCCAGATGACAGGAAGGAGGCGGTGTGGCTTCTCAATTGGATTGGTTCAGGTTCGTTTCTCAGACTTAGATACCTGTAAGACGCGGCTGCATGGCCTCTGGTGGCTTACTCTAAGTTTCAAGCTCTTCATGAGCCGAGGCTATCATAGCAAATGGTCAGGATACGCATCTGCTTGGGCGCACGGCGCTTGGACTCTGGTACGGAACGTTTAGGAACCCCTGCCCTAACCTAAGTAAATCTGCTTCCAGCTCCAAAGACCGACCCGAGCGTCCCCAAGCGCATCCTGAACAAATACATCGAGCACGAGACGTGGTACCTGCCGCTAGAGGTCGCCACAGAACCGCCTCCCCCCCTCGGGAGTACGCTTGACGCGACAGTCTACGACCCCGCCGCTTGGGACAAGGATAGCGTGCCTGGTAAGTGTGCCAGCCTACCCGGCTACAAGGATAGCGTGCCTGGTAAATGTGCCAGCCTAGCCGGCTACAAGGATAGCGTGCCTGGTAAATGTGCCAGCCTACCCGGCTACAAGGATAGCGTGCCTGGTAAATGTGCCAGCCTAGCCGGCTACAAGGATAGCGTGCCTGGTAAATGTGCCAGCCTACCCGGCTACAAGGATAGCGTGCCTGGTAAGTGTGCTAGCCTAGGCGGCTACAAAGTTAGCGTGCCTGGTAAGGTGCCAGCCTAGCCGGCTACAAGGATAGCGTGCCTGGTAAGTGTGCTAGCCTAGCCGGCTACAAAGTTAGCGTGCCTGGTAAGTGTGCCAGCCTAGCCGGCTACAAGGATAGCGTGCCTGGTAAGTGTGCTAGCCTAGCAGTAACGTACTAATACAAGCCTTGGTCCGCAATGACTTCTCTTGCTCGTTCAATGGGGGATTTACTGGCAGCTAAAAAAAAATAACAAAATAGTTCTAATAGCTGTGACAGATGGCGTTGATCCGACATGGAGTCTATCACAGAGTAAATTAGTGCTTATTACAGAGAAAATACTTCCTCACTTCATTGCTCTGTGACTTCATCTTTCATCGTCGTAGATGTCATTCCATTCTGGTACACGAAAAAGTGCACAACTTTGTCATTGTTTTTGTATGAGTGAATGGTAAAACCGGAAACACTACATTTTGCTCCACCACCAATACCTAAATGTGTTTGGACGTTTCTGCGAAGGCCAACGAGCGCGAACTGGCATAAATAAACCCTTGTCTCGTCAGCGACATCTAGTTACAAATTTGGAACTACAGCTCATGAGCTCTCAGAAAATCGCCCATCAAGGCCCGTAATACCAAAAAGGCTAGTTGCTAAATGCGGATAAAAAGGCTAAATGCGAGGTTTACTGCCGGTTTCTGAATTGAGAAATTCACTAAGCAAATACGTAAGTATCGTCCTGTCTCTGCAGATTTCTCACAAACAAGCGTGACGGAACGATACTTAAGTATGTTCTTAGTAAAAATCTCAATTCAGAAACCGTGCCTTAATCTATGGTCTGAGTTTAAACTGTGATTGATATTACGGGCCTAAATCTCCAACATCAACCCTTCCAGGCCTCTACGAAGGCGCAGTCGAGACTCGCTACACGGATATAAGCTACTCCACGCCGCGCCTCCCCCCCGCGCGTCTCACAGACTCCTGCGCAACCCTGGCGGAGGCACAGAGCAACATGGTGCTGTCTTGCTCTCACACGGACGGGCTCGGCATGTGTGCGAGGAGGCTGGGGGATGAGTTTCAGAGTTACTTGCTGAAGACGCTCTGCTTGGTGCTGGAGAGAGTTGGTAAGATATACACTGGCTTCTACGAAGGGCAATCTTATACTAGTTGGGCCCGAACTGTGAACTCGCGACCCCAGTTATAGATGTGTAACTTATTGCTAACGCCTTCCGCGCAGGCGCGCAGTGCATATTATTATATACTTTAGCCCATAACTCGGAACCCCTCGACCGATTTGGCTCATGTTCGAACTTAAAAAATATTTTAATACCGTGTACACACGACAGCGCGTCGACCGTTACACGCTAGCACTCTACTCGGTTTCGTTACGGGCGACTTTGCAACAAAAGTGTACACTCTGACGTGCTGTCGTGTGTACCCGCCTACCAAATGTCATGACGATCCGAATTTTCACTCAATTTATCGTCGAATGAACATTCATACATACATACATACAAACATACTAACGCTCATGTGAACTTCAATTGTTCAAGTAGACTCGGAGAACTTCTCTCGCTTCGCTCGCTCGTTCAATTATATCTTTACATTAAACTATGTTTCTTGTAAATACATCCTTCTTCCCCAATATTTTCAGGTAGCAAATACGAATTGTTGCACCTAGCTGGTCTGAAGGCTATAAACGACATAACTATCGCGTGCAAGCACGGAAGCGTTGCGGAGTTGATACAGACTAACGCTGATTACTTCACGTACCAAGTCACTACGAGGTTGAAGAAGGTAGGACCAAGTTTTTGATAGAATGGATGGGAGAGGATCTTAAGAGAGACCTTGGAATACCAAACTGTTGACGACCAGCCCCTGTATTAGCTAAAATATCAACCGTAAAATAACCGTTTTTAAATGTCAACGCATTATACCCTCAACGCAAAAATCGCTAACCCGCATTGAGCACGCGTGGTGATTAAGCTCGAACTCTCTCTCTGAGAGAAGGCCTTTGCCCAGCTAGTGGGACATGTACAATTGTACAGGCTACATCTTACTCTTACTAAATGTCAAAAAAAAAGATTGTTCATTTCAATAAGGGCTATTTTTGTGGGTTTTGGCGCTCTAAGGTTGAGTGGAGTTTTTAGATAATAGAGGCGCAATGTGCTTATTCTGTTAAAAAAAACCGCACAGTTGTTATAAAGTCGTTAATATACTAAATTAACCACTTTTTGTTTTTTCTAAAGCACTAACCCGTGCTAGGGAATAATTTAAACATTTATAATAAGTTGAAAAAATTCACTCGGACAGGACTTGAATCCGCAACCTCTCGCATACCGTGCAGGCGCTCTACCAATTGAGCTACCGAGTCAAGTAACTGTCGATGCGAAATGCGAGAGGTTGCGGGTTCAAGTCCTGTCCCGAGTGATTTTTTTCAACTTATTATAAATGTTTATACTAAATTAAATTAGTGGTAATATATTGATTACTCTTCCAGGCATGGAACAGTCGCTCCGCGCTGCAAATATTAACAGTTGTAATGGAGTATAGTGATTCAAGCATTCTCAATTGTTTATATGGCATCGTTTCAGATGTAAGTATCTATACCAATCGGTTTTTTTTTTTATTTGATTAGGATTTAGATTAAGATTTTCGACAATACGTAGAAAATTAATTGGTGTGTGTCCTCTTCTCCTCATGGGATATAGGTCTTCAGGTTATTTTGTGTTTAGAAAGCAGAAGAACTTTAAAAGTTGTATATTTCCAGGTCTTAGTCCAAAGCTGTGATAAATACCACAAAAGCGAACTAAGCGCTTACCTCCAAGTATTCCTAACATTCGTCGATTGCATACACAAGTGGTTTCCAAATGAACCACCGAAAACTGAAGAAAAATCGAGTGC